>OY856414.1:185655900-186140900 GCA_963693085.1 Alisma plantago-aquatica | reverse complement strand
CACACATATATATATATATATATATATATATATATATATATATATATATATATATATATATATATATATAACCATATGCATATGCATATGTGTATAATAATGATTAGAGAGATACATGTAAATATCAACATATATTTGTAATATGAATTTATTTAGACTAAAGTGTCTATAGCTAATTTTTGAATTGAAATTGATATCTAAGGGATCATATATTCAGTTAGTATGATTATAAATCATATACTGTAATTAGGTGACGGAACTAGGCTAACAACAATATGTATAACTAAACTAGGAAGGTCTAAATATGTTTGGTTTGACTAACATACTTAATGCATTTCTAGGATGAAATATGGCTTTGTGAACCAAAGTAAATCGACCGAGTTGATCTTTAGGTGTGAACATTAGGTATGTGAAGCCTATTTATGTATGTGAGCCCTATTCTAATTATGAATGAAAGAATGTGCAATGTATAACCTATCCTTCATTGTGGGATTTTATCCAACCCCATATTCCTAATGAGGCAATTGTTAGCCTTAGAATCTCTCTATTGCCTTTATTTCGCTCTTTATTTATTTGAATCTTCCATTTCCTGTGTTGGCTCATTTATTGGAATTACTTGAATCTTGCTATTGCCAATACTGGCTCTTTATTTGATTTACTTCATGGGTTTTATTCCCCATTTTCTATGATGCAATGTTATTTTCATTACTGTTGGTCATTATGAATGATGATGACTCCTCTTCGATAGATGATGATTTCATGGTTCTCTTCAATCACCAAGTATGTATCTATGTGGTCCCTGAGGAAACCCACTTCTACGGTTGATGAAGGGATTGAACCCTAATGTCTTTGGTCGCCAACCATACCCATTATTCAGTGGTCGATGCTATGTTTTGACCTAAGTGGTCCCTAAGGTGGTGTGACCTATCTTTAGTGGTCGATGTCACCACCTACCTTCTGTGATAGATGATGTGTTTTGGTCTAGTTAGTCATGGTGTTTTGTTTACTCTATGTTGATGATGTTTGACCTAATTTCTTCCAAGATTTTTGGGATATGATGGTAATTAGTGTTTATCTTAGTTTGATATTTTGAAACCCTAACTCAGCTTGCTATTGGTTTTTGTGGAGAAAACATGCACGATGGAAGCAACAAAAAAAATTCCACGCAACCCGAAATAGGATCCCGTCGACAACATCATATTTAGAAAGAGTGTTTATGGGATATACCTTATCACGGAGCAAGTCTGGCGATGTCCCGCTACATGATGATGTGTAATGTTGCTGGCCTACATAGACGAAACTTCACTCCTTTTCGCTGAGTGCATCGTAGGAAGATCTGACGGCTCTCCTTTCGTGCGGTGATGTACGCCACTCATAGCACGTATAGATAGTCATTGACATCCTCCGAACACAGGCGTCTCAGCATCTGCATCTCTACTTAATCCACACAGATGGACTGGAACTACACATCTCATTTCCTAAGTCGGCGAGAAGGAGTCATCTCTGTGTGGCGATGTGCTAGCATCGTGATGCTCTCCTTTCTTTGCTAAGGACAATGACGGCTAGGGTTTACATATGAGAGCATAAACTGAAAAGCCTCTCTCAATATCTTATAGAGATATTGGCCGTCGAGCCCCTTTAAATAGGAGACAAAAGGAAGTAGGGTTTCCTAAACCCATCAGTAAACAGAATCACTGCGTTAATTAAAATGCTCATGGATTAATTAGAATATTCTAGAATTAATTAATTGACCAAATAATCGTATTAATTGATTAATTAATATCATACTCCATGCAATTGCAAGGGATGGCTCTATGGGCATATATACCAACAAACTCCCGCTTGGACTTAGAGCCAGTCACTCCAATTAATTGGCTCAAACATTCCAATATTATTCTAATTGATTACATAAACATTTTAGTAATCAATGTGATTCAAAGCAATTCCAATCAAATCCACAATTATACTCCTATTCCAACACATCCTATGTGTGTGACCCAGTAGGCTCCAAATTACATTGGCAGTGATATCCATAATCATATTATGATTTCACAAGAAATGATTGGTATCTAGAAAGACTTCATTGCCACCCAAGTAATTGGATAAGTTGGAGAACAACTTAACCTATCATTCATGATTGGTGTTACAATGATTGTATAGTTCCTTTGTCACTGATATCCGAATTCAACTTGAGTCATGGAACTGTTATCCTTTTCAATGTTCAATCCATGTTCGTTGAACTAGAGCAGATTGTCTGATAAGAATGGCCTTGCATTTCTCAGTCTTACTTATCAAGTGGCCAGAATATCAAACTCCCGTAGGAAGAACAAATTCCTTCTACATCACTCACAATCAACCCCATGTGTCACAGTGCACCCAAGCACCATCTTTATGGAAATCATTATTTAGGACCACAATGGATGATATCAAAGTATACCGAACAACATGTGATAAGTGTAGTGAATTTAGGTCTAAGAACCACAACCACCACCATGACTATGATATGCGAATCTAACTACCAATCATGGTAGCCATGTGTCACTATCAATGTGGGTTTGTCCGATACACTATTATCTAACAAGTATCTATGTATTTGGTTTGATATCTCCATATCATGGATAATGAGATTCTTCCATCAACCAATATACATTCTAATCTTAAGTGTTATTGATGACTATCAATATTTCCACAATAACAACCGATTAGGGACAAAAGAAGAATACATACTCTTAGCATACATATGATCTCACTATTCAAGTCATCAACCTGAATACATATGTCATTGAGCATATTATTCTGTAGACATCTATAAGTTTTATGGTCAGCTCACAATATAAAACACAAACATATAGATTGGAAACTTGCCTTTATTGATATGATCAATGTAGTATTACAAATCATTTACATAGTATCCCATTACAATCATCAAATGATAGTCTTGATGGGCATACATACCAATAGATTCCCACTTGCACTTATACCCAATCACTCATGAATCTCAATCCAAGTGATCGAACATGTCCATCATGTTTCTGCTATGAAAGTCCTTTTGTGAGCGGGTCAGCCACATAGCTTTCTGTAGGTACTCTACAAATATTCACATCTCTTCACTGTACGATCTCTCATATGAGATGGAACTGTCGTAGAATATGTTTGGAACGTTGGTTCAATCTTGGTTCTTTAGCATGTGCAATTGCTTCGTTGTTGTCACAAAACAACTCGATTGCATCACTAGTGCTTGGAACCACTCTAAGTTCAGAAATGAACTTCTTGATCCACACATGTTCCTTTACAACATTAGATGTAGCAATATATTCAGCCTCTATTGAAGAATCTACAACCATCTCTTTCTTGGAACTCTTCCAGTTCACAGCTCCGTTGTTCAGGCAAAACACAAATCCAGATTTTGATCTATTGTCATCTTTGTCAGTTTGGAAGCTAGCATCGGTGTAACCCTTTACCATGATCTCTTCCTCACCATCGTATACCAAGAATTGATCCTTAGTCCTTCTCAAGTACTTTAGGATGTTCTTTATGGATGTCCAGTGACATTCACCTAGATCTGACTGATACTGACTCGTCATGCTCAAAGCATACGACACATCAGGATGAGTACATAACATCACGTACATGATAGATCCAATTGCTGATGCATATGAAATCTTACTCATGTGGGCCCGTTCATCACATGAACTAGGAGATTGGGCTTTAGAGATCGTAACCCCATGGGACATGGGAAAGTTATCTCTCTTACAACCCTCCATGCTAAACCTCTTTAGCACCTTGTCAATGTATGTGCTCCGGCTTAGGCCTAGAAGCCTTCTAGATCTATCTCTATAGATCTTGATTCCTAGTACTCGTCAGCCTAAAAGAAAAAATTGCTTAGTGTATTTCTTTATAAGCTTTATAAGTTAGTACTACTTGAATCATAATCATGACACCACCAACTTTTCCTTTTCCCGAACCTTCCAGTTACGAAAAAAGTGAGGGTTTCCACGGAAAGACTCCTGGGTTCTGGCAAACAGATCATAATTATAGCTACCTGGAAGGTCTTCCCCAACTAACCTTTTACTGTCTGAAGAGTAGGGATGTCATTTCCCATCAATAGTATGTCATCCACATACAATATGAGAAATGCAACTGTGCTCCCACTAACCCTTCTATAAACACAAGGTTCATCTTCATTTTGACTAAAGCCAAACTTTTTGAATACTTCGTCAAAATGTAGATTCCATCTCCGAGATGCTTGCTTCAATCCATAGATTGACCTTTGTAGCTTACAAACTTTATTGGCTTCCTTCAGATTGATAAAACCCTCAGGTTGTGTCATGTACACATCCTCAACTAAATTCCTGTTAAGGAATGTTGTTTTAACATCCATCTGCCAAATCTCATAGTCATGATAAGCTGAAATGGCAAGCATGATCCTGATGGATTTAACCATGGAAACTGGTGAGAAGGTCTCATTATAATCAACACCTTGAATTTGACGGAATCCATCCACAACCAATCTACCTTTATAGGTTTGAACATTTCCATCCTTGTCGGTCTTCTTCTTGAAGACCCACTGGCACCCTATGGGTTTTACCCCTTCGGGTCGATCCACCAAGGTCCATACCTTGTTGGTGTAAATGGACTCCATCTCTGATCTCATGGCTTCAGGCCATTTCTCATATTTTGGTCCCTTAGTAGCTTCTAGATAGGAAGTTGGCTCATCTGCTATGCCCAATTCATCACTTTCTTGAGTCACGAGAAATCCAAATCTCTCAGGCTCAAGTCGTGACCTACTAGACCTATAAGGTTCCTGTGTTATAGTTGGAACTTGAAATTCCACAATAGTTTGTGAGTCTTCATGTTCCTTATATACCTCCTCAGGTTCTCTACTTTCTTGTTGATCTTGAACTTCTTCGAGCTCTACATTCCTCCCACTGATTCCTTTGGAAATAAATTCCTTTTCAAGAAATACAACAGTCCTAGAAACAAACACTTTGTTGTTAGTTGGTGTGTAGAAGTAGTATCCCTGAGTTTCCTTAGGGAATCCAACAAAATATCATTTTTTAGATTTGGGTCCAAGATTTTTAGGAAATTGTTTCCTAACATAAGCTTCACATCCCCGAATCTTTAACATAGACAAATTGGGACAATTCCCATTCCCTATATCATGTGGTGTCTTTTGAACCAATTTGGAAGGTACACGGTTAAGTGTAAATGTTGTGGTTTCAAGAGCATATCCCCAGAATGATATTGGAAGTTCAGCTAAACTCATCATTGATCGTACCATGTCTAATAATGTATGATTCCTTCTTTGACACACCATTATGTTGTGGTGTACTAGGTGGAGTCCATTATGGTACAATACTACAGTCTCTCAGAAGGCCCTCAAACTCTTAGCTTAAGTATTTTCCACCTTGATTTGAATGGAGTGCTTTAATACTCTTACCAAGTTGCTTCTCTACTTCATTCATGAAAGTCTTGAACATTTCAAGAGTTTTTGACTAATGTTTCATAAGATATACATAGCCATACCTACTGAGGTCATCAATGAAGGTAATGAAGTATTGATAGCCTCCTCTAGCATTTGATCTAAAAGGTCCACATACATCAATATGTATGAGCTCTAGCAGATCACTGGCTTTCTCACTGTGTCCAGTGAAAGGAGTCTTGGTCATTTTCCCTAATAAACATGCCTCACATGTCTCTAATGATTCAAAATCAAAAGAGTCTAGATAACCATCCTTATGGAGTCTAGATATGCGCTTCTCATTTATGTGCCCAAGACAACAATGCCATAAGTATGTTTTGTTTGAGTTGTCAAGTTTTAGACTTTTAGTATTTACATTGTATATGCTAGTCTCAAGTTCTAACAAGTAGATATCATAAGACATAGGGGCTTTTCCATAAAAGATCTCATCTTTAGAAATAGAAATCATTCCATTCTTAATGTGAAATTCAAATCCACTCTTATCCATATAAGATATAGAAATAATATTTCTATTAATGGCATGTACATAATAACAATTCTCTAATTCTATCACAAGGCCCGTAGGAAAAGATAAACTAATAACTCCAACTATGGTGGTAGCAACTCTTTCTCCATTAGCGACCCACAACTTGACTTGGCCCTTTCATAAAGGCTTACTTCTTATCAGATCATGCATATTTGAACATATGTGAGATCCACATATGGTATCCCATACCCATGATGAAGAAGTATTTAAGTTTATCTCAATAACCTATATACCTGAAGTGGAGATCTATATCCCATGCTTCTTCTTCCTTAATTCTTCCAGGTAGAGAGAACAATTTCTTTTCCAATGTCCAGCCTGGTGACAATGGTGACAACTGCCTTCTTTGGAGATCCCACCTTTAGCTTTGAGCACGGATGACTTTGGCTTCTGCCCAACTTTAGAACCTTTCTTAGTCTTGCCTTTGCCTTTTGACTTTCCCTTTGTCTTGTTGATCATCATCACAAACTTGGGCTTATCTTTCTTCATCTTTGCTTCAGCTGTCCTCAACATGCCCAACAATTCTGACAATGGCTTGTCATGATTATTCATGTTGTAGTTCATGAAAAAATGATTATATGATTTAGGCAACGATTGCAGAATCACATCAGTCACGAACTTTTAACCTAGGACAAATCCCAACATGGATAGTATTTCCACATACCCAATCAAAGTGAGTATATGGGCGCCAACTGAGTCTCCCTCTTTCATCTTGCTTCTGAATAAAACCTTGGAGACATCATATCTCTCCTATCTTGCTTGATGATGATACATGTTCTTGATATGTGTTACCATCTCCATGACATTCATGTTCTCATGCGGCTCTTACAACTCATAGTTCATTGAGCACAACATCATGCACTTGACATCCACGACATCATCAAGGTGCTTCTTGTAAGCATCCTTTTCAGCCTTGGGTGCATTTGAGGCGGGTTCCGCTGGCTCTGATATTTCAAGGACGTAGAGCTTACGCTCATGCGTGAGAACAATTCTCAATGTCCTAAACTAGTTTTGAAAGTTGGTTCCGGTAAGTTTGTCCTTCTAAAGGACCAATCACAATGAGAAAGTGTGAGTGTTGTTTGCCATTTGATTTCTACAAAAGAAAAAGTTTGCATTTAGTCCAAAACATTTTGACTTGTAAAGATTTGATAAACGAGATTAATTTGGCCTTTAATTAATTACGCTCCCACTATTTTATTCAAATTGATAGCCCTCACTATGAACTCAGAAGATTGCAAAATACAACCTTCTAGTGAGCCAAGATCTAAAATAACTGGATCAATGCCCAGCCAACACCAACGTCAAAGATCAAATACTAAGGTAGGCAACTTTTGCCAACTGCATCATATGCAACTCTTGGATAGATTATCATACACAACTCATTGTCATGATGAATCTGTGTGCCTCTAGGTACTTGATCCTATCAAGGTTCCCTAGTTAAGTCCAACCCATAAGCCAACATGATGAGTGTGCACCCTGCGGAGGTAGACCCACACACCCACCATCACACTTCCACGAGATAGATAATGTATCGCGCGGAGGCCTGCCCATACAAAGTCGATCAAGCTTTTCATGTGTGTTGCTTTATGGAAGGCACCTAAAACTTAATATTATTAATTGAGAGGTTTTTTAATACATATACATATCCAAACACCACATACTTGTAGTACGTATCATATGCTACTATATCCACAACCACAAATGATAGACATGCAATCACAAACACAAATACATTGGTTATAGCCATACTATTGTAATCCTTTAGTGCAACAAAGGATTACGGTCCACCTAAGGTATTATGCATCTCATGCAACAACACATGTGAATCAACCTGTAAGGATCAACATTACAACGAACAACTTCATGGATGCTCCGTGAGGTTGGAACTTCAAGTTGCTTCTTGGAATTGGATTTTCATGTTGATTCTCCTTGGATGCTCCTTAGAGTTGGATCTTCAATTTGATTCTTGGAATTGGATCTTCATGGTGCTTCTCCATGGACACTCTTTGGAGTAGGATCTTCAAGTTGCCTACTTACATCAAGTTTATAAAGACAAAAACTAATCCTATCTCTATTACATCATATGAGTACATAAATAAAGGGAAAGAATTAAGTACACTTTGAAATAAGAGATGAGGCTTAGCATGCAAGCTGAATACTTTATACAAAGGATCCACGTGCAACCATTATACATCCATAACATTCAAAACAAACATATCCACAAGATTGACATCCACATTCATTCACAACATTCACAAAAGGGGATTCTAGGCCATAATCGTGCATGAATTCACCACATAAAATAGTTTTTAAGGCGAAGTGTATGATATCATAGGTATATCTACATATACGTATATACATATTAAAATTGTAGTCCTTTTAATGTGGGAGATTCCCCATTAAATAAATTTTTGACTCCCACACAGACTATGCGGGATACACAGGGGCAGCGCCCCTGTGTGGGGATCCCGTCTGAATTTTACTTCCATGCACTTAGGAAAATCAATATTTTCCATAGTCGACCCTGTCTGAAATGTCAAAAATAGAAGCCTACAATGTATGTGGAATTAAGTTTAGATTTGTACATTAGCAGTTTAAATTTGCATTGTATGCAACATAGAAAACAGTATAAAATGATTCAATCATATCGAAATGAATCCAAATACACCATAGATCGACGCTGCTCTGATACCACTATTGGGTTTTGTGGAGAAAACATGCACGACGGAAGCAAAAAAAAAATTCCACACAACCTAAAATATGATCTCGTCGACAACAACATATTTATAAGAAGTGTTTGTGGGATATTCCTTATCACGGAGCAAGTGTGACGATGTCCCACTGCACGATGGTGTGCAACATTGTTGGTCAACACAGACAAAACTTCTCTCCTATTCGATGAGTACGTCACAGGAAGATTTGGTGGCACTCCTTTTGTGCGGTGATGTGCACTGCTCGTAGCACGTATGGATAGTCATTGACGTCCTCTGAACGCAGGCGTCTCAGCGTCTGCGTCTCTACTTCGTCCACGCGGATGGATTGGAACTCCACATCACACTTCCTAAGCCAGTGGGAAGGAGCCATCTCTGTACAGCAACGAGCTAGTGTCGCGGTGCTCTCCTTTCTCTCCTAAGGACAGTGACGAGTAGGGTTTACATATGAGAGCATAAACTAAAAATCCTCTCTCAATATCTTATATAGATATCAGTCGTCAAGCCCCTTTAAATAGGAGACGAAAGGAAGTCGGGTTTCCTAAAGCCATCGGTAAATAGAAACACTGCATTAATTAAAATGTTGGTGGATTAATTAGAATATTCTAGAATTAATTAATTAACCAAATAATCATATTAATTGATTAATTAATATTTGAGTCCATGCAATCGCGTGGGATGACTCTATGGGCATATATACCAACACTTGCCTCTTTGAACTTATCCCTAATTCAAGTACACAATGATAATTCTTAGATCTCTTGGACGATTGGTATGATAATGTAATACGTTCTCTCTCCTAATGTTGTAACCCTAAGTATGATGATATGTATACATCATAGATAATGAATGGTTGTTGTAACACCTATGTATAACATGTAGGGTTACGTTGATGAGCCTTGATAAGGCATGGAAAGTAACAATGTTCTTGTAGGGAACAATATGAATGGTCTTATGACCTTGGATAGGGTTGGCTACCTTAATTGAGGTGATATCCTCAGTATGATATGATAAGGGATTGGTCTCCCATGATGATGTGATGATGAATATGACACATGAGTGGCAGTGGAACGGGTACATGTGATAATGTGACAAGCTTTATACTCCATGCATTTTACATCTTCTAAAGTTGTAATCTACCCTTATCTTTGCAGAATCTTTTTAGGGTTTTACATAACTTGATTGATGTAGCCTTAAATAACTTGAATGAACTTAACTAATCAAGTGAAACCTTAATAATGTAGTTACCACATGCCATTGATACATTCCATTATTAGCACATGCTGGATGGTGAAACGAGTATTCCATTGATGGAAACTCGAAGTGCATACTGTTGAGTATGTGAGGTGCAAGTGACAAAGTGTCCTTACCATCTTGATCCCAAGGCTATGAGTATGGTTGTGCTCATGCCTTGGCAGGAGAAGCTACAGTCATATCTTTATATATATGATGTCTTTGAGGAGAATTATGGTTGTACCTCATATGTTTGGGTTTGTATACCCTGGTTTCACTAGTATCATTACCTTTTATGGATGCTAGGATGTTCACTAGTGTTGTGACCTATATACCAAGGGTGGGATAGGTTGTTTTGCAGTTGGACTTATATGTCTCTGTGGAGGACTCGTACTGACCAAGGGTAGATGAGATCTTAGGAATCTGATTGTGCTACATATCTTGTATGGAATTGATTTTGACTTATCAGTGGTCAGTTAGAATTGAGTGGTATACTTCAATTCCTTAGGGCATTAATAAAAGACATAATACAACCATTTATTATACTTGTTTAGTGTAAGGACCTTGACCTGAGTTTTGGGATAACCATTTTTTTTGTCTTGATCGTGTGCTTAGAACCTTTCTCTAATCTTTTGAGATGTGATTAGGTCTTGTGGTGAGCTTAAATGTCAAGTTTCAGCTTGTTTGGATGATGTTTGTGTTTTCTGTGCTAGTTTTGCTGCAAATTGCAATTTACCCAATATAGGGATGTTGATATGCAATTTGCACCTCCAGAGTTTTCCTTCTCTCTCTTGGCTTCATGAGGGAGAGTGTGGTGTTTTGTGGTGCCTTGTTTGGCTCTTTGTTGAGTAGTATCACCCTTAGTGGCAATTAGGGTTTTCTCAAGTTTGTATGCTTTAGCCTTGTGACTTTGTTGTTTTGACTTGACCTAAGTCACGACCTAGGGCCTGTTGTGGGGGTGTCGTGGTCACAACACTTCCCCCTTGGTGTGGTGGTCATGACCAAGGTTGTTTTGGGTCGAGGTAGAGTTGATGAGGTGTATTTCGACCTAGGCTTCTTAGGGTGGTCTTGATGTCACGATATTCTAGTAATGTTGTGGTGTCTCACGACCTTGGAACCCTAGGCGTGTTACGATCGTGACATAGGGTTGGTTTCTTAGGTGTTCGAGATCCTACCTAAGGAGTATCACCATCTCTTGCATGTGGACCTTATGTGGTTGCATGTTGGTCCTTTTTAGTGGACAAGTGTTTCTTTAGATCTCTATCTTGTTGACACATCATCCTTTGTCTTACCTCCCTCTTCCTTTGCTATATGAACCTTCTTCTCTCCATGAAATTTGTCCTTTGCGGTCATCCTCTTCCTCCCTTTCTATTGTGCTCATCGTCAGAACTTGGTGGAGCAAGAAGGAATGCTCTTGGTGCCTTGGAGGTGGCTTGTCCCTTGCATGTGGTGATAGTGGTTATCCTTGACCATCTATAACTTTGGTAGTGACTTGGAGAGAAAGCTTTATCGACCACATAGAAAGACCAACCTTAGTAACCACTTAAGGAGACCAAATCTTGTGACCCTCATGACATAAAAATATCATTGACCGCATAGACCACATCTTGGGACCATCGAGAGAGAGAGAGAGAGAGAGAGAGAGAAAATCTCATCGACCACAAGGATCAAACAGGTTGATCATCTCCATGAAACTAAAAAACCAACAAGGTGTAAACCACAAGAAAGGAGGTTAAAACAAAACCCTAAGAAACCACCATTATGTGAGAAAACAAAACCATGGTTCATGAGAGAGAAAACAATGTTTCCATAAACATGCAAGGACCAAATCTCCACACCAAAGATAGATTTTGTACACTAAGATCAGGGTTCATCTAAGGAGGAATATTACTCAAGAGTCACCATGCAAACATAAACCCTAGCTGAAAGATATTATTACTAATTGTAACTACGTTCTTAGGGTAGATCATGTGCATGCAAGGTAAGTGAATAAATAGTAGTGGAGAAAGTTATATAACTCTCCTCAAAGGAGATGAATCAACTCCAAATAGTAAGGAAGATTCAAGAAGAGAGACAAAACCCTATCTTGATCTAAACCCTTGGCCAAGCTAGCTTCATCACAAAAAGAGAGCAAACCCTAGGTCAAAGGAGCAAGAAAAGAGATGATCTTCAAGCTCTAACTCAAGCACTACCATGGAGAACCATGGATTCAGAAAAGAAGAGAAAGAAGAAAGGTATGGTAGAGCATGAAAATGAAGATCAAGAAGGAAATTACTTACCAAGACCAAAAAGGAAAGCAACATTTGCACCAAACAATCTCAAGGAGAGTAGCACCTAACCCTAGCACCACATAAAAGGGGTATTGGCCACCTTCTCCAAGCTTGAGATCCTCCACCACTAAGCACAAAGGGACAACCTCCAAAGGAAGAAGAGACAAAAGGGGTGCAAAGGGTTTAGTTGCAACCAAGGAGAGAGGGTTATATAGAATGAGGTTGAAGAGAGAGAAAGAAGGTTAGGTGTTAGGGTAACAAATGACATGTGTCCACTAAAACTCATCCATGCAAGCACCAAACTAAAACATACAACTCAGGTGTTAAAATCAAGAAACATCAGCGACCAACATGGTCTAGAAAAGGTCATCCACTATAGAGATTCAAGAGAGAAAATAGTAGCTCAAGATTCTAGTGACCCACAAGATCAAAAATCAATGACCACTGAACATTTTTAGAGACCAATGTGATCAAAAGCTAAGTGATTGTTTAAACCAAACAGTAGGGTTTCTTGGCAACTAAGAGGGGTTATTAGCTGCATTGAGTGCCAACACCAAAGGGACCACATCTAACCTCATTGAATTCAAAGAATCATGGATCACAAGATCCTTGGTTACCGCCAAAATGAAACATCATCGATCAAACACATAACAAGGTCAATTATCCACTTAGGGCATCCAAGCAAACCCTAATTCTCAACATGAAAGGTCACCACATCAAACCAAGGTATGACAAGGCACCTCTAAGCATGTGTAAAAATATGTGAGGAACAACAAGCATGTCATAAATTTTAAGAAAAACCCTAAACATGGGTAAATTGCAATTAGGTCCAAAACAAGCACATATATGCCAAACTAGCTCAAACAACAACCAAACTGGAACAAACTTGAAACATAAGCTCATCACATATTATCAAAGCACATCATGAGGTTATATTAAGGTTTTAAGCATCTAATTATGCTAACCAGGAAAGATCAACCAAAAAGCCAGGTCAAGGGTCTTACAATTGGTGTACAATATCAAACCTCAAGATGGGCATCCCACCAATAAACTCACCTAATTCAATGACCACTCCTAGAACCGTACATGATGGTTCTATCTATTGCTATGTATGCCCAGAGAGACAATCATAGGATGATTGTAATGGCATATCTTGTAAATGGTTTGATTAATAGCCCAATTTATTTTGTTTTATTCAGTTATTAGATAACAAAGTAACATATTAAATGTCTAGAGAATGATATTACGCAATGATGTATGTGTTCAAGTATGTGACTTAAATAACAAGACCATACAGATATTAAGAGTACATACATTCTTGTTATGTCCCTAGTCTGATATTATTATGGAAGATCAATAGATAACAATAACACATAATACTAGAGTGTGTTGGTTGATGACAAAATCTCATCAGTCATGATTTATGATATCAAACCAAACACATAGATACTTATTACATAATAGTGTATAGGATAGGCCCACCATAAGAATGATACATGGGGATCATAATTGATAGGCATAATCATCTCTTATAGTGTTGGTGGTGATTGTGGTTCTTAGACCTGAAGTTACTAAACTCATCACACATTGTTTAGAATACTTTGACATCATTCACTATGATCCTAAATAAGGGTTGTCATAAAGGTGATGATCAGGTACATTGTGATACATGGATATGATTGTGAGTTATGTAAATGGGATTTGTCCCTCCTACATGAGTATGACATCCTGAACACTTGATAAGCGAGACTGAAAAATGCATGGCCATGCACATGTGAGTCAATATGTGATATCAAGCTTACATATATCTCAAACTGTATGCTCTAGTTCAAGGAACAAAGATTGGATGTTAAAGACAATGACTATTCCAAGCCTTGAGCTCAATCTGGATATCAATGATAGAGGAACTATACAAACATTATAACACCAATTATAGATTGTAGGTTGAAGTTGTTCTCTAACTTTTCATTTACATGGGTAGCAATGATGTGTGATTAGGCACTATTCTTTGCTTGTGATGTCATATGTGGTTATGGACGTTCATTGTCAACGTAGTATGGGACCAATACGGTCGCACACATAGGATACACCTAGAAGAGGAGTTTTTATCATGAATGATAATTGAATTGATTGCTAAAGTGTTTAGGTATTCAATTCAAGAAACAAATCAACTAAAAAGACTCCCAATCCACTGGTTCAAGGGTTGAATTGACCAGTTGGAGTGCCATGCTGATTAGATATTGCATTGGATGAATTATGGATGAGTTGGGGAGTGAAAAGACTTGCTCACATAGAGAACTGATTGGTTTGAGATTGCGAGATGACCATTTTGTGAAGCAAGACACCCAATTTTTTTTTGAATTTGATTGACTGAAGAATTAATATTGACGTTATGTTGTTCATTAATTGGGAAACATGTTGAAATGGTCAATTCACTGGGTGAACTGATTGGATCACATGCCAGCCGATCTATTTGCTTGCGAACTGACCATTTTTCCTATCATAGGTTGAGCATTTTTATGATATTCTGGTCCCTTGCACTCCCACACAGATTGGGAACCCTATCATTAACCCCCCTATAAATAGAGGGGTATTGGGGGCTTCTCATACCAATAATTTCCTATGACAATTGTTTGTCTTATCTGATTGTGGTAATCGAGAGAATCTGAGCAAGTCCTATCTGATTTTGACTGTTGACTCATCCCAATATAAACGATTAGTAAATCAAATAATAGATAGTAAATGGTTGGTGACTTGTACACCAACAAGAGAGACAACTCCTTCCTATCTATTCTAGTAGAATGATAGGCATTCTAGGTTGTTTGTGTGGACTTCCCCAGAGGTGTGGATACTTTTCCCGCTAGGAGGACAACATCAGCATGTTGTCCATGGTGGTGACCAGGAGTTGTTGCATACGTCATCCAAGTGTAACTAGAAGATATCTACACAGCTACAATGGCAAGGAAATTGTGGTTGGACTTGCACTAGGACTACGTATATCCTCATAACCATCATGTCCATTATATAGTTATTGACACGATCCACTGGTTTAATGAGGAATATGGTAGTAATTTTTTGTTTCCACTACCTATATGATGCCATATTCCCTACAGGGGTATCAGAGTCACATCAATTTACTATATTTTGGGATAATCAATATGATCAGATTTTTAGTTTTATAATTATTTAATGCATACAATGTGAATATCAATGTCCGATCAAATACCACATATAATCCCAAACGTATATATATATATATATATATATATATATATATATATATATATATATATATATATATATATATATATATATATATATATATTCAATTCACACGTGTCACCCTAAAAGCTGGTTTTGATTGTGGATGTTTAGCATGGTTATGGCCAATAACCCTAATAATATGTGCATGGTGGTTGTTTATTTAATTCTTGTTCTATCTCAGTTTGCATTCCGAGCCTCTATTTTATCTTCCAAATTGTAAAAGTAATATTCTGTCCTACCTTTGCTCCTATGGAATGTATCTTGAGATTTCTCTATAATCATATAATATTAGGATAGTTTAAATCCTTATTACAATGAAGAAGATGATCTGAGAAGCTAGAGGACCAAGGAGGACCGATCAATTGAAGGCTCAGTTGAACAACTGGATTACCCAGAAGATGGTGGACCAAAGTCCAGACGACTGAGGAGATGACCAACTGACTGGCCAGGAGGCGAGTCGATCAGTTCAAGGGTTGAACTGATCATACCAGATTGGAAAGCATAGATCTTCATGAACAATAGGCTTCCGCATGAGATGTAGACTTTAGTTTATGGTAATTTCCTTGTGTCTCTAAGGAATTACATTAGAATGGCCATAACCATTGTTTTTTGTTTTATTGCATGTTTTCATTTGTGGGATATAGCATGTATATTGTATGTACTATATATATGGTGATTGGATAAAGTATATGTATTTATAAATACAAACTCCCTCAATAAAATATTAAGTCTAAGATGCTTTCCATTAGAAACACATGAAAATCTTGATCAACTAAGTGTAGGTGATGCCCTAGCATGGTGCATTGTCTATCTCGTCGAAGTGTGATTGTAATAATGTAGATCCACTCAAGCAGGGTGCATTATTATCATGTTGAATTTTGGGTTAGGTCTAACTGGGTGACCTTAATTGTATTAAGCACCTAGAAGCATGCAAATGATTATGGCAAGGAGTTGCATTTGTCATCTATCGAAAAATTGCATAAGATGCAATTGGAAAATGTTGCCTACCTTAATAATTGACTATGGACGTTGACGTTGGTCGGGTAATAGTTGAATTATTTTGGATCTTGTCTCATTAAAAGGTTGTATGATCCAATCTTCTGAATTGACGTGTGAGGGCTATCAACTTGAATAAAATAGTGGGAGTGATAATTAATTAAGGACCTAATTGAATATCATCAATTTTTCAAATAAAATCAAATTAAAAGTGTTTTGACAAAATACAAATTTTCTCTTGTAGAATCAAATGACAAACAAATAGTTGTTGTGATAAGTCCTTAGGTAGGACAAACTTGACATGAAAAATTTCCACAACTGGTTTTGGACATTGAGAAGGGTTCTCAATGATGAGAATAAGCTCTATGTATAAGATAAACCAGTGCTAGAAATATCTACTCCTGATGTGCCTTGGGCTAAAGTGGATGCTTATTGGTATGTAGCATGCCAGTGATGCCTTAGACATAAATCACTTTATGCTAAGCTACATGAACTATGAGTTGCATGGGCAATGTGAACATATGGGAATACTTGAGATGGTGACACATCTTAGGGACTTGAACTGTTACCTCACAAAGCAAGAAAGGTACAATGTCTCAAAGGTTATCTTTGAGTGTAAGATGATATAGGGAGACTCCGTAGAGGCCCATGTACTCAATAGATCAGACATGTAGATCATCTAGAACAATTGGGATTCTTTTTGAGCTAAGAGTTGGCTATGGATATGATTATACAATCATTGTCTAAACCATATATCCATTTTATTGAGTGTTGTCACTTGGATAATGTGACCAGACCGCTGTGAGATTTGCTTGGCATGTTGATAAATGTTGAAGCAAAATTGAAGAAGGACAAATATGTGATGATGGTCAGTGTTGTTGAGTCCAGGCATGAAAGCGGGGACGTGAAGAGTTCTGAGGCTAAGTAGAAATCCAGATCTTCAACACTAAAGATGAGGAGAAACAAAAGTACATGAGGAATTTGTCCTTTATACTTGAAGGCATTTAGGTAGAAGAAGATGGGGATATAGATATCCACTTTAGGTATATACACTATTGAGATAAACTTATTTACTTCTTCATCTTGGGTACTAGATACTAGATGTAGATCTCACATATGCTCAAATATGCATGATTTTAAAAGAAGTACACCTTTAAGAAAGGGAGAGGTCAAATTATGAGTCACAAATGGAGCAAGAGTTGTTTCCATTGTAGTTGGAACCTATAGTTTATCTCTACCCATACAACTTGTAATAGAGTTATTGAACTTCTATTATGTATATGCCATAAATAGAAACATCATTTTTTGTATCTTGTATGGACAAGTATGCATATGAATTTCATATTAAGAATTTTTGATGTTCTATTTATTAAGGTGGGATATTTTATGGTAGTGCCCCAATGTCTTATGATCTTCATTTTCTTGATCTAAATACATATATTTATAATGTAAATACCAAAAGACTAAAACTCAATAACTTAAACAAAACATACCTTTGTAATTGTCGTCTAGGGTACACAAATGAGAATCGCATATCTAGACTCCATAAAGATGGTTATATGGACTCTGTTGATTTCAAATCAACAGAGACATCTAATTCTTGTTTTTTTTGCAAGATGGCCAACAATCCTTCAACTGGTAACAATGAGAGGGCTAGTGATCTATTAGGACTCATACATACTGATGTATGTGGCCCTTTTAGAACAATTTCCAGAGGTGGGTATCTGTACTTCATTATCGTCACTGATAACTTCAGTAGGTATGGTTATTTGACAAAACATAATTCAAAAAGTCTTGAAAAGTTCAAGGATTTTATGAATGAAATACAGATGCAACTTGGGAAAATTAATAAGGAACTTCATTATGATCAAGGTGGAGAATACTTAAGATAAGAGTTTCAGAACCTTCTGCGAGCCTATGGTATCGTATCACAATGGACTCCACCTAGAACACCACAACATAATGGTGTATCAAAAAGAAGGAAGCACACATTGCTGGATATGGTACAATCAATGATGAGTTTAGCTAAGCTTCTGACTATCTTCTGGGGTTATTCTCTTGAAACCACCACGCTTACGCTAAACTGAGTACCATCTAATCGGTTCAAAAGACACCATATGAGATATGGAATGAGAAGCATCTCGATGTGCCTTTTTTGAAGATTTGGGGATGTGAATCTTATTTTAAGAAAATAATTCCTAAAAAAAGCTTGGAACCAAATATGCTAAATTTTATTTTTTTGGATATCCCAAGGAAACTAGGGGATACTACTACACTCAATCTAACAACAAAGTGTTTGTTTCTAGGACTGGTGTATTCCTAGAAAAGGATTTTATTTCCAAAGGAATTAGTGGGAGAAAAGTAGAACTCGAAGAGGTTTGAGATCAACAAGAAAACATTAAACCAATAAATGTACAAGAGGAACAAGGAGAATCACAAGTCGTTGTGGAATCTCAAATTCCTCAAGTAACATGAGAACCTCGTAGATCTAGTAGGACACACATTGAACCTAAAAGATTTGAATATCTTGTGACTTAGGAAAGTAGTGGGTTGGTCATAGATGATGAGCTAACCTATCTAGAAGATACTAAGGGACTAGAGTCTAAGAAATGGCTGAGGCCATGAGATCTGAGATGAAATTCATGTATATCAATAAGGTATGGACCTTGGTTGATTCCGCAAAAGGGGTAAAACCCAGAGGGTGTAAGTGGATGGTCAAGAAGAAGACTGACATGGATGGAAAAGAAAAAACTTATAAGGGTAGATTGATTGCAAAGGGTTTCATACAAGTTCAAGGTGTTGACTATGACAAAACCTTTTCTGCGGTTGCCATGGTTAAGTCCATCAGGATCATGCTTGCCATTAAAGCTTATCACGACTATGATATTTGGCAGATGGATGTTAAAACTGCATTCCTTAAAGGGAATATTCTTGAGGATGTGTACATGGCATAACTTGAGGGTTTTATAAATCTAAAGGATGCAAATAAAGTATGTAAGAAACAAAGGTAAATCTACAGATTGAATTAAGCATGTCAGAACTGGAATCTTCATTTCGATGAGACAGTCAAAGAGTTTGGCTTTACTAAAAATGAAGATGAAACTTGTATGTACAAGAAGGTTAGTGGGAGCATGATTGTATTCCTCATATTGTATGTGGATGACATATATTGATGGGGAATGACATCCCTACTTTATAAAAGGTAAATATATAGCTAGGAAAAATGTTTCTATTAAAAGACTTGGGAGAAGCATCCTACATCTTGGGGATCAAGATATATAGGGATAGATCTAGAAGGATTCTTGAATTAAGTCAGAGCACATACATTGACAAAGTGTTGACGAGATTCAACACGGAGAGCTCAAAGAGAGGAAGCTTGACCATGTGTCATGGAGTTACCGTATCTAAAGATTAATGTCCCAGTTCTTGTGAAGAAAGGGAGTGCATGAGAATGACTCCATAAGCATCATCAATTGGATCAATGGTGTATGCAATGTTGTGTACCCGTATTGATATCTCATATGCCTTGATCATGATGAGCAGATGTCAGTCAGATCTAATAGATTCTCACTAGACATTTGTGAAGAACATCCTTAAGTACTTGAGAACAACTAAGGATCAATTCCTTGTCTACGGTGGAGAGGATGAGCTGGTGGTAAAGGGTTCACCGATGCAAGCTTCAAAATTGACACACATGATTATAGATCACAATCTGGATTTGTGTTTTCCCTAAACAATGGAGCTAAAAGTTGGAAAAGTTCCAAATAAGAAACAATTGTGATTCTACAATAGAGGATGAGTATATTGGTACATCAAATGCAGCAAAAGAGGTTGTTTGGATCAAGAAGTTTGTCTCAGAACTTGGGGTTGTTCCAAGCATTAGTGACATGATTAAGCTATATTATGACAACAATGGATCTATTGCACAAGCTAAGGAATCCAGATCACATCTGCATTCCAAGCATAAACAAAGATGCTACATATCATACGAGAGATCATACAATGAGGAGATGTGAATATTTTCATAGAACCAATCGAGAACAATGTTGTTGACCCCTTGATAAAAGCACTTTTGTAGGAGAAGCATGATGTTCCTATTAGATCACTTGGAATAAGATTCATGGGTGATCATCTCTAATTGCAAATGGGAGTCTATTGGTATGTATGCCCATAGGCTAATCATATGATGAATGTAATGACATATATTGTAAATGATTTGATTAATAATAAAGGCCAGATTCCAATTTATTATGTTTTATTCAGCTGTAGATAATGAACTAATAATAAATGTCTAGAAAATGATATTACTCAATTATGTATGTCTTCAAGTATGTGACTTGAACAATGAGATCATATAGATGTTAAGAGTACATACATTCTTGTTATGCCCCTAGTCGGATGTTATTGTGGAAGGTCAATAGACAATAATAACACATATGACTAGAGTGTGTGTTGCTTGATGATAAAATGTCACCAGTCATGATATGTGATATCAAACTAAACACATAGATACTTGTTAGACAATAGTGTATTGGACATACCCACCATAAGAGTGATATGAGGAGACCATAACTATTAGTTAGAATCATCTCTTATAGTGTCAGTGGTGATTTTATTTCTTAGACATGAAGTCTCTATACTCATCACATGTCATTCGGTACACTTTGACATCATCCATCATGATCATGAATAAGGGTTGCCATAAAGGTGATGATCGTGTACAGTATGACACACAAGGATGAATGTGAGTGATGTAGATGGGATTTTTCCCTCCTACAGGAGTATCATATCATGGCTATCTGATAAGAAAGACTAAGAAATGCATGGACATGCACATGTGAGTCAATATGTGATATTCAACTTACATATATCTCAGACAGTCTGCTCTAGTTCAAGGAATAGGAATTAAATGTTGAAGAGGATGCCTATTCCATGCCTCTAGTTCAATCTAGATATTGGTGACAACAAAACTATTCAAACATTATAACACCAATCATAGATTTTAGGTTGAAGTTTTTCTCCAACTTTCCATTTACTTGGGTAGCAATGATGTGCAACTAGGCACCACTCTTTTCTTATAATGTTATAAGTGATGATGGACATTCACTGCCAATGTAATATGGGACCTATAGGGTTAGACACATAGGATACACCTAGAACAAGAGTTTTGATGATGAATGATAATTGAATTGATTTCTAAAGTGTTTGGGTATCAATTCAAGCAAAAAATCAACTGATTGGACTCCCAACTGACTGGTTCAAGGGTTGAACTGACCGGTTAGAGTGCCAAGTTGATTGGATAATGCATTTTCTGAATTCTGGATAAGCTGGGGAGTGAAATGACCGGTTCTCTTAGCAAACCCATAAGTTCGAGTTTGTGAGATGGCCATTTTGTGAAGTGAGAAGCCTGGTTCGTGGTTCAATTTTATTGAATCAAGGATTAGTTCTGACATAATGATGTGCATTAATTGGATTAGTATTGCCAATTCATATGTGATTGGGAAACATGACAAAATGAAACAGTTCACTGGGTGAACCGATCTACTCGCAGGTCAACTGATTGGTTCGCTTTCCAAACGATTGGTTCTCTTGCAAATTGGCTATTTCCCTATCACATGTTGTGATTTTTTTGTGAGATTTCGGTCCCTTTCACTCTCACACATACTGGGAACCTTGACCCTAACCCTCCTATAAATAAGGGATACTAGGGGCTTCTCAGACACATCAATTTCCTTAGACAATTGTTTGTCTTCTCTAGTTGTGTAACCGAGAGAAACCAATCAAGTCCTACCTGATAAAGGAAGGGATAGGAAGGGTGAACAATTGTGGGAGAGCAAGTTGGTTACTAGTACACCAACTGGAGGGAAAACTCCTTTCTATCTATTCTAGTACAATGACAAGAGTTTTAGGTTGTCCGTGTGGACTTCTCTAGAGGTGTGGATACTTTTCCCACTAGGAAGATAATGTCAGTCTGCTATCTGTGGTGGAGACCTAGAGCTATTACAGGCATCGTCTAAGTGCAACTACAAGATAGTTGCACAACTACAACTATGAGAAGATTGTCACTAGACTTGCTCCAGGACCAGGCACATCCTTGAAACCATCCATTATGTTATATATTTTTTTATGTGATCTTCTGGTTTAATGGGGAATATGGTGATAAATTTTTTGGTTTTGATGCCTATCTGATACCATATTTCCTTACACTGTCAACCTAGACCCACAAACTTAGCCACAATAACCAACCCCAAAAAAGTAGGGAAAAAGAAATTTTGTACTTGAAACCAACTGCTCCCAATTACTCATACCAAACAAAATGCTTCTCCCAAATCCAAACGCCTATAAACCACTAATATTGCCATGTCTACCATGTCCTGACCACCTTAGATCTATAAAAATTCCAAAAGTGCACATAACCAGATGGATCCCCCATACTTAGACCTAGATAGGATGGACAATATTAGATTACCTTTAGAAGGATCTACAGGAAACACAGAACCAGACCATTTATGTAACATTATAACACCAATCATGCAAGTCAGGAGGTAAAGGACGAACCCCAGTAACCCAGTGTATCGATATAGAGGACAAGAGAGTCCTTGAGAGGGAATGGGAGCTCAACACTATGGATGGGTCTTCCCTGGGCCAAAGAAGGTCGAGATACAATGAGGGTTATGGTAGGTCGCCTTACCTAGATAATATGAGAAAGGAATGGTTCGGTTAAGGGACATATCCGGTTGAACTACCCCTGGGAAAGATGGTTCAACTACACCATGAAGCGAGTTCAAAGGTTCTTGAGTTTGACCTAAAGGTTCACCTCCATAAAGTGGAAGTAGGTACATGACGAGCTAAAGGTTAGTATAGTTTATCACCCCTAACTATGGTTAGTAAGATCCAGACTAAAGGGTCTGATGAGGGCATGTATGCTCGTTCAGGGTGATATCTAGAGACAGTTCTTGTCCTATGAAGGATGTGACTTTGACCACCATAGCTAGTATCGGGTTTTGAAGCTCTGTAAGGGAGGTTGTGTCGGTCACCACTTCACTAAGGTGATGTTGGTGAAAAGGGCCACATGATGGTTAGAAAAGGACCACATGATGGTTAGAAAAAGGGACCCCAGTGCGTGTAGATGAAGTCACTTTGATTGTGCAAGGGCTGAAAGGAGCCTAGAGACGATGAGAGTCGTGAGCAGATGCAAAGTAGACTAACATGCAGTGCACTGTGGGAGTATATAATGTTAGAATCTGACCCCTCTGAGCTGCAGCTGAGAAAGCTGAGTCCCCGATACATGGGTCCATTAGAAATAGATGGGTGGAGAAGGTTAAGATTGACCTTACCCCTCGGGATAAAGTAATGGGTGATGAGTTCCAGGTGTCCGATTTAGATCACTATGTGAGGTACCCCGACCATGTGCTGAGCAATGAACCTAGTGAGCCCCAAGGGAGGCTGACATGGCCTGAGTCACCTGTGCAGTTTATAGATGCCAGGATGAAAGAACTCAGAGAAAAGAATATGTGATGATAAAGGTTCTGTGGAAGCGCTATGAGTACGGTAAAGCCACATAGGGGCCAATGATGGACATGGAAAAGTCTTATCCTGAATTGTTTGGTTGCTTGATTGAATTTTGAGGACAAAATTTCCATAAGAGGGGAAGGATGTTATAACCCCAATTTTTGGGCTTAACTAGTGAGAAATGTAATTTCTCATATTCAAGCTAATTGAACAAATAATGATATGAATTGTTTTGATTAAATGGTTTCCATTCACAATAGCCTTGATTGGTTGCTTTGTGGGCTTTATTGGCTATTGGGCCCAATAACAAGGAAATTCAATTACTAAATGGATAATTGAATTTTTAAGAAAAGAAATATGTAGAAATCTCTAGAAGGCAAATCCAAAGAGGATTTCGTGCCTCTTGGGTTCCTTGGGTACCAAGGAGTCTAAGGTTGCTAAAAGAAAGCAATGAGGAAAGAAAAGATTAATTAAATATTTCTTTTTGAAGAAAGAAATTGATAATAAGGGTAATATGTTGAAATAAGTGGAAAAAGGTGTAATTAGGAGATCCTTTGTGGAATTTCGTGTTCCAAGGATTTATAATGATAAAAGGAATACCAATGAGGAAAATAAAAGAGAAAATATCAAAGTTTCAAAATAAGGAAATAATGTGAGTATACAATTAATGTAAAAAAAGAAAGCAATTGCTATTAAAAGAAAATAGGATTTCGTTCCTATGGATTAAAAAGCAAATAAAGAGAGTAAAGGAGAGGAATTTCGAATTCCTAATATCTAAAGAAAAGGGGAGTATCAAAAGGATAAGGAAAGAGAGAAAGAGAGAGAGAAGAAAATACTTCTTCATGAAGTAATACGAATCCTTTTGGGAATAGAACGTTTTGACACATAGATAGTCATCTTAGAGCTGGTTGCCACCCCTATATAAGGGGGGAAAACCTCTGGATCGAGTTCCAGAGAAGTTCCTCAAAGCTCTCTCTTCCTTCTTCCTCTTCTTCATCTTCTTCAAACAAACCCTAGCCACGAAATGGGCGCCTACCTTGGATCAATGGAGAGCGGAGGAATCATCTAGATGGGGGCTGAGAGTGCCATGGTACCAGAGAGCATCTTCTCCGTCAAGGATGGGTCCTAGAGCGCGTGCAGCAGTGACCTATAGGCTGCAGCAACGGCCACAAGAAGAGCCACATCGTGCAGGTTTCTGACCACGCTGGCCGCAACCAGGAGGCGCCCCGGCTGCGCGGAAGGGCGGAGGACCGAGGGCAAGGCTGGGTTGCGAGGTTCGAGGACTAGGGTGGAGAAGAAAGCCCCACGTAGGGCTGCAAATCGCGGCCAAGTAGGGCAGATCGGAGGTGGAAGATGACTAGGGCAGTTGGACGCTTCTACCCCTCGCCGGTGTGCAGACCTGATCGACTTACACGGGGGCGTTTTTGTAAATTGGTTATGTTTTAAAAGAGAGCCGCTTTGCATGGAAACGATGACATGGCAGTTCCTGATTGGTCCGGGTAAGTTGAGTTTATATAAATCATATCTCTTTATTAGTAACTCGGAATATAGTGAAATTATATATCAAATTGCTCATAAAAATGAGAGGAATCCATTAAAAATATAATTGGAGCCTGATTATGTGTGCAATTCGAAAAGTAATAGAGATTAGTAACTTTAGTGTAATGATGAGTAAAGAAACCCTATTTTGAATAAATAAAGTGTTTAATAGGGTTTAATGGGTCATTAGAGTTAATATTAACCTGTTAAATGTAAAATGGTACATTATGTTCAAAAAAGGAAGATCTTTGCACGTGATTAATCTAATTTAGAGATTATGTGCATAAATATGCTTGAAATGTGAAAAGTACATAAGGCTATCATCTTTAATGATTTAATTAGTGAAAAATCCTTAGATTAGATGATAGATGGATTTAATGTTGTTTAATGGATAATTCAATTCAATAATAACCTGTAGTTGATAAATGTGAAGATGGAATCTGAAAAGATAATCTTTTAATAAAATTGGCTTAATTTAGGGTTTCATGCATGAATATGCATTAATGAGCTCAAAAACCCTAATTTAAGAGAATATGTCTTTTAATTGGTTTAATTGTTCAAATCCGTGAATAAGTGGGGATATGATGATCCGAAGTCAATTTGGACATAAAAGACTACTAATTGAATAGTTTGAGCAATTAGGGCTTATATAAATGGAAAAGAGTATTTTTAGGGTTTGATAACCAAAAAGGGATAAAATTTGAGAAATTGATCTAAGAAACCCTAATGGATGTTAATGAAACCTTAATTTGGAATAGAAACCCTAGAAAGAGAATCCAAGTCAATAAAGTAGTTTCTTGATAAAGTGTTTAATAAATAGAATACCTATTATTTTCAGGAATTATGTGATGATTGAATTACTTGCTTGGATCTGTTGATTGGAATTATTGTATATACATGAAGTATATGTTCAATAATCTGCATGACTCATCAAATCAGGTATGTGGTTACCTATGGTTAACCGCTTATGTTTCCCGATGTTTCCCGAATGTTTAATCGCATTGAATGCAACTAAACAGTTTGGATGTTTATTTCTGCCATGCAAAGTATAAAGTGACTATGACTATCAATTAATGTATATGCCTTCTAGCTCAATCCTTGATTCCCTCTGTGTCGTAATGGCTGACCTGATAAAAGACTACCTAGAGGGTAGGTACATCAGGTCATGAATGACTTTGACTACCTAGAGGGTAGGGTCATGAATGACTTTGACTGCCTAGAGGGTAGGGTCATGAATGACTTTGGCTGCCTAGAGGGCAGGTCCATCAAGTCACCTTAATAGAGGTTCCATGTAAGTCCTATAGGGACAACACAGAGTTGTGAAAAGATGGATTGAGTAGTTTGGCTTAAAACGTAAACTTGATTGTTAAATGATTAATTGAATGATTATATTGTTAAACTAGTTGAACAATATCTTCTCCCTCCACATACCAGCTTCGGCTGATCATCGTTTTTGTTTGTCGGCGTTTTAGGTAAAATCCTCAAAAGCACAAACAGTAAAGTGACATATTGTGAATTCAAGAATTAAAGAACAAGGAGGAATTAGATAGATTAGTTAAATTGTGGTTAGAAGATAGTTCCCAACTTTTCAAGGTATGTAAAGAAAGATTTTGTTACCATTTTTCAGTATAGTCTGTTAGAATTTAATAATTGTTTATGGTTATATGTCGAACCTTTGATCCAGAATAAATGGTTTCAGCTCCAACCTCTTGGTCTCCCTTAATTGGGGGTTACTAAGAGGTGGGTCGTAACATTTGGTATCAGAGCCTGGGTTCCTCATTTAACCAGTAATAATTATTAAATTTTACAAACTCCATAGAACCCAAGGGAGTTATTAGAGGATTATCCGAAAGATGGAGGTGTATAGAAAAGGATCACGACCGGGGGCTGGCAATATTTTCCTCCACACCGCTAGTCGGAATACGAGGACTCCCGGATCCGTGTGACTGCCTGGCCAAAGTCTTAGGGTATGAATCGAAATAATATACCTTTAGGACTTTCTCATCTTATTCATCCCTTCTCATCACAAAATGTTGTTAAGGACCTTAAGGATTAGGGTTTTCTCTCTTTTCCTCACCCTCTTGAGGTATGGGTAAGGTTAATAAGGTCTAAGGAATCCTCCATCAAATTAATGAAAAGCATGTAAATGAGATGTCATGGACATAAGCTTAATAGATTAAGTGCAAACTAAATGATAGATACATGCTTAGGTCGTATGACATAAGATGTCATGTCCTCAGAAGAGACCTGAGGCTAGACCTTCTTGTCAGGAGGATAAGTTAGTCTTGGAGATAGAGATCTCCATTGTAAGTAGAAACCTAGCTCAACCTACGAGGATGACGTTAACCCTAACCCTAAGTGAAGGATAGAGAGAGATGGCATGATGAGTTAGACTAGGTGTTTGGATGGATGTGCCTGGGATGCCATATGAGCCATAAGAGGTTGGATGACCGGGTACCTTTGGCCACCCGAATCCTAGAGAGAGGATGAGTCTGTTTATACCTTCATACCTATGGTATAGATGAGAAGAAGAGTTCCATAAATCCTGGAGAGGTATAGTAACAGGTTTTGAGGCCTTGTACCTTGTTGATTGTCCTTGAGGAGGACTCAACCTTAAAGGGTTGTTCAAGTTGAAGGACGACAGGAAGTGTACGTTATGCCTTTGGCAAGCTTGATTCATGGTTAAAATATAGAGCATGCGGTTGGACACCTAAAAGTGAACCTAGGGTTCCTAGGCCTAAGAGGGGAAGTGGTGTACCTAATGCTCATGATGAGATTTTAGTTGTTTCGAGCATGGTGCTCCACATGCATGAAGGAAAGGGAAACCCCCTTAAGTTTAAGGTATGTTTGATGAACCCCTCACAGCTAGGTTGAGGATAAAGGAAGATATGATCTTGATCCAGCATTGGGGAAAGAGGACAAGTATGACCTAGCATGGTTCAATAGGTGATCTGCTTGTGCCCTAACAGCTTGCTAGGGTTAAGTAAGCTCATGAGGATGTAAACCCTAGACCTAAGAGATTTTGTGATCTGGTTGTCAAGAGATAGTTTTCCACCCACCCTGGGAGAGGGACCCCTTTTGGTAGGGTGTATATCAGTTTTGTTGGTTTAAGGTAATCTAAAGAGGTGTCATAGGATCTTGAGAAATTAATGAAGAGTACATGGTATGAGACCCATAGATATCCATCTCCAATTGCATATGAATATGTTACCATGGAGGTAACTGGTATGGGGCTTGACCAAGGTAGGCAGGTTGCCATGATCCCTACGAAAGGATGAAGGCCAGCCCATGAATGCAGAAAGAGAGATGATGAAGACTTAGATAAGGTTCTAAGTGAACATGTACAATGATGGAGAATCCTAAGTCTATCCTAGGGTCAGGTAGGGATAAGACCGATGAAAATAGGAGTTGCCTAATTCCCCAGTTGTACATGACCATAGGGTCGGGAGGTAACAGCTATCAATGTCTAAGGGCCGTGGGTTCGGAGATTGATCACCTTCATGAACTCATGGGACCCAAAGGGCAGATGAGTAGGGCACTCCCTTGATGCATGAGGGAAGAGGGATGATCCAAAAAGAGTCGGTACCCTATGGACCTAGAGGAGTTGACTAAGGACATAAACCTCAGTGGGCTCAAGACTAGTTTGATATCATGATGTCCATGATGTAGAGACATATGTGGTACGTTGCAACTTAGATGTAAAGGTGTATTGGCAAAGTGGGATGTACCATCTCTACTCTTAGAATAGGAAGAATTTTGTATTTGGACTGCAGCCAAATGCTTATTTCCTCTTGTTATGGGAGTGAGAGATAGTACATTACGCATGCCATACATCAAGGATAAAAGATGATGTAGGTTGGAACGTTGCCACGATAAATGGGATAACCTACCCTAGTAAAGTGAATGATACACGGACGGGTTGCAAACACTAAGAGGAATGAGGTAGTCACCTTATGAGGATGTTTTTTTATCCTGAGCTAAGTGGAACTTACAAGTTATACCAGGTTGAGTTTGATCACCGTGATGTTGAAATCAGAGAGTGTTCTTAATAAAGATGGACATAGAGTTTGAGGTGAGATGATAAGTGATATAAAGGGAAGTGTATGTCTTTGAGGTTATCTAATACCTAAGGATGTGAAGTGGTAATGAATGCTCTGGTGGAGTTATAGCTACCTAGTTTATCTAGGAGAGGTTTGGCTAACCCTAAGTTTGAAAAGGAGTGGTGTTTGGATAACACTCAAATGTAACAACATACATTGAAAAGTTAAGGGTTGTTTGGTTAGCCAGTCTAGTCCTTGATGCGATAAAAGGATGGTGGTGGAACCTCAGATGCACTTCTTTGAAAAAGAAGGTGATGAAACCCCGACATGAGTGGTTTAGGGTTCCGGAGGAATCGATCTAGAAGAATCATGACATACAAGAAATCATGATTGAAGACCACCATACGTCGTGGTAAATAGCAATAACACTTTGGAGGCTTAAGATGAAGTTGCAAATGGTATCAGAGCCATAAACCCCTCCAGTAGGTGGGGCCCACATGGGCATGTGGCACGCCAGTCTTGAGCCGTGCGGTCCAGGCAAGTTGGAAAGGGCTATCCGTAGAGACGAGATGGAGCCACCCTTGCGCTGGTAGTTGTGGACGGGAGTTGGGTGTCCTTGGGCCATTGTGGTCTGTACTGAAATGGGGTCAGATTATGAGGCCGTATAGTTGAGCCTTGACGAGGACATCAAGAGTCTAAGTGGGGGAGATTGTAACATCCCAAGATTTGAGGCCTCGGATAACATGATCTTAAAAGGAATGATTGGACTACCCATATCACCAAGGTGCACCTCCTTTTCCGGGAGCCCATCTCTAAAGAACTCCATAGTTAAGCGTGCTCAGCTTGGAGTAGTACTAGGATGAGTGACCAGTCGGGAAGTTGATCCTGGCTTGCGCGTGAGTGGACAAAAAGCGTGCAGTTAAGGCTAGTGGTGGTCTGTGGGGCTAGTCGTCATTCCTGAAACTCTGCTAGAGCCTTGAGCAGTGGGCCCGGGCGTTACAATTTATGCCACTATTGACACAACACAACATGATATGTAATCATTTGGGCCCATCATCTACACCCATGAGTATCAAAATAAATGAAACATCTTTGTGATGGATTACCATTGTAAGATAAATTCTACTTCCTCTTCTCTTGTTGATGATATTCATTCACCAACATCTTTGTTCGATATGACTGGACTTGAACATTATAAAACTGATTGGGATAATCATAAACAATCTTTTTTCATGGAACACCATAGAGGAATTCACCAACTTCTCCAACAAATAAGGAATAACATTCGGTGACCATGATAAGACAAATATATTCCTGCATAACTAACAAAAATATATGGGATGGGACAAGACATGTAGTCCGCACAAGGCTATAAACAAGTTAGAGGCATTCACTATCTAATTTCTACATTTTTATCTAATTTTAAATTATGTTTATGCTTTTTTAGTTATTTTTACTTCTCCTTGTGAATGCATTAATTTTATATCCTTTTTAATGAATGTTTTATCCTACAATATTTGTTGGGGCTGCTAGTATTAGCATAATATGTAAGATTATACAACATATATATAATAACAAATAGACCTCATAAGTATCCAAGATATGAAAACACACCATAGTGAATACTGACAAAAATACATAGGAGGACATCTTATTAATGCATGTGTTCAACTACCATCGATAGGCTTCCATAGTGGAATTCTCATAAGAGGAAACAACCACCTTATGATCATTTCTAGTGTCCACATTGGTCATCAAAATATTACCATCAACATACAAAATGTTGACAATACCTTTCACTAGCATTTCATGAGTGTTAATGGTGAAGCATGTCAACAAAGCCTTCCATTCATGTCGGAGTTACAGGACCTTGTAAGGAAACTTCACACTCTCTCATGGATTACAGGGATTGATTTAAATTGCACATGTTATTCAAAAGAGCATTATAGGATGCCATTAACACACATCACAGACACAACACATTATTTAGAAAATTCATAGAACAAGATAACCTGTGCAATATACCTACTACAAATCATAAATGGGCATGGCATTGTGGTACACATAAGGCAAGACTTAGCTGTTTCATTTGTATGGACTTACAAAACCACCAGTACCCACTAGCATGTTCTTTGATCATCACATCTAGCCTCCCCGATCACTTCCCAGTGATGATCCAGACCACCTTAGACTATTGGGGACACAAACCCTTCCGTTTGGAATGGTTCTGGACCAAACACCTTGTATTTCTCAATCTTTTTCAGGAACACTGGTCTCACAATATTGCACACAGTCACTGTAAATACTATATCAACAACAAACTTATGCTACTTAGGAAAATCCTTTGACTATGGAATAAAACACCTTTAGGAAGTTACATGCTTCCATCAAGCTAAAGAGGCATGATGTTGTTGCTGTTGTTGTTGCTACTGCTGCTGCTGCTGATGATGATGATGATGATGATGATGATGATGATGATGATGATGATGATGATGATGATGATGCACTAACAAATATGAGCATTATAGTATTAACTGGGTACAATCAAGTTAAAACTAGGTACATTCAAGTCCAAATTGGATGCATTGGCTTGATTGTGGGTGTGATACATGTCAAATTGGACACAATACGTGTCAATTTGGGCACATTAGCACCATAATTGGGCACTTTACTAAAAATATGGATGCATTATGTTAAGATTTGTGCTAATTTACTATTATGCACATACCCTAAGAATTGGGCGCATTGTTGACATAATTGGGCGTATTCACACTACAATTGGGTGTTTAACTACAACTATTGGATATTATATTAAAATTTCTACTTATTTGATATTATGCACATACCCTAAAAACTTGGCACATTTAGTGCCATAATTAGGCACATTAGCACCATAATTGGGCTTTTTACTATAAATATTAGGTATATTAGTTAAGATTTGTGTTAATTATCTATTATGTGTGTACCCTAAGAATTGGACGTATTAACATCATAATTGGGCACATTAGCATCATTATTGGGCATTTTTCTACTAATATCACCACATTATGTTAAGATTTGTGCTCATTTTTTATTATGTTCATACACTAAGAACTGGGTGCATTAACACCACAACTTGGTGTATTAGGATCATGACTAGGTGCATTAGTACCATAATTGGGTGTGTTAGCCCAATGAGAGGTGACATGTCTCTGTCTGTGTGAGAGAGAGAGAGAGAGAGAGAGAGAGAAATGACATGTGTGAGAGAGAGAGGGTGTGGCAAGTGGAGTGACAACTCCGCATGAGAGAGAGGGAGAGTGAGAGAGAAAGGGGGTAGTCGGGGTAGGACATGGGGAGTGGTGGGGCAGGCTGGTGGCTGGTGGGGTGGTTGGTGGCAGTAGGGAATAGTAGGTACAGAGGGAGTGTGTGGATCGATTTCTTGTGTGCATCAACCACACATATTAGCGTGTGAGCATGAGGAAATCTTAACTCATTTTTTTCGTTGGCCCAACTTGCGCATAGTTCTCTCAACTAAGACCACTTTTCTCCCCATCTACAACCCAATCGAAGACACATGCAAGTGCTATGTTGCTCTAGTCCTCCAAGAAATGACAATCGAAAGTAAGGAACTAGCACCACATTCTATCAAATAAGTTTGTATCAGTTAAAAGGACTTGATTATATTTTACTGATTATTAGATCACCAAGAAATGATAATTAAAAGTAAGGACTCGATTATATTTTACTGATTATTGGATCAAAAGTAAGGTCTAGATACTTTGACGATATTTATAAGAAACTAGACATAAGATAAGGGGAATATATATATATATATATATATATATATATAATGGCTCATATAAGAGAAGGGAAAGGAAGAGACTTCAATCAAGTGAAATGTGTGATGAACCGACATTAAATCAAGCCATCACCAGTAAATAATTGTGGAATAACCATAAGCAGTGGATTAACAAAATCACAAAAATTAAAACCATTTTGCAAAGAGATCCATTACCAGGAAACTCTTAAGCTAAGAACCAAAACATTATACATGTCATGGTTCACATTGTACATACACAGTAACATCTCATCTCGAGGGTAACATATAAAAGTTGCTTTTCCAAAACCTATAAATAAGCAACGTAAAACCTCAAGGCATACAAGCCAAAATCTTAGATCATTCATAAAACCATTACGTACTGAGTCCAAGGACCTGAGAGTACAAAGACAACACATAGGACTTCTATCTACAAGACACGACAGACAGTACACTCATCCTGAGTTGTTACTACTGCTCCTGCTACTATTGTTCTCCCTCTATAGTACAGTCTTTACCCCCTCGTGCACGTCCACCTAAAAAAATGTAGATCCCACGGGGTGAGACAATTGTCCCAACGAGAGATATAACTCTCCGCCAACAATATTATTATCACAGATAAGCAACATAAAACTGAGTAGAGGATTCTTTTACATAAATAAGTAGGAATAATCACTATTATAAGCAGAACTAAGTAATCTCTTCTCTTTAAAGTAATTCATCTATCTATGATAGAGTTGTAAAGACCAAGTCTCTACTAAAAACCATGGCAAACAAAAACACCAATTGTGTAGCAGCGGAAGATTAATACTTGCCTTTATTCAAAATGTATAAAGATTACTATACAAAATTTTCCCAAATGGGGTACATCTTTTTATAAGAACAAGGATATAGGTAGAGGAAGACTCAAACTAATACAACTTGTCTCCACAAACAACATAACAAAAGTATATGCAACTAGTCCAAGCTAACTAGATGTGTACGATCTACTTAGCCTTAGGCAGCGTCACCAAGCTTCAACTACGCATGCTGATCCTATACTTGGGTGGTTGGGATCACCCAGCAAGAGAGAGATAAAAGTATGTGTTAATCAAAAGGATAAGGAACATAATAAGGCACAACATTGCATAATAAAATGATGCACTATACTAAGAGATTTCAAGAGTATGAGGCAAATAATCAAATAATAATCAGAGTAATCTGCCATAATTAATCAACAACAATAATCACATAGCATGAATAATATTATGACACAGAATCATACCAATGCAGGGTGAGGCACCTACCGGACCTACACCAAGAGGAGAGGGGAACATGCACATCCCAAACCTCAAATATATATAATGTGGCAGGGGGACGAAAATCCCAGTGTCTGGCAGGAGGACTAAAACCTCAGTGCCCTATGGGTGGTTTGTACTCATGTACACTACATTGTCATTTGGCCAAAAATACATCATGCTTAATAGTTCACTTGGCAGTAATGAAAATAACATTGCATCATAGAAAATGGGGAATAAAACCCATGAAGTAAATCAAATAAAGAGCCAGTATTGGCAATAGCAAGATTCAAGTAATTACAATAAATGAGCCAACACAGGCAATGGAAGATTCAAATAAATAAAGAGCCAAATAAAGGCAATAGAGAGATTCCAAAGCTAGCAATTGCCTCATTTGGAATATGGGGTTGGATAAAATGCCAAATTGAAGGATAGGTTATACATTGCACATTTTTTCATTCATAATTAGAATAGGGCTCACATACATAAATAGGCTTCACATACCTGATGTTCACATCTAAAGATCAACTCGGTTGATGTACTTACTTTGGTTCACAAAGCCATATTTCATCCTAGAAATGCATTAAGTATGTTAGTCAAACCAAACATATTTAGACCTTCCTAGTTTAGTTAGCCTAGTTCTATCACCTAATTACATTCACTAGTACAAAAATGGTCTATAGCGTCGGTTTTTTTAATCCTATAGCGTCACTTTTCAGCCGATGCCTAAGTGGTTGTCGCTACAGAAATTGCTCTATAGGGTCGATTTTTTTAACCAAAAAAACTAACCTTGTATAGTAAAAACCGACCCTATAGGCTCTCAAAAACTAAACCCAAATGAGAAATGAAACTGTACCTGAACCCTATAACGTCGATTTTTTACTAAATAACTGACTCTAGAGATTCTTTCTAAGGACGGTTATATGAGGAAAACCGACTCAATAGAGTCTTGGAATATGATAGAATGGTCGTGCCACCTAGCACGGCCATGTTGGTCTATATTAGCACGATCGTGCTACACGACACGATCGTTCTACCATATATCAACACAATCGTTCTATGCGGCACAGCCGTTCTACCTCATCCCAACACGGTCGTTCTATGTAGCATGACCGTTCTATGATGCAACACTACCGTTCTACGTGGCACGGCCAAGATACCTATAAGGTCGATTTTTAAAGAAAACTGACGCTATAGGGTACAATTTTTTTTAAATTTCTACAGAAACTGAACAGAACAAAACAGAAGAACAAGAATAAGATATGGGAGAGGGGAGCATTGATGCTCAACCATCACCATTCCAAACCACACATTCATAACAAAAATGATTCAGATATTGAGTTGAGTACACATAGTCACATCATAATTTACAAAATGACAGATTGCAAGTCTGAGATGATATTAAATGGCAGATACAAAAGTAAATATGAAAGAGTACTAAAACCACATATATAAATGGAATATAACTGACATATTTATTCCAATGCTATATTGACATCATTTAGAAAAGCATCTGACCACTCTTCTCGGAATTCATTTAAGTCCTCACGTGTGTAAGGCCGAGTTGTAAAGATCTGTAACAGAAAATGCACATGCTAATATTTTATAAAATGACTACAACTCACTTGTAAATTTATGATGTTATTCTTTATTACCTGGTCTATAGTCTGAATGTCATTTGATGCTTGTTTGACAATAGCTTTCATATATTTCATTACATAGTAGCCACAAGCCCAGTCATTATTTTGTACAGGACACTACAAATAACGAATTATGCTTAATGTTAGTAAACTACTATAAATAGAAGACTATAAGAGTTGACATATAAGCGTTGAAAATTAATACATATAAGACTAAGCAGTTTTCAAAGTAGCTACCTTGACATTTTTCAAAGTCAATGTCTTTAAGTTTGTGGGTATTTGTCCTCCACCTTCACGAAAAGCTTTTATACCCCTATCAATTAAATGATAGTTGGTAAAATAGAAATTCTATACAGAAATATTGTTACAACCCCAATTTTGGGTTCACTTGCTGAGAAATGAAATTTCTCTTAACAAAGATAAATGAACAAATAATGATGTATTTTGTTGTGAATAAATGGATTTCATTTAAAATAGCCTTGTTGTTTGATTTGTGGGCTTTATTGGCTATTGGGCCCAATAACAAGGAAATCCAATTAATAAATGAATAATTGAGTTTTGAGAAAAGAAAGGTGTGGAAACCTCTAAAAGGCAAAAGAACTAAATCCAAAGAGGGATTTCGTGCCTCTTGGGTTCCTTGGGTTCCAAGGAGTCCAAAGTTGCAAAGAAAAGCAATAAGAAAAGAAAAGATCAATTAAGTATTTCTTTATTAAGAAAGAAATTGAAAATAATGGTAAAATGTGGAAAACAAGTGAAAAGAGGTATAATTGAGTTATCCTTGGTGGAATTTCGTATCTCAAGGATTCCTAATGTTAAAGGAATACCAAATAGGAAAATAAAATAGAAATAAAGAGAAATATTCAACAAGAGATATTTTAATAATAAGAAAAGGGATGAAAAAGAAGGAAAGAGGCTAAGGAAATATTCCCAAGAGGGGATTTTGAGCCATTAAGGTTCCTTGAGGTGCAAGGAACCCATAATAATAATTTAATGGCAAAGGAAAGAGAAAATAGTTGAGAAATATACATAATTGAGTAATAACCTGCAACTAAAGAAAGGGACCCGATTTCTTTAGATAATGTTCCCAACATTGGCATGATGGTAGAATAAGTAATCAAGAACTTTCCCTAAAAATTTGGGATCAAAAAGCTTAACGGATTAGGAGATATGGATTTTTGAAAATCCCTAAAATAAATGAATTGTGTGAGCTTATGACCGTTGGATCGAGATCTGATGATCATGAGATCATCACCTACGTCAGAACAGATAAGGAAAATCGGAAACATAAAAGCCGAGTTTCCACAGCAGATTTCTTGCACTTGAATGGATAGGCAAACTCGGAGAACTTCCCAAAGAATCCGGGGGATCAATCCGAGTTGATCTATGGTTTCCCTGTGTTTCATTGCCTCTAGACGATTTTCCCAATTTGGGACTTCTCAGGAGCCATATAAGGACCTATATATATAGGGGGGGCTACACGCCATGTGCATAGCCCTAGAACCCCTCTATGAGTCCGCGTTGATAAGGCGAGTTGTTGAGAGCAACCAATTTCAGAAGATCTCCCCAACCTGTACCCTAACCAGGCCGCCCTTCTCGCTGGAGAAGAGCTCTGCTGTGCGAGCCGTTCGGGCAAGACAAGGGACAATAGCGGCATGCGTCGAGTTCAGGGATGAGAGGCGGTGGTGAGGTTGCCCTCGCCATGTGCCCAGGTGCAACAAGTCACAGAGTCAACAATGGAGTTGACCGCGGGCTTGTGCTGGACTGCGCGGGAGAGTCCTGCACGAGGTAGAAGAAGACAGGGAGAAAAGACTCCCTTACCCTGGCAGCCGTGTGAAGGAATCAAGGGCAGAAGAGTAATCATCCGATTTGCAAGGAAATTAAAGTAAGTCTTGCTTAGTAGACGTGTCACTTTCTTATTGGCTTAAAAGTATTTATCTTGCATAAATCACAACTAAAGATTGGTAGCTCTGATGGAAATATGCAAAACATGAAAATTGATCAGGAGAACACATAGAATTTAATAAAAATATAGTTGAAGACAAATTCTGATTGCAATTCAAAAAGTATGCAAAGATACTATCTTTAATGATTTAATTAATGCAAAACCCAAATCGTTGGGGATTGATGAATTAGAAAGGGTTTTAATGGATGATTAAAGTTAATACTAGCCTATTAATGATAAAAAGGAACATTAGGAACAAAAAAAGATGAACTTTGCATGTAATTCATTTGATTTAGAGTTCCATATGCATGAATATACTTTAATGGGCCTTGAAACCCTAATGTTGACTAATTCGACTATTAATGGCTTTAATTGATTAATCTCATTATTAAAAATTGGAATATGTTGAATCTAAGCTATTTTGAGAATTAAAGTTCCTAATTTGTGGATAAATGCCCTAAATGTAATAATTAGGGTTTTCTCATGAATAAAAGGTGGAATTAATAGCAAATCAAGTTCATATGTGTTTTGGACCATAACGAACTTTGAGTTGATGATAAATGCGTATAATGATCTTGTCATGGATTAAAAGGATAAAAATAGTAGCTTTAATAGAAGAGGCTTAATAAGCTTAATTAATGAATAATTATGCCTTTAATTCGGAATTGGGAACTAGATGTGGAAATAACTAGGGTTTGTGATCAATTGCGTTAAATTAATAAAAGATGAAGTGAAACCCTAATTGCAAAGTAAACCCTAAAAAGGGCTAGTAACCCTAGGTCAGGATTATGCCTATTAGATTTGTATACCATGATTCATGATAGAAAATATTGGATGAATATTTCAGGATAAAATTGTGCTTGCTTGATTTACTCTGGATTACTTATTTGCTTGGAATTGTTGATTCTACAAAACAGGTATGTGGTTACACTTATGACTACCCGAATTAGTTTTCCGGGATTTTATCGATGTTTCCATCGTGGATTGAATTAAACTGTTGGATGTATTTAATTCATGCAAAGTATAATGTGAATATGACTATCACATAAGAAATATGCCTACTAGCTTAGATCCTAGTCCCCTCTGTAGCTTTATAGATTGACCTAGTAAATGGCTACCAATGAGGGTAGGTCCATCAGGTCATTAAATGACTTAGTAAATGGCTACCAATGGGGTAGGTCCATCAAGTCATCATGAGTCAGGGATTGGTCTACCTTTGGGTAGGACCATGCGACTCCATAACCCTAGGTATTGGCTACCTGTGTGGTAGGGCCATGGGGGTAAGGATATACCATATGAGAGAGGTGGTATCCATGTCCACTGTAGGGACGTAATAGAGAAAGGGGATAGGCAAGGATTGAGTAGTATTGCTTAAAACGTAATCTTGGTTGTTAAATGATATTTGGTTGATTACATTGTTAACATAGTTGCACAATTATTGTTTCCCCCACATACCAGCTTCGGCTGACCGACATTTTGTTTGTCGGCGTTTTAGGTATAAATGAAAGAACAAACAGTAAAGTGGCATATGTGGAATTGAATGAGCAATAACCTGCACATGAGGATTAGTTAGATTAACATCTTCATGGATATAAGTTTAGAAATCCCAGTTTTTCCAAGGTAATAAAAAGTTTTATTTTATACCTGTTTTCAGTTTAGTTGGTAAAGTTTATTAATTATTACTGATTATTTGTTGAACCTTTGATCCTGTTAATTGAATAACAGCTCTAACCTTCAGGTCTCCCTTAATTGGGGGTTACCGGGAGGCGGGGTCGTTATAATTGGTATCAGAGCGAAGGTTCCTCACTTAATCTTTAATAATTATTAAATTTTACAAATTCTGTAGAACCCAAGGGAGTTATTAGAGGATTATCCGAAAGACAGAGGTGTCTAGAAAAGGATCACGACTGGGGGCTGGCAATATTTTCCTCTGCACCGCTAGTCGGAATATGAGGACTCGCGGATCCGTGTGACTGCCTGGCCAAAGTCTTAGGGTATGAATCGAAATAAGATACCTTTAGGACTCTCTCATCTTGTTCATCCCTTCTCAACTCAAATTCTATTAAGGACCTTAAGGATTAGGGTTTTCTCTCTTCTCCTCACCCTCTTGAGGTATGGGTAAGGTTTATAAGGATTAAGGAATCCTCCATTAAATTAATAAAAAGCATGTAAATAAGATGTCATGGACATAAGCTTAATAGAGTAAGCATAAAAGGAATAGATACATGCTTTGGTCGTATGACACGAGTTGTCATTTCCCTCAGGAGAGACCCGAGGATAGACCTCCTTGGTAGGAGGATGAGTAGAGAGAGTTTGTCTTGGAGGTAGAGACCTCCATTAAAGGTAGAGACCTAGCTCATCTTGTGAGGATGATGGTAACCCTAACCCTAAGTGAAGGTTAGAGAGAGAGATGACATGATGAGTTGGATGTCATGATTCACTGAGTGTTTGGTTGGTCATGCCTTTGGGATGCCATAAGAGGGTAGATGATCTAGTACCTTTGGCGACCCAACCCTGGAGAGGGTCGTGCATGACATAGCGAAGGATAGCTCCTTCGTGGATGAGGTTAGAGAACCTATAGTTACCCTATGGGCTTAGGCAAGTAGGGTATAGCTTGATGAAATCCTGGTTAAGAGATCATGATGGATGGCTTATGAAAGAGCTATGGATGATCTTGATCAAACTTAAGTTCACACCTAGACTTCACCTACGAAGAGGTATACCTATGAGCTTGATCCTTCATGGAGAGATGACCTCCAATAGTATGGCTAGACGTGGAGTTAGCTCTAGAGAGAGGATGATGCTTCTAGTACCTATGGTATAAGTGATTACCTGCTGGATGAGATAAAGAGTACTTTAGACCCTAAGGAGGTTTAAGTAAACGGTTGTGAGGCTTTATACCTAGTTGGTTGTCCATGAAGAGGACTCAACTCTAGGGTATTACTCATATAAAAGGATCATGGGAGTACATGACATACCTTGGACGTGTTTGATCCATGGTTAAGAGTTTGAGCATGCAGTTGGATATCCATAGGAGAACCTAGGGTTCCTAGGCCCTAGAGGGGAAGCAGTGTATCTGATGCTCCTGATGAGATTTGAGTCTCTATAGTTTCGAGCATGGAGGTAAAGGAAATCCCTTAAGTTAAGGGTATGTTTGATGAACCTCTCACAGCTAAGCTGATCTAATGTTGAGGAAAGAGAACAAGTATGACCTAGCATAGTTAATAGGTGGTCCGCTTGTGCCTTAGTAGTTGTTGGTTTAAGCATGCTCATATGGATGTAATGTTGGTATGTATGCCCTAAGAGCCAATCATGGGATGATTGGTGGGATACATTAAGATTGATTTGATAAACATCAAAGGCAAGCTTCCAATTCTTTCTGGTTCAGTCATATGAGATAGTGATAGAACAGATTGAATGTCTAGAGAATGACAGTACTCAACGACGTATGCCTTCAGGTTCATGACCTGAACGATGAGATCATACGAATGCTAAGAGTTTGTACATTCTTGTTATGTCCCTAGTCGGATGTCATTGTGGAAGGTAGATAGACAGCAATGACACACAAGACTAGATTGTGGTGTTGGTTGATGACAGAATCTCATTAGTCATGATATAGAGATATCAAACCAAACACATAGGTACTTGTTAGAGAACAAGGTACCAGACAGACCCACCGTGAGTTTGACACATGGAACCATGAGATGGTAGTCAGAGTCAGTACTCACAGTGATGGTGGTGAGTGTGATTCTTAGACCTGAAATCACTACACTCAACACATGTCGTTGGGCACACTTTGACATCATCAAACGCAGTCCTGAAACATGGGTTGTTATAAAGGTGATGATTGGGTGGCTTTGACACATGGGGCTTTTGAGGGGTGAGTGATAGATATGGGATTTGTCCCTCCTAAGGGAGTTTGATATCCAAGGCCACTTGATGAGTAGGATTGAGATAGGCGTGCGCACGCATATGTGAATCAGTATGTGATATTGATGTCATACATATCTCCTTCAATCTACTCTGAGATCAAGAAAGTGAGTGAACATTGACAGGATGACTGTTCCATGCCTTGAGTTCATTCGGGATATCAGTGACAAAGGAATTATACATTCACTGTAACACCATTCACGGATTGTAGGATGAAATTTGTTCTCCAACTTTCTACTTTCACTTGGGTAGCAATGATGTGTGACTAGGCACCGCTCTTTGCTTGTGAAGTCATAAGTGTTATGGACTTTCACTGCCAACGTGAAATGGACCTGCAGGGTCACACACATAGGATTTAACCTGGAAGAGGAGTTTTGTCCACAAAGTAATGTTTAGATTGATTACTAAAGGAGTTTAGTAGTTCAATTAAACACTCTATCAGTCGATAGCTCAATATCATATGGTTCAAGGTGTTGGACGCATTGATTGGAGTATCGGATTGATTGAAATCGCAATTGACTGATTTTGCCCAACCTGTGCTCCCAACCGATCGGCTCATGTGATGAACCAGTCGGCTGAGGTGTTGAACCGGTCGGCTGGAGTGTCCAGGCCGATCGGCTCATGCCCAGGTTGAAACGACCGGTTCAAGAGTTGAACCGATCGGCTCAACTGGTGCAACCGACCAGTTGGGAAAGTCATGTCGGCAAGAATTTTCCTTTGGTTTCAAATTGCCCAATTCTATTGGGAATAACATTGGTATACGATACCAATTGAGAACGAAACAAGGAAAGTCTTTTTGAGCCGGATTAGGACCATGAACCGATCGGTTCAGGGCACCAACCGATCGGTTGGAGTGCCCCAAACGATCGGCTCAGGTCCAACCGATCGGCTCAATGGCCAAACCGATCAGTTCAGTTGTGAACCGATCATTTCAAGTTGCGAACCGGTTGCTTTTTGTGGAAAATTCTCGACCCTTTCTACTCCTGCTTTAGTCCCATATTGTCGGGCACAGAGAACCCTGTCCCATGACCCGCCTATATATATAGGGGTATTGGGGGCTTCTCAAAGAACAACTCAATGCAAGCCGGTTGCTTTGCAAAGTTGTCGTTCTCTCTGGTTTTGGTAACCGTGAGAGATCCCGAGCAAGTGCTTCCCAAAAAAGGGAGGTGCAGCAAGGGAAGGAACTCTGCAGTTGCAACTGGCAGAAGGAGAGTGTGTTGGCGACTAGTACGTCAACAGGAGGGTGTGACTCCTTCCACTTCCTTGTGGGACAAGGAGAGTGGAGTTCCAGGTGGTCCGTGTGGACTACTACAGAGGCGGGAGGTCACTGCCGCTTAGGAGGACAACTGTCATCCGACAGTCCGGTAGGAGGAGGAGTCGTCAGTCCCGGTGCGACCAGGAGCTGCACAGACACCGTCCAAGACCAGAGTTGAAGACCGCGCATTGCGCGAGGTATTGTCGCTGAGCAAGCCTCGGGACAAGGTATGATTCCACAAACCATCCTTTCCTATTATATAGACGTTGACGCGTTTCCTCGGTATGGGTTTGGGGAGAAATTTTTTTTTGTTTCCGCTACCTTCTGTGTCTCCCCTAAAACCCAACAGTGGTATCAGAGCTAGGTCAACTGCTCTATATTTTAGGAATATCGATATGATCGATTTTGGTTTGTTGCCTTTATTTATTGCATACGATGCGAATAATAATGGCTTTATGCATGTCCAATCCTAAATCCACAAATCCCTAATTACATATATGATATGTATTATTAATGCACTCGATACGCGTCGCCCTTAAACGAGTTTTGTGGTGGATGTGTGTAGCATGATTATGGCCTATAAACCCCTATCTGTGTGTGGTTGTTTGTGGTTTCTTGCATCTCGGTCTGCGCACCGATCTTCCCTCTCTTATTCCTGATGTAACTCGAAATAATTCGAGATTCTTTCCTACCTTTTCTCCCCCCGAATGTAACTCGGGGTTTCCCTTTTAAAGCAATGTAATAATAGGATAGATTTTTTTATTTCCTGTTATGTCAAAGACCGGAGGACATCAAGACGACAGCTGAAACGATCGGTTCAAGGTGTGAACCGATCGGTTGACGTTCCAGACGGTCGGTTCAAGGAGTGAACCGATTGGTTGATGACCGGTTCGAGGAGCGAGACGAGCGGGTGGCGGACATGACGAGATGCACGACGACCAGGCGAACCGATCGGTTGGAGGAGCCAACCAATCGGCTGGTGGCACCCAGACGACCGGCTGGAGAGTACAGATCATTCATGTGATGAGTTGATCAACTCGGATGGCAAGGCACAGATGTTCATCTTGTACAGGTTGCATGTGATGTAGACCTAGATGACCGTGATTCCTCTTGGCTCGAGGAATCACATTAGGATGGCCATAATCATCGTTTTTTATCGTTTGTGCATGTTTTATGTGGGATATAGCATGTATATGATACGTACTATGTATTATGGTGATTGGATATGTATATGTATATAAAAACCAAATCCCTCATTAAAATATTAAGTCTTATATGCCTTCCATTAGCGGCACACATGAAAAGCTCGATCGACCAAGCGTAGGTTACGCCAAAGCGTGGTGCGCCGTCTATCTTGTAGACGTGTGAAGGGTAGACATGTAGGTTCTGCCAAAGCAGGGTGCATGTTCTATCGTGTCAGCTTTTGGGTTAGACTTAACTGGTGATTCTTAGAGCGTCTAAGCCCAGAGGCAAGGAATGTTCATGGCAAGGTGTTGTGCATGTTCATTCAACAAGAGTTGCATATGATGCAATTGGCAAGAGTTTCCTACCTGAGAGATCTAAGTTGTGGGTGATCAGCCAAAGCTGACTCATGACTTAGAGGATTTCAGGATCTTGCCCACTAGAAGGTTGTACACTGCAATCTTCCGAATTGATGGTGAGGGCTACCAATTTGAACTAAAATAGTGGGAGCGATAATTAATTAAAGGCCTAATTTTATCGTCAACTTTTCAAATCAATCAAACAAGTCAAAAAATGAGTTTTTGGACTAAAATTGCATATATTTCCTTTTGTTAAAATAAATGGTCAATCAACAAATCACTTTATTTGTGATCAGTCTTTGAGACCAACAAATTAAATGGGAATAATTCCACGACTGGTTAGGATGATGATGAGAAGTGTTCTCAATCAAAGAGCGGAAGCTCTAAGTCCTAGTTATACCAGAACCAGATGAACTCGATCCCACCACATCAATGGCTGAAAGTATGCTTATGGAAGTGTATTGAGAAAGACATTGATGAGGAGTGCTTGATGTTGTGTTCTCTGAACTTTGAGTTGAAGAGAAAACATGAGACACATGATGTCTCCAAGATACTATCCTAGTATGTCATGACAGAAGGAGATCCAGTAAGGTATTCACACACTCAATGTGATTGGGTATGTGGAAAACCTGATTAAGAAGGATTCCCTCTGAGCCAAGAGTTGGCTATTGGTATGATACTGCAAATGTTGTGAGAATCATACAGTTCATGATAAACTACAACATGAACGACTTTGACAAGCATTGACAAAATTGTTGGACATGTTGAGGATAGTAGAGGCAAAGATGAAGAAAGACAAACCATAGTCTTTGATGTGATCAAAGAAAAGGTAATTCTTAAGGGCAAGGACAAGGGCAAAGCTAAGAAGTGTTCTGATGCTAGCCAGAAATCCAAGCCGTCTTCAGCCTCAAGGCACATGGGGAAAGGGTGTATGAGGGATTGCCCTCTATATCTGGAAGAACAAAAGAAGATGAAGGAGGGGATGGAGATCTCCACCTAAGGTATCAGGAAATGAACCGCTTCTTTATCTAAGGTATATGATACCAAGATATGGATATGTCATATATGATATGCAATATCCGCAAAGAAGTGATGGCCTTTATGAAAGGACCAAGAAAGAAGTACCCATCATTGGAGCAAGTGTTGCTGCCATAGATAGGAGTATCTTTCAGTTTATTTCAGCCTAAAGGGCACGAAATAGAGTTGAGAACTGCTATTTCATATATTGCCAATAGATAGAAACACTTTATTATTGCATATTGTATGACAATGATGGCAATTAATAAAGTTGATGTTTCAATCTCAAAGATATGATCTTTGTGGCAATGCCTTATTTATCTTGTGATACATGGTATGCATAAGATAAAATGATACCTAAAGTTATTGATAACTCAAACAATCAAATTAGCATCAATCATGAGAAATTCATTTCTAGTTTCCATATGATGGATAAATCTAGACTCTTTTGGTTAGAGAACCAGTAAGAGACATGAATATCTTGAACATGATTAATCAATCTTCACTAATGTAGTGGGAGAATGATTGTCCTATTAGGTATAATACATGTGATGTATTTACGTACCTATTGGAGCGAATGCTAATACTTCTAATGGTGTTTAGAGAAATACCAATATGAATATCTTGAAGTGTTCAAGATTTTCACATATGAAGTGCAAATTTGGTAAAGTTTTAATTCTTGATGAGATCAATGAATGAAACACTTGAACCAAATGTTTGAGATCCTTATGAGTGATTATGATAGTGTATCATAGTGAACTCATGATTAAGGCATGGTGATGTCTAAATCAAGAAGGAATCATACTCTAAGGAGTTAGAGAATGATTATCAAATAACTGAATTCTTCTTAATAAAAGAATACCCCACACGAATAAAGGACATTAAGAATCACAAGGGTTGTGAATTCTTATATTCTTGATAGATACACCTCAATTATCTATGTGATGAGTTGTTCATATGATGAGTCAACTATCTAGATGAATATGAGGAATCAGATTTTGAGTTATAGTATAAGACCATTACATCCTAAATGATTTCCATGTGAACCATAAGGTATGACCTTGATGGTAGCACTCATTGGATGAAATCCATAAGTGCAAATGAGTCTTAAGTGTTAAGACACATGGATAACATTTTGAGAAGGATGATGCTTGTTGATTGCAACTTAATGACTGAGACATTTGGCATATGGATACTAAAACCACATTCCTATGAGGAATAAAACAAGGATGTGTACGTGACACAACCTATAAGGTTTATGAATCCACTAATGCAAACGAAGTCTATAAATTACAATGGACTAATCAATGTGATTGATTGAGTACAAGCAACTCAGAATTGGATCTTTACTTTGATGATATAGTCAAAGGGTTTGACTGACATGTCAAAGATAAAGAAGGGATCTGTGATTTAGTGGGAGCGTGTTCACATTCCACATGTTGATGTGAAATGGAAATGTTCTAGAATGGAAATCCAAAAGTGGAAATTATCGTTAAGGAAGATAGAGATGTTTCCTATATGATAGGAATAGATATCTATAGAGATAGTTCTCGACAAATCTCTTGACCTGGAAAAGAGAGAGCATACATTGGCAATCTGTACTGAAGGGTTCAGTATGCACAGATTCAGTGGGAGAAAACTTGTCCATGTTATATGGATATTCGTATCCCAAGGCCAAGTGTCCAATTCTTATGAAGAATGGGAACACTAAGAATAGATATGGATCTATCATGTATGTAATCATCCCATTGTCTTGCATGTATGACATGGAAAGAATAAGATGCATTCATCATCTTGTATGTAGGACATGGCAATATGATGTGCTCATCCTGATAACTCGTATGTAGGACATGACGAGTGGATGTCTGTCTACTTCCAGTAAGGGTTACTGGAATACCATAAGAACTTGATAAGTACTTGGGAAGTACTAGTTCTATGGAGATAAGGAAGAGTTCGATGTAAAGAGTTACATTGATGCGAACTTTCGAAAGGACAGAAAATTGATTGCAAAATATACATAGGATGTATAAAAGTGAAAGTTTGTTGATTATTGGAAATGTTCCAATAAAACCATTTAAAAGGAAATGCCGAGTATCCGTGTGTTAGAGAACATCAGTGGATACTATATGGATCTAGAAGTTCATGAGATGAACTTATAGATATTCCGGTCATTGATGACAAGTCTGGAATCCTTGATCATGCAATGTGGCTAAAGGTTAGCAAAGGAATTCTAGATCGCATATTACGGCAACCCCATCTCATACGTGTGACGTACAACGAAGAGATGAGAGACATGCAATTTATACAGACTTTGGCAAGGTGTTGCCATTACTCACTATGTTCGCACTAGAGCACAGTAACATGTGGGACATGTTTGAAGATCACTATGAATATGATTCAAGGGTGATTGGCTCGCAGTGCAAGTGGGAGTCTGTTGGTATGTATGCCCTGAGAGACAATCATGGGATGATTGGTGGGATACATTAAGATTGATTTGATAAACATCAAAGGCAAGCTTCCAATTCTTTCTGGTTCAGTCATATGAGATAGTGATAGAACAGATTGAATGTCTAGAGAATGACAGTACTCAATGACGTATGCCTTCAGGTTCATGACCTGAATGATGAGATCATACGGATGCTAAGAGTTTGTACATTCTTGTTATGTCCCTAGTCGGATGTCATTGTGGAAGGTAGATAGACAGCAATGACACACAAGACTAGATTGTGGTGTTGGTTGATGACAGAATCTCATTAGTCATGATATAGAGATATCAAACCAAACACATAGGTACTTGTTAGAGAACAAGGTACCAGACAGACCCACCGTGAGTTTGACACATGGAACCATGAGATGGTAGTCACAGTCAGTACTCACAGTGATGGTGGTGAGTGTGATTCTTAGACCTGAAATCACTACACTCAACACATGTCGTTGGGCACACTTTGACATCATCAAACGCAGTCCTGAAACATGGGTTGTTATAAAGGTGATGATTGGGTGGCTTTGACACATGGGGCTTTTGAGGGGTGAGTGATAGATATGGGATTTGTCCCTCCTAAGGGAGTTTGATATCCAAGGCCACTTGATGAGTAGGATTGAGATAGGCGTGCGCACGCATGTGTGAATCTATATGTGATATTGATGTCATACATATCTCCTTCAATCTACTCTGAGATCAAGAAAGTGAATGAACGTTGACAGGATGACTGTTCCATGCCTTGAGTTCATTCGGGATATCAGTGACAAAGGAATTATACATTCACTGTAACACCATTCACGGATTGTAGGATGAAAGTTGTTCTCCAACTTTCTACTTTCACTTGGGTAGCAATGATGTGTGACTAGGCACCGCTCTTTGCTTGTGAAGTCATAAGTGTTATGGACTTTCACTGCCAACGTGAAATGGACCTGCAGGGTCACACACATAGGATTTAACCTGGAAGAGGAGTTTTGTCCACAAAGCAATGCTTAGATTGATTACTAAAGGAGTTTAGTAGTTCAATTAAACACTCTATCAGTCGATAGCTCAATATCATATGGTTCAAGGTGTTGGACGCATTGATTGGAGTATCAGATTGATTGAAATCACAATTGACTGATTTTGCCCAACCTGTGCTCCCAACCGATCGGCTCATGTGATGAACCGGTCGGCTGAGGTGCTGAACCGGTCCGCTGGAGTGTCCAGGCCGATCGGCTCATGCCCAGGTTGAAACGACCGGTTCAAGAGTTGAACCGATCGGCTCAACTGGTGCAACCGACCAGTTGGGAAAGTCATGTCGGCAAGAATTTTCCTTTGGTTTCAAATTGCCCTATTCGATTGGGAATAACATTGGTATACGATACCAATTGAGAACAAAACAAGGAAAGTCTTTTTGAGCCGGATTAGGACCATGAACCGATCGGTTCAGGGCACCAACCGATCGGTTGGAGTGCCCCAAACTATCGGCTCAGGTCCAACCGATCGGCTCAATGGCCGAACCGATCGGTTCAGTTGTGAACCGATCATTTCAAGTTGTGAACCGGTTGCTTTTTGTGGAAAATTCTCGAACCCTTCTACTCCTGCTTTAGTCCCATATTTCCGGGCACAGAGAACCCTGTCCCATGACCCACCTATATATATAGGGGTATTGGGGGCTTCTCAAAGAACAACTCAATGCAACCCGGTTGCTTTGCGAAGTTGTCGTTCTCTCTGGTTTTGGTAACCGTGAGAGATCCCGAGCAAGTGCTTCCCACAAAAGGGAGGTGCAACAAGGGAAGGACAACTGCAGTTGCAACTGGCAGTAGGAGAGTGTGTTGGCGACTAGTACGTCAACAGGAGGGTGCGACTCCTTCCACTTCCTTGTGGGACAAGGAGAGTGGAGTTCCAGGTGGTCCCTGTGGACTACTACAGAGGCGGGAGGTCACTGCCGCTTAGGAGGACAACTGTCATCCGACAGTCCGGTAGGAGGAGGAGGAGTCAGTCCCGGTGCGACCAGGAGCTGCACAGACACCGTACAAGACCGGAGTTGAAGACCGCGCATTGCACGAGGTATTGTCGCCGAGCAAGCCTCGGGACAAGGTATGATTCCACAAACCATCCTTTCCTATTATATAGACGTTGACGCGTTTCCTCGGTATGGGTTTGGGGAGAAAATTTTGTTTTGTTTCCGCTGCCTTCTGTGTCTCCCCTAAAACCCAACATGTAAACCCTAAGAATGTTTATGACCTTGGTTATAAAGGTGTAGTTTCCTCCCATCCTGGGAGAGCGACCCTTTGGTAGGAAGTTTACCAGTTTGGATGGTTTTGGGGTAACCTAAGGAGGTGTCATAGGATCTTGAGAAGCTAAGTGAAGAGTACATGGCATGAGAATGAACCTATAGACCCATAGATAACCATCTCTATGTACATGTGGATGTGTTACCATGGAGGTAACCGGTATGGGGCTCGACCAAGGTAGGCAGGTCGCCATGACCCTTATGAAAGGATGAAAGTCAGTCCATGAATGCAAGAAGAGAGATGAGGGATGTTTGGGTAAGGTTCTATGTTGGAAATGTACAATAATCGAATCCTAAGTGTATCCTAGGGTCAGGTAGGGATAAGACCGATGGAAGGAGGAGTTGCCTATTTCCCTAGTTGCACATGACCATAGGGTCGGGAGGTAACAACTATCATTGTCTGAGGGCCATGGGTTAGGAGATTGATCACCTTCATGGACTCATGGGACCCAAAGGGCAGATGAGTAGGGCACTCTCTGGATGCATAATGGAAAAAGGGATGACCCCAAAAGTGCCGGCACCCTATAGACCTAGAGGAGATGACTAAGGATTGTTCTTGGACCAAGTAAGTTTGAGACCAATTTTCCCTGGAAGTAATTTTTGATATCATGATGGTTGTGATGTAGATACATATGTGACACATTTCAACTTAGATTTGAAAGTGTATTGGAGAGGTGGGCTGTACCATCTCTACTCTTGGAACAGGAAGAACTCTGTATTTGGACTGCAACCAAATGCTTATTTCTTCTTGTTATGGGAGTGAGAGATAGGACAGTACACATGCCTTACACCAAGGATAAAGATGATGTAAGTTGGAACGTAGCTACAAGGTATGATGATAGAGATAATAACATACCCTGGTAAAGTGAATGATACATGGATGGTTCGCAAACACTAAGAGAGGTAGTGTAGTCAGCTTATGAGGATGTTTTATCAGGAACTATGTAGAATTTGCAAGTTAACCAAGGTTGAGTTCGATCACAGTGAGGATGAGCTCATAACTTCTTGATAGACTTAGAGTTTGAGATGAGATGATAAGTATAATACATGGAGGAGTATATTACCGAACACTTAAGGATAATAAGTGGTAATGAATGCTCTAGTTGAGATATAGTGCCTAGTTTAGATGGAAGCTATAAGAAGTTCAGGTTGTTGGATAAGTTTGGCTAACCCTCAGACATACGAGATCTGTTGAATAAGATTAGTGGTTTTTTGGATAGCCAGCCTAGTCCTTGATGTGGTGGAAGGATGGTTGTAGAACCATGGATACACTTCTTTGGATAGGAAGGTAATGAAACCCTTTTGAGAGTGGTTTAGGGTTTTTGAGGAATCGATCTTGAGGAATCATGACCTACATGAAATCATGATTTTAAGATCACCATACACCATGATACTACTGAGGTAATGAGTGATAGGAGTATTATGGATACTATAGGAGGCTGCATGTGGTATGTTGCATGCAAGCCAGGAGGTGAAGGATGAACACCAGTAACATAGTGTATCGATATAGAGGATAAAAGAGTCCCGGAGAGGGAACGGGAGTTCATCACTATGGATGATGTGGAAAATCTCCCCTTGACCAAGAAGGTCAAGATACAATATGGGTTATGGTAGATCGCCTTACTTAGATGACATGAGAAAGGAAGAGTTTTGTCAAGGGGCAGATCTGGTTGAACTACATATGAAAAGAGATGGTTCAACCACACCAAGATGTGAGTTCAAAAGTTCTTGGATATGACCAAGGTTCACTTCCATGAAGTGGAAGTAGGTACATGACAAGCTTGATGATAATATAGTTTATCACCCCTAACTAATGGACAATATGATCCAGACTAGAGGGTCTGATGAGAGCATGTGTGATACATAGAGACAATTCTTAAGATGTGATGTTAACAACCATAACCTTTATCGAGATGCAAGAAGTCTTATAGGGAGGTTGTGTCAGTCACCACTTCATTATGATGATGTTGGTGAAGGTTAGAAAAGAAACACAGTGTGTGCAGATGATGTCGCTTTGATCGTGCAATGGCTGAGAGAGAGCCCAGTGGTGACATGAGTCACAAGCTAGTGCAAAGCAGACAGACATGCAGTTCACTGTGAGAGAATATGTGATGTGAAAATCCGACCCCTCTAAGCTACAGCTGAGAAAGCTGAGTCCCCGATATATGGGTCCATTTGAGATGGATTCGTGGAGATGGTTGTGTTAACCTTACCCCTTAGGATAAAATGATGTGTTACATGAGTCTGATCTAGAGCACTATGTGAGGTACCCAAGCCATGTGTTGAGCCCTGAACCTATTCAACTTTTGAGAGGCTGAAATGCCCTGAGTCACCTATGAGGGTACGATATACCAAGGTAAGAAAGAACTCAGATGGAAGAGTAATGAGACGATGAAGGTTCTTGGGAAGCATCATGGAAGGGGGAAGCCACATGAGAGCCATGATGGACACACGAAAGGCTTATCCTGTTTGTTTGCTTGCTTGATGGAATTTTGAGGGCAAAATTCTTATAAAAGGGGAAGGATGTTACGACCCCAATTTTGGGTTCATTTGCTGAGAAATGAAATTTCTCATAACAAAGATAAATGAACAAATAATGATGTATTTTGTTGTGAATAAATAGATTTCATTTAAAATGGCCTTGTTGTTTGATTTGTGGGCTTTATTGGCTATTGGGCCCAATAACAAGGAAATCCAATTAATAAATGAATAATTGAGTTTTGAGAAAAGAAAGGTGTGGAAACCTCTAGAAGGCAAAAGAACTAAATCCAAAGAGGGATTTCGTGCCTCTTGGGTTCCTTGGGTTCAAAGGAGTCCAAAGTTGCAAAGAAAAGCAATAAGAAAAGAAAAGATCAATTAAGTATTTCTTTATTAAGAAAGAAATTGAAAATAATGGTAAAATGTGGAAAACAAGTGAAAAGAGGTATAATTGAGTTATCCTTGGTGGAATTTCGTATCTCAAGGATTCCTAATGTTAAAGGAATACCAAAGAGGAAAATAAAATAGAAATAAAGAGAAATATTCAAAAAGAGATATTTTAATAATAAGAAAAAGGATGAAAAAGAAGGAAAGAGGCTAAGGAAATATTCCCAAGAGGGGATTTCGAGCCATTAAGGTTCCCTGAGGTGCAAGGAACCCATAATAATAATTTAGTGGCAAAGGAAAGAGAAAATAGTCTAGAAATATACATAATTGAGTAATAACTTGCAACTAAAGAAAGGGACCCGATTTCTTTAGATAATGTTCCCAACTTTGGCATGATGGTAGAATAAGTAATCAAGAACTTTCCCTAAAAATTTGGGATCAAAAAGCTTAACGGATTAGGAGATATGGATTTTTGAAAATCCCTAAAATAAATGAATTGTGTGAGCTTATGACCGTTGGATCGAGATCTGATGATCATGAGATCATCACCTACCTCAGAACAAATAAGGAAAATCGGATACATAAAAGCCGAGTTTCCACAGCAGATTTCATGCACTTGAATGGATAGGCAAACTCGAAGAAATTCCCAAAGAATCCGGGGGATCAATCCGAGTTGATCTACCCCTGGTTTCCCTGTGTTTCATTGCCTCTAGACGATTTGCCCAATTTGGGACTTATCGGCAGCCATATAAGGACCTGTATATATAGGGGGGGCTACACGCCATGTGCATAGCCCTAGAACCCCTCTATGAGTCCGCGTGGATAAGGCGAGTTGTTGAGAGCAACCAATTTCAGAAGATCTCCCCAACCCGTACCCTAACCAGGCCTCCCTTCTCGCCGAAGAAGAGCTCTGTCATCCGAGCCATTCGGGCAAGACAAGGGACAATAGAGACATGCATAGAGTTCAGGGAAGAGAGGCGGCGGTGAGGTTGCCCTCGCCATGTGCCCATGTGCAGCAAGTCGCAGAGTCAACAATGGAGTTGACCGCAGACTTGTACTAGACTACGCGGGAGAGTCCTGCACGAGGTAGAAGAAGACAGGGAGAAAAGACTCCCTTACCCTGGCAGCCGTGTGAAGGAATCAAGGGCAGAAGAGTAATCAGCCGATTTGCAAGGAAATTAAAGTAAGTCTTGCTTAGTAGACGTGTCACTTTCTTATTGGCTTAAAAGTATTTATCTTGCATAAATCACAACTAAAGATTGGTAGCTCCGATGGAAATATGCAAAACATGAAAATTGATCAGGAGAACATGTAGAATTTAATAAAAATATAGTTGAAGACAAATTCTGATTGCAATTCAAAAAGTATGCAAAGATACTATCTTTAATGATTTAATTAATGCAAAACCCAAATCGTTGGTGATTGATGAATTAGAAAGGGTTTTAATGGATGATTAAAGTTAATACTAGCCTGTTAATGATAAAAAGGAACATTAGGAACAAAAAAGACGAACTTTGCACATAATTCATTTGATTTAGAGTTCCATATGCATGAATATACTTTAATGGGCCTTGAAACCCTAATGTTGACTAATTCGACTATTAATGGCTTTAATTGATTAATCTCATGATTAAAAATTGGAATATGTTGAATCTAAGATATTTCGAGAATTAAAGTTCCTAATTTGTGGATAAATGCCCTAAATGTAATAATTAGGGTTTTCTCATAAATAAAAGGTGGAATTAATAGCAAATCAAGTTCATATGTGTTTTGGACCATAATGAACTTTGAGTTGATGATAAATGCATATAATGATCTTGTCATGGATTAAAAGGATAAAAATAGTAGCTTTAATAGAAGAGGATTAATAAGCTTAATTAATGAATAATTATGCCTTTAATTCGGAATTGAGAACTAGATGTGGAAATAACTAGGGTTTGTGATCAATTGCGTTAAATTAATAAAAGATGAAGTGAAACCCTAATTGCAAAGTAAACCCTAAAAAGGGCTAGTAACCCTAGGTCAGGATTAGGCCTATTCGATTTGTATACCATGATTCATGATAGAAAATATTGGATGAATATTTCAGGATAAAATTGTGCTTTCTTGATTTACTCTGGATTACTTATTTTCTTGGAATTGTTGATTATGCAAAACAGGTATGTGGTTACGCTTATGACTACCCAAATTAGTTTTCCGGGATTTTATCGATGTTTCCATCGTGGATTGAATTAAACTGTTGGATGTATTTAATTCATGCAAAGTATAATGTGAATATGACTATCACATAAGAAATATGCCTACTAGCTCAGATCCTAGTCCCCTCTGTAGCTTTATAGATTGACCTAGTAAATGGCTACCAATGAGGGTAGGTCCATCAGGTCATTAAATGACTTAGTAAATGGATACCAATGGGGTAGGTCCATCAAGTCATCATGAGTCAGGGATTGGTCTACCTTTGGGTAGGACCATGCGACTCCATAACCCTAGGTATTTGCTACCTGTGTGGTAGGGCCATGGGGGTAAGGACCTACCATATGAGAGAGGTGGTATCCATGTCCACTGCAGGGACGTTATAGAGAAAGGGGATAGGCAAGGATTGAGTAGTATTGCTTAAAACGTAATCTTGGTTGTTAAATGATATTTGGTTGATTATATTGTTAACATAGTTGTACAATTATTGTTTCCCCCACATACCAGCTTCGGCCGACCGACGTTTTGTTTGTCAGCGTTTTAGGTACAAATGAAACAACAAACAGTAAAGTGACATATGTGGAATTGAATGAGCAATAACCTGCACAGGAGGATTAGTTAGATTAACATCTTCATGGATAGAAGTTTAGAAATCCCAGTTTTTCCAAGGTAATAAAAAGTTTTATTTTATACCTGTTTTCAGTTTAGTTGGTAAAGTTTATTAGTTATTACTGATTATTTGTTGAACCTTTGATCCTGTTAATTGAATAACGGCTCTGACCTTCAGGTCTCCCTTAATTGGGGGTTACCGAGAGGCGGGGTCATTATAAATATCATGTTGAAGCATTGACTATATTTATGCTTACGCCATAGCTGGCAATTTCAGTTTGTGATCCCTTGTTGTTTTTCCCATTGGGTCAAGATAATAAAGAGCCATCAATTTTGGGACAATCACCACTAATTCCCAATGTCTAGATCTGAGTAAGAATAAAACAAACATTAAAATAAATACATTTGTTCATTATTAAAATTATATTGAATAATAATATTTACTGGACGTTAAAAGGAATTAGGATAATTTCCTTTCCCACACTAGCAAAATATTTAAATGCATCAGAGAAGTACTCACTCACTTCCTCAATATGTGTCTCCACCTGACTTGTGATCGAAGAAACTAAGAATCCAACATTCTTTATATCAAAGTTTGTGGACTCGGTATATAAATGGTTGTTAAACATTTGTAATTATTTTCATATGTAGAAATAAGCTAAAAATGTGTATTGGAATTTTCTATATTGATAGATCCTTACCTTATCCATACTTCTAATATCGAAGTATTCAGCCAATCATACCGGAACAACTCTATAATATCATCAAGAAAAATATAATTGTCAAAGTCCCTCCCAGTTGCATCTTCTATTAAATTGATCAACATTTGTAGTCCAGAGCTTTTTTTTTGTTGATAAAAACTCCTTCAACTATATTAAATGTGTAACCTGGTCCAAGTTACAATTTCTTTTATCACAGGAATACACACTCATGATACGACTCGGAGGGTCGGCGTGGTAAACCTGGTGCAGAGGATTTGGTTGGCTAAGTATCGACACAAACATTTAAATTTATTTCCCAACTCGTCGAATGTGGATTCTGGAATAATAGATGGCTTGGGCATAGGAGGAATACTAGTAGAATTTTTACTTTTTGGTTTGCAAACCTGTTAATTAAATTACATACTTCTATTACACGAGTTCATATATGCAGTTAAATATGAAAAACATGGTAGAATTCAAGTATACCTTGTCATTGATAACCAAGTGTCTAGGCCAACCCACCATAGCACCATCTGCTTCTTCAAATGTACTATATTCAGGATTAGGTATGGGTAGTGGTTTGTCCCCCATTCTGTCATACACAAGATGGATGGACACACGACAAATGTCATCAGTAATTTGTTGGCAATGCAATGTACCACCAAGGTTGTACACCTTTCCCGCTGCCACAACATTATATTTTGGAACCTCCACTGCAAGTTTACAGTTCATACCAACCGAGATTGAAATAATATAAGTAATATAAGAAGCAGTAGAACAGATACCTGTTACAACTATATATATTATCATATATATATCATACTAATAACACAACATATAGAACAAAAACTTACTACAGATTGTTGTGGTGGGTCATTGGGAGTGCTCCCATGACCTTCTACAACTGTAGCATGGGCTTGTACCTCATCACTTGAGAGACGCAGAGTATGAATAGGTTGAGAAGGTTGAGTAGGTTGAAATGAAGACATTATTTCTGTTACTTTCTGCGCTACTAATGATTCAACCTCCTCTTGTGTAAGACCTCCTGCACGACCTCTTTTAGATTGCGAAGGGACAAAATAAGACTTGAATCCTATGCCAGCTCCTCATCCCCTAACACTACCAGGATGCTCCTTTGTACCAAGAGCAACTGATAGTTCATCCATGTGGCCAGTTGGGATGAACTTTCCTTCCTTCCTTTTCTCGTGGAGATCAATCTATTCATAGTTAATAAAAATATTAAATCACAATATCAATTAGATATAAATAAATCTAAGTTTGTGGGAGTTACTCTTTACTTAGTTAGGATAAACCTACCATCTTTTGTGCCACCTCCTTAGTTGCAGGGTTGACAATTTCACCTGCTCGATTCTTTCTAGCATCAATCCATGTCAAGTGTCGGGGTGGACGCTCAACTTGAGTTGTACTAGATTCTTCTCCAAAAGAGGATTGCTTCTCTTGTAGTTGGAGGTGAAAGGAATAACCATCGGGCCCCAAGTGATGGTCATGCACATTTTTGGCCCATCTCTCCTTTTGATCCTGGTGGATAACCTGATCATTTAAAATGAGGTATTGCAATTTAGACTTGGAAAACATGTATAAAAAGATTCACCTCCTTAATTGTATAAAATTAAATATTCATACAATACATCACAATCTTTATTACCTAGAAATCTTACGATCTCCTAACTGTAACAAATCTTTCCCACACCTTAAGATTTATAAAAATATATACATTTGTTGCTTTCTTCTTTTGTTTAGGATTATCTATAAATTCCCTTGCGAGATATGTCTTAAAACCCCTCCATCGTACACCACAATATTGTAGCACTCTTTTCTTGTGATCTTTTTCATTTAGATGAAAAACACCCTATACATACAAAAGAAGAAATTAATATTGTTGTTTTGAAAAGGAATTAATTCCAAGAAAACTAAATTAGAATCAATAGATAAAAAACATATTAAAATAATATCACTTCCACTCACAGATATATCTTTCCATATGAGGTCTTTTTTGGCATTAGGAACATCATGCCAATTTTCTATATCTATTTCCACCTTACTATGTGTGGTCGCCCCTACGTAATGCTTGAAAGCACTAGCGTGTTCCCCAACAGGTGCTCCTGTGATATCAATCTGGATTGCCAATTTGTCCCCTTTAGCCCTGAGCTCCTGCAATCTATGCATCAGTGTGGGACCTCTACTTTTCTTAGCATCACCACTACCATCCTCATGGTGCTCATGCTCATGCTCAGAATGTTCATCTTCACTCGCCATTTTAGAACCTGCAAGTATACATGATAAAAACAAATAAGTGATAATAAAAGCACAAGTGATAAGGTATACATGATATATGATGTATATTTAAAAGATTACTTGCTTGAATGATAATAAAATAAATAATTCAAAGAATACATGCCTCTAGTATTAGGTGAGTTGTTAGTCAAGTAAAATTCCTTCAGCATGGTCTTGACGTTTATAATATTCATCGGTGTTATCTTCAACATTTACACTTTACAAACCAACTAAGAATGGACTGGAATCATCATACTTTTTGTAGTATTCTTCTTCATTTATAGGATCTACAATAAACTATATTTTTCCATGAAGAACGACAGACCAATTTCAGCAACATTTCCCCTAAGTTCTCCAAGTACACCGATGTAAATGGTAAATAACCACTCACATATGTACCCAGAGAACAAATGAGGAAATACTACTAAAATTTTTGTCAAAACTAAACATACATTATACAGTTACATCTTAAGTGAGATTAAATATCCAAAAATAGTCCCAAACCGGGGACTATCCAAAATATACTCCTATGAGTAAATTTTGAACGAGTTTCTTAGTTGATACATGCATAAATGTATTATTGTCATATTTATATATTAAGTTAAACATAATGCATCGATGATCTCATATATAAACCCTAAAGTGTCAATCTAAGACTACACAATGTCTACCCTCATATTTATGGAATGTATATATAATGATTACATTTGTGGTTGATAACAAAATTTAGATATGAATGAATACATATTTTAATTATTGGTTGATTTACTAGTCAAATAAAATGGCACATTGGGAGAGTGAGAATATTATACCTCACTTGTAAGCTGAAGAAGAAATATATGCAAGTCAACAACAAGTCAATAGCACCTGCAACAACACAAATGCACGATTCAATTCTGTTATAATGTATTAATTAAGGGTCAGTATATATCAATTTTATAGGAGCAGTAACAAATTCAAAATTGACAAATTTTGATGATTCTACAACTCAGCCGACACGATCGTGCTACCCAGCATGGTCATGCTGCCCAGCACGGTCGTACTTCCCAGCACGCCCATGCTACCTGGTCAGTTGCTTGAAAGTAAGATGTAAATGGAGGAGTGCGGCGGCAGAGACAATACCTTGAGAAGAACCGGTAGGTGAGGGAGCTTGTGCGGGAAAAGAACCGGAGAGAGATGCGCACGACCCTTGCAACGCCTAAGGCGTCGTCTCCTTTCAAGGAAGAAAGCACCGGAGAGAGATGCAATGCCTAAGGCATCATCATCGTCCAAGGAAAATGGTGTCGGAGATGGTAGTAAGGAGCGTCGTCGTCGCCGGAGATGGTGGTAAGAAGCTTGGGCATCTTCGTCCAAGGAAAGCGGTGCTAGTTTGCCTCTTTTCGGACGAGGAGATGGTTGGGGGAGGTCACCTTTGTAGAGGCGGTACTGCCTTTCTTCGGGCACGGGAGCGGGAACGAGGAGTAGCAACAGTAGCAAATGGAAACCTAAGCCTTACAATCGGGCTGTTATGTGCAATGTAGAAGACCTATAGCGTCGGTTTTTGGTAAAAAACCGACCCTAAAAGTCTATTAAAAAAATGGTGCCCGGACTTAACCTATAGTGACGGTTTTTTAGGATAATCGACGCAATAGACCATCATCTATAAGGTTGATTATATATAAAAACCGACTCTAGAGTTCCAAAGTGGTGCCCGTGTTTTTTTTTGACCCTATAGCATCAGTTATTTAAAAAACAACCGACCCTATAGATCGAGGCGCGAAGCCAAAATCGTGAGAATTGTTTCCGTGGGAAACCTATAAGGACGATTTTTATGATAAAACTGATGCAGTAGTCTATTAGGTCGATTATTCTAGTAAAAATGACGCTATGGGCAGTGGCGTTACTGGCGAAAAATGTAGTAGTGATTATATGATTTATAATCATACTAACTAAATATATGATTAGTTAGATATCAATTTTGATTCAAAAATTTAGCTATAGACACTTTAGTCTAAATAAATTCAGATTATAGATATATGTTGATATTGACATGTATCTCTCCAATCATTATTATATACATATGCATATGGTTATATATATATATATATATATATATATATATATATATATATATATATATATATATATATATATATATATATATATGTGTGTGTGTGTGTGTGTGTGTGTGTGGATCTAGGGTATTTGTTTAAATGTGATAACTTGTTACCATCACTAAGTTTTACATCCTTAACACCTTGGCTTATATCCAATTTGTTATTCGGGATACCAGTCTACATATTTGCTAGACTTCCCCTCTTATATGATTAATATGTTACAACATACATTGACTAATATGAGTTAATAAAGAGAATGGAGAAGGTTGATTAATTAAGAGATCTGTGTTGTATCAAATATAGGAGGAAATATTAATGTCACAAATCCACATAGTATTCACGTTTATATACAACAAGCCCGATTAGTATTGGCTCTACACTACATCCTACAAACAAATCATATACTAAATATACTAATTATATACTCGTATACAACAAGATAACATATACATGCATACAAGTATGATTTCTTAGAAAACGGTGTACGCATCTGGGTAGGGTTGAGCATCAGACCGGGCCAGTAAAACCCGACCCGAATCTGGCCCTGATGATAAAAATGGGCGGGCCAGGTTTGCATTTCAGGCCCATTTTATAATATGGGTTGGGCCCGGGCCAATAGAAACCCATACCCAAAAGCCCAAGACTCGACCCGCATTATCACTTCCTAATAACATGTAATATTTATTCATATATAATTTCCATTTGATTTTTTTTCACTGTAGGATCATAATCCATCCAATGGTTGATCTTAAATCAGCCAACTACCCTAAATACCTAAAATGACACACAGGCACCCGCCCGCACGGCCGCACACGGAACACTGCACATGCACTCCACTCCCTGTTAGCTGTTGCGAGACAGCGTGAGTCGACAACTTTTAGTTTGTGGTTGCCGGACCTTACCCTAGATGCAATTCAGTGAATAATCGTTCTCCTTGGAGTCTTAGACGTAACAGTGAAAGTGCGGTGGAGCAACGGCTCCGGTCTCTACTCATTCCAGCTAAAGCTTCATAGTCTTCACTCTTCCTCACTGAAAGATTCACAAGGTGCATATTGTCTCCCCCAAATCTTTGTGGCCTGAACCCTAGCTCCTTAGTGACTCCAACTCATTGACTATTTCCTATTGGCTCTAGCTTGCTAATTGCGTGTTGGATTGTAGCCTCGCGGCCTCTCCCCTGCTGCCTGCTGGAGTGCAGATCGTTGTTGTTCTACAGGTTGTGCTGGTCTTGCATGTTGTGAGCAAAGGAGGCACCCTGTTGACTGCACTCTCTTGTGAAGTATGAGTTCGATTGTACTTACTCTTTCTCTGTGGTCAGTGTCTATACGGTTGTGCCCCTTCTCTTGTCCTGATTTCTACAGCCCCTACTTTTTCTATGCTATACTATATTGATGTATGATTTCGGATTCTTAATCAAGTATTTTGATGCAGGAAATGAAGCAAGTGAACATAGGATGAACATTTGAGCTAGATCTGAGCTTGGATAATTCTTAAGAGTTTACATTTTCTGCAAACATTTTGTAACTGAATCTAATGTCATTATGTGACACAACTCTTAATTCTGATTTGGTTGTAGACAATTTTAATTCCTGATTGATTAGCTTGTGAACCTATGTGTGGATGTCATTCTATTTGAATATAGATTTATAAGAAAATAGTAGTAGTCAACTAGAGGTTGCTATATTTTCTATCATATAGCAGCAAATTCATTTTTGTATGGTTCATGGATTTATAATGTATATGGCATATGTAGTTCTCTCTCTTTTTATGTCAGTTTACTACATTTTCTGTCCATATAGCAGTAGTAGCTGTACAATTTGCTAGCTGCTAGCCTGCTAGTTTATTGCTGAATTTAGTTCAATTTTTATCTGTCAATGTTGATCTTTCTTTTAGAATGTCTTCCTCTCAAAAACTACATAATGCTGATGAGAACATATCTGATGTTAATGGTGATGTGTGGTGTGTTAATGGTGATTAGTGATGCATGTGATGTGTTAATGTCTTAATGATGATCTGTGTGATGAGAAAAGCATGGAATGAAAATATTTTTTTAATTAGTAGCAAGTGTTTGTATTGTACTGATTGTGAAAAGGAAGTAATATAAGAGATGCACCAACATAGGGAACAATAGTTTGCTTAACCTTTTTCTCCATGTGTGTATTTAGTTCAGATAAAATGTAATTCTCAGCTGCCATTTTCTTGCTTGAAATGCATTCATATTCCAGATTTTGCAGAATACATATTGATAATATATAGGATAATAGCACATAGGGGTCGCAAGAGGTACTTTTTGAATATGATCTAAATAGATGTTGGTTGTAGCTATTGTATACTGGACTTATCGTGCAAAGCGGACCGGCCCGAGCCCAACCCTAATCTCATATTTCCAAGGCGGGCCGGATACAGGCTTCTTGCGGGCCGGATACGGGCTTCTTTTATAAAAACTTTCCTGGGCCCAAACCCGGCCCGTAACCCATTTTTAAATATGGATCTGGGTTTGGGCCGATCAAAACCCAGGGTGACCCGGCCCAATGCTCACCTCTGGGTTGATCTCTAATTCCGGATATAGTACATCTTCAGTTAAAATTTTTGTAATCAACATATTGACGTAGCATGTGATACAATTACTTTGGTGGATGGACTAGTCAACCACGTTAGTAAAACATCATATGATTGTCTAATAGATTATTATATGACAATTACTTTGGTGGATGGACTAGTCAACCACGTTAGTAAAACATCATATCATTGTCTAATAGATTATTATATGAGTTATCTTCAACATTCATGAGTTACTATAACCGTTGGACGTTAGCTAACATTTCTGAAAGCAAGGATGTTAATACTAACCTTCACTGATGAGGTATCGACTAATCTCTATGCACGTTTTGAATAAACCCAAGCACAACATTTGGAACTCAAGTTTCCTTACTCGAGTAGGGGGGATTAGAAGGAATTACTAGTCAGCACCAGGCCGACAGAGAAATATTGGAGCTGCAAGTCTCGGTGCCATTGCCATTATTGAGGCTGGCGAGTTGTAGATCTATATTTTGGTCGACGCTGATCTTGGTGTTGAAGGTCCTTCCTCGGCTTGTGATCATGGACGGTGTACGTGTTGTACCAGCTTGATGATGGCCTTCACCCTGCTAAGGGTGCTGAAGCAGAGAGACAGAGTTCATGGTTAGTCTCTGCAACCATGACGGGTGATGGTTTGTCTTAGGCCAGACATCATGGCGCCGAGAGAGGGAAAAGCACCGAGGTTAGGGGCTGATATAACAGTGCAAGGTGCCTGGAAGCACTCGGCAGTGCCGGCGGCCTGCATGGCAGAGCATAGAGGCATCTTGTGGGGTGACTGCAGGTGGGCGCGAGGAGGTGACCTACGGCGGCCCCTGTAGGTGTCGGTAAGGGAGCAGAGGAAGGAGAAGAAGAAAGGAAGGAGGCGGTTGGGTTTAGCATGAGGAGAGGATGGGAAGGAAATAGGGAGGAGGGGGAAGTGGAAGAGGAAGGAGCGGAAGAGAGAGCCACGACAGTTTACTTCCATCACTGATGCTGGGAAATGCATGGAGCGCGGCTAGGGGAGACGGGCGGACAGTGCTGGGGGATTAAATGTCATCAATGACATACAAATGTAATTAAGGTGAATTAAAGAGAAATATTTCAATAATTAATTGAGTGGGTAAATTGCAGGGAAGACTCTAGATTTCAGTATGTTATAGTAATCCAACCCTTAAAGAGGATTTCGTCTCCAAAATCACCATAAGAGGGAAGAGAGGGTGAGTGTGTAATGTCGCAACCTTAAACAACTAGATGGGTACTAAAAGCTCTACACATAAGCCAGGTGTTACCGAGGTTTCCACCATAGATATTACCTTTTATCAAACATAACATAATTAACACTTTGGCTTATAAGCATAATCTCTATCATAAGAAAGCATCATCTTTATTATACCATTACTTGTGTCATATTATTCTCACATTGTTTTAACAAGGATTTTATCTCCACATTGTGCACATATGTATTACCCTTATATATTTATCCTATTAAGAGTTTTAAGCACAATTAGGGTTTACTAAGAAAATCTCAACATTCATTAATGTATTAGGACACAGACCTAAATAACATGAATTCATTCTCCATTATCATTATATTACCATAATATGTAATTATCACAGATCATTATGTAAGAAAAGGATAATATTATCCAACAAGTTATTAAGCCTATAATAATTCTAAATAAGGTCACATAAATTATTTATCACTATATCACATGTTGTCACATTATCTTTCATACTCATGCTAATGACATAATTAATCATTTTCTCATATGACATTTCGTGCTATGAATCACATTAAGCATTAATGCATACTCATGTGAATCCAATCACTCATAATCATGTTTGTTTCATTACATGCATTTTAGTGGACAATATGAAACACATTAAACATTAATGAATTGATTTTCATACTAGTGTACATGAGTACAAACCACCCATAGGGCACTGAGGTTTTAGTCCTCCTACCAGGCACTAGGGTTTTAGTCCCCCTGCCACATTATATATATTTGAGGTTTGGGATGTGTGTGTTCCCCTCTCCTCTTGGTGTAGGTTCGGTAGGTTCCTCACCCTGCATTGGTATGATTTTGTGTCATAATATTATTCATGCTATGTGATTATTATTGTTGATTAATTATGGCAGATTACTCTAATTCTTATTTGATTATTTGCCTCATATTCTTTAAATCTCTTAGTATAGTGAATCATTTTATTATGCAATATTGTGCCTTATTATGTTCCTTATCCTTTTGATTAACACATACTTTTATCTATCTCTTGCTGGGTGATCCCAACCTCCCAGGTATAAGATCAGAATGCGTAGTTGAAGCTTGGTGACCCTGCCTAAGGCTAAGGAGATCCTACACATCTAGTTAGCTTGGACTAGTTGCATATACTTTTGTTATGTTGTTTGTCGGGACAAGTTGTATTAGTTTGAGTCTTCCTCTACCTTGATCCTTGTTCTTGTATAAAGATGTACCCCATTTGGGAAAATTTTGTATAGTACTCTTTATACATTTTGAATAAAGTCAAGTTTTAATCTTCCACTGCTACACAATTGGTGTTTTTGTTTGCCATGGTTTTTAGTAGAGACTTGGTCTTTACAACATGGTATCAGAGTATCAAGGTAGTCAGAGTCTTGACTAATTCAAATTGTCTCCTAGTTAGAATCCCTTATCTTATATAGTTTTCCTTTAGTAAGATTTTCACCTTAGAGTTGACCAATGATGAAAGATTTATTTAGGAACATAATAATTTCATACTAGAAATATAAATTTGATCAACTTTTTGGTGATTGGTCTATTAGGGTGCTACTAGGGCATAAGTTGAAAGCAAAAGTGTCTAGAATGGGTCAGGGTCTGGGGGCTGGCAATATTTTCCTCCACACCACTAGCTTGGCTTATGTGGACTCCCAGATCTATATGACACCGGCCTGGCCTAAGTTGATACTGACTGTCCCAAAATAGCATACCTTTGGATAAATTATCTTATTGTTGAGTAACCTTTGAACCTAGTATATGATGTTGTGGGTTGATCATGTAGAATCACTTTATGTTCCCATAAGTTCCTTGAAAGAGCCCTAGATTTCCAAGTTGGGAGTATCCTACCCTATGATTAAAGCTTTGAAGTTGATAATGGTGTTTAGTAAAACAACTAAGTGTTAGATCTCATACATAGTTTTACCTCTAGTTTATATTGACTTGGTAGGCCAAGCTTTTTAAGAACACTAGTGGTAGTGGTGATACCTTGATAGATTTTGAAGTTTTTGATTTCGAGGACGAAATCCTCTTAAAGGGGGTGAAGTACTGATCGGCCTAAATCGTGCGTCCTATAATTGGAGGCGGATTTGAGGTAGTCAAGCTTTTACATTTATAAACCCGAATCCTTCTGGGCCCCCACAACTTTGTTTACGGGGTCGAAGTAGATACACGGGGTCAAACACAGGGACAAGGGTGGTAGTGTTGAGAACACAGAATCGACACGCTACACTCCGGCAGGTAAAAAGAGAGATAAATTCCCAAAAAGGGAAGCAGTAAGATGTCGCAAATAAAACAAAGAAAACTATCTCCAAGTGGAACTACAAGAGAGATTTAAGGTTTTAGTCATTTAGCAATTTTTAGGAGTTTTCATACAACAGAAACAGAAAGATATTGCTCGAGCTAAAGCGAGGTACGAAGGATAAAACTGCGGTAAAACAAGCGGCGGTAGAACCAGTCATGTACCCCTCCTCTCGAAGCGGGTACCTCTAACAAGGCATCAGCGCCCCTCTCGAGGTCACTGGACTAAAATTAGAGTGGAAAGGTCAATAAAGCAACTCCGTTCCAGGCACTCTCGTACTCCAGAATTAGACCAAACACTAGAGCCACAACACAACTCTCGAAGTTGTTGCGATGGAAAACACGATTCGGTAGCTAAGCGAAACGCGATCCAAACATGCAAGCTAGAGTTCGGATATCAAACATAGCATTCATCCAACAGATTGTACCGAGCACAGAGCAGCAAGTAATTAAGCATCTTCTATTTTCATAGACAAATAAATGGTCTTAATTACAATGCATAAGTAAGGAATTAAATGACAGAAAGTAAAGATAGGTGTCGCCTTCTTGATGTAGAAGGACGATAGGCTATTACAGCTCTCCAGCCCGATATCGGTCAGGGGCATAGCCCGATACAGCCGTGTCGGGTGGCACACCCTCTCGAGTGGCACCCCTGACGGGAAACTGTATCGCTCAAGGATCCTGGCCGATACGCTCATGTCGGGCGGTGGACCCTCTCGGGCGGCATGTATGATGGGCGAAGCGTATCGGGTTCGATATCGTGTCGGGCATTGAGCTACGCATTCTACTGTCGGGCACTCATGTCGCGCATCTACATCGGCCGATATCGGCCCTCAGTGTCGCCTGGTATAGTCCTAGGTGAACCAGTCCCCTCCCTCTCGGGATGAGGAAGATCTCACCTAGTGTCGCCCGGTACGAGCACTGGGGCACGATACGTCTGCTCTCGTGATTCTCCTCAAAGATGACTCAAGTTCCCAATTGTCCGAACTATCCGAACTGACCAAGCCGTCTTTTCGGCTCCCTGTAGCTGCTATTTATAGGCAGCAGTTGGGGAAAGTTATGGTGCTCGAAGCACCACGTGTCCTCCTCATTCGCGGGTCGGTGGACGGTCGATACCCGTATCGCTCGGCGTAGGGATGTTGGTCGTTGGTCACATGACGGGAAACAGCGCCTGCCGGTGGGTGGCTGTGTCGCCCGACATACTTGGGTTGTCATGGCAACTATGGCTCCCTGTCGGGTAAGAGGCGTGTTGTCCGTCTGTTCCTCCTTGCGCGACACCCCTTTTCGTGCGTCGTGGTGTCGTTCCACCCTACCGGGCAGGGCGTGTATCGGGCGCCAGGAAGTTCGGTGCAGACTTGGACTTATTTTGTGGGTCGGGACGGCCTTATTGCACCAAAATGAGGAGAAACTCTGCAAAAGATGGAAATATAGGATTAAGAGCATTGCTTGGCCAATTATTGCGAAAGTGCATACAAAAGAGAGGAAAATAGCTAAAAATGGTAGTTTTGATAACAGAAAAATAGTCTAAAATATCACAAAAATTGGTGTTATCAACTCCCCGAAACTTAGCGTTTTGATTGTCCTTAATCAATATTTAAACTTTATTTTGTGAAGCTTCTTCTTGTTTGGTACAACTTTCAGGCCAAGAGGTAAAGCAAGTATAGTAATGCCTTTAGAGATAATGCTGTCTCATTACGAACAGAAGACCTTGCGTTTCCTGCCTTATTGTTTCAGTAGAATTTTTTTTCTTACAGCTTCAACGAGACTTTAGTGTATGATTCCGAAATTAGCTTACACACCAAACAGCTTTATTTTCGGGGCAGAAAGTTGTGTGAAGGGTAGGTTAAGGCTTTTTGGGTTTTTTCATCTTTGTTTTCCATTGGTCCATCCAGGTAAGGGTCCGTTAGCGGGCAAGTGGTCCATGCAGTCCAAGCCAGTTGGCTTTAGAGCAGTGATTTCACATCCTACGTACCACTGCCCTGGATCTACCATGCCTAAAGATGGGTACTTTCGGAAAACAAGTGGGTATGTATATATATATATATATATATATATATATATATATATATATATATATATATATATATATTTATTTTATTGGGCACAACTCGCATGCTTTTATTCACACTCATAAGGCTTCTCTCTCTTTTTGGGATTTTTGTTGGGTAAAGGGGAAACAAGGAGATTTCTGCTATTTGGGTGTTTTTTCCTTCTCCATACTCGTCTCTTAGCTGTTTGCGAAATTTTTGGTGTGGAAAAACGTAATCTTCTGTTCGTTTGAAGCAACATTATCAGAAAGATATAACGGAACTTGTATCTCTTTAAGCACAAAGAAATCTAACTTTCCAAGCAGTTGCATCATATTTTTACTAATATAGACTTTGTACATATGTAGGGGAATTATATGAGCATATATATGTACACATGATACAGGAAGGAACAAAAGAATAAAGAATTCGAGACAAAATTTTGTACCTCCCTCACTAGTACATGGTACCCCCCCAAACTTAGTCCACACTTTGTCCCAGAGTTGTGGAGTAGATAAGGTAGGGTAATGTTGATCCAGTGAGGGTTAGCCAATGAGCGCGCCAACGTCGGATAGAAGCTCCCACATGTACTCTCCTCTCTTGCTGTGATAATCGATGTGTTGGAGCTGGTCAGGCACTGCTTTGTTTGCTATCCATTCCAGGACATAGATGCTACAGTCGTTAGATAGGGGAAACTGTTGTGGGCTGCGGTGGCAGAACTGAAGTTTGTGCCATTTGCTTGCTTGCGTGTCCATGAATGGTTGTATCATCTTTGCCACCTCGTCGTAGTATTTTTGAGTTAAGCGTTCGACGGATGTCAACGGTTCTGATGTCCACGACACTGGATGGTTCTTGTTGCTGTCTGAGCTGTTGTAAAAGATTCCTGCTCGTTGCCGAGTGTACACCGTTAGGAGCATCCAATGGTTATAATGCAATATTGGCAGAAAAATTTGGCTAGGGACCCCGCTTTCCAACTCTTCCAGAAAAAAACTACTTTGCTCCTGTTTCATCCGCTAGGCAGACGTCGTTGAACAACATCAGATGGGCTATGTATGCATGTTCGAAATTTGACTGTAATATTTAGACGCAAGCGGTAAACACAGATATCGCCAGACATCCTCCTTCTTTAACCACGTCCCTTAGATCATCTACTGGGACTATCACATTGCCTGCCTTGTAAATGACATCTCCAGTGGTCGCATCTGCTAACTTCAGAAGGATTTCATCTACCTGCTCCTGTGTGAGCGTAGCGCACGAGAAGCGGTCAAAGTTTGAGATCATCCCTTCTGTACCTATAGGCGAAGCAGCGTCTTCCATCCCGTGCACTTTCCGCAGGGTCTCTAACTGCTTGCCTGCTCCGTGGGTGTCAGCTTCTTGTTTCACTTCTTTCTCTATGGAGCTGCTGGATTGTGAAGATTTGTCCTCTTGGTCTTCGTTCAGCAACTTATCAGGTACCCCTGAGTCTCGAAAATAGCGCCCGTTTTTTATCAGTAGCATGGCGTATGTGCCCCTGCGTTGATAGAAACATTTGCCCCTAAGGGCCCTCAAATTGCCAAAAGTACTGAGTACTTCAATTGCACTTAAGACGATTAAGGCTCTGTTTCCGCTTCCCTCTTCAGCCTGGACGGGAAAGTTTTGAATAGAATAGAAGTTCCAAACGCTGCCGTGATGTTTGGCTCCTTGCTTGATAGCTCGTAGAAGACGCAGCGGTAGAAGCCTCAGCTTTTGGTCCTCCGGGCGGCTGAAAGCAGTTCCGACGTGCGACACCACGTTGTAATTGTAGTTCAGTAGCCGAACGTCGTGGTTTTTTAAGTCTGCTATGTAGAGGAACCAGAATTCACGGTGCTTGTACGGTTCCAACACGAGGTTAGGGCTATGCTCGTCAATGTGTCGCAGCATGTTGGTCACCACAGTGGAGACTTGTTCCCCCTTCATTATCCTTCTCGCCAAGGTCGGGGTGGTGGTGTATATTTTCTTTCGGCCTGTCCTGCTATCGATATTTTCTATTATCGCATTTTCGAGGACTCTAAACAGTCTTTTTCCGATGACGGTCGGCGAGCGGAACATGCCGCGGAGTGTTCCCCATCGTACGGAGAAGTAGTTGTTGCTCCAGACGACGTCTTCTTCGTCCGCCCGCGATCTTAGGACCTTGTTCAGCAGTTTCTGGTCTCTGATCGTCAGGTAGCCGATGGCTCTTCTGTCAAAGTCGGCCATCTCAAAGGAAGGTATCTCAGATGGCTCACAGAATCTATCCGCCATCGAGCGTTTCCCTCGGGGGAGGTGTCTTTCATTAGATGCATACACATCCCCTTTCTCTCCCTCTAATTCGTTAGAAGAGTCTCCCCCGATGTTGATATCTACGTTATCATCTTCAACTTCATCCAGGGAGAGTGAGGGATTTTCTTCCTCTAGACCTAAGGAGCTCTCCTGTCCTGCTGGAGCTCCGTCGGTTGACTTTGGCTGTGTTACTTCCTCGGGCGTTATGGATCGCTCGCTAGAGGCGGAGGCGGACCCTGCTGCAGAGGCAGATGTTGACGAAGAAGAAGGAGAGCTACGGCTAGGGGGCGATGGCAACCTTCTCGACTTCCTTCAGCGCGGATGATCATCCCCTCTATCCAACCTCTCCTCGATCTTGTCGAGGCGTTGAAGAACTTGCTGCTGTGTCGCATTCAGAGCCTCTAGCCCGCCAGGAAGGCCAGCTAGAGTCAGCAGCTCTTGCTCTTGGCTGTTCAACTTGTCTTGGAAAGATGCAAACTTGTGGGTTAGGGAAATACAGATAGCTGAGTTGTTATTTGTTACCTCCCGCAAGTAGTCGAGCTCACGCCCTAGCATCATCCCGAATGACAGAGGGGTTCCTACTGTCCTCCCTTCTGTCCTTGCGACCCCCTGCTTGCACTCTGGTCTACCAGACGAGGCAGAGTTTATCTCTATTGTTCACGTGGCAGATGTCTCTAGGTGAGGTTTCGGCCTTCTCACGGCTGTCTCCTCCCCGCCTTCATGTCCCAGTGAAGATGGTCGTGGTGTGGGCGGATGCTGCTCCACCTCTACGTCCTCGGCGATCCTTTCAGAAGCTCTGACTGGAGACACTGGTGGTGGTGTTGGTGTCAACTGCATGCCTTCGAGTCTCATTTGGAGGATCACAGCGAACACCTCATTACTGGCGTCCGGCTGCGGTTCTTCCACTGCCTCTACTGGCATTACAGGGATGTCGGGAACTATGGTCGTCTTCTCTGTGGCAGCTCCCGTCGTCATTGCCTTGGTGACCTCAATGATCACCGATTATTCTTCGTCCATTTCAGCCGTCTATGTGGTTGTAGCTGGTATTGCAGGAGTGACGACAGCCCTATTAGTAGCCGTCGCCCGAAGCTCTGAATTTGTTCTTTCCCAGACACTTGTGGGGGGTGGCGTGGACCGTATTTGCCGCCACGGCTTCAATCTCGGTGGTAGTGAAGACCAGCTTGTCTGTGTCGTAAGTGGCACAGCGAGGGAGTGGGAGGAGTGTGTTTGTCTTTGCGAACTTGTAGAAGTAGCCTCCCCCTCCTTCCTTATGATGTCGATCCTCATCAGGTATTTGAGGTCAATCCCGTCGTCGCCTTGTGTCCTTGACAGACTTCGTGGCTCCTTAGGGTACCCGAGCCCTACTGCAATTAGGTTAACCATGCCCCCATGCAATATTCTTTGGTGGCATCCCTTATCGGGTGTAGCCTGTTCAGCAGGAACCGTCCGAGGTTTATCACTCTTCCCTCCATCAGGTGCCATATGATGTGGAGTTCTTCTATGTAAATGTTGTTGGACTCGTTTTTGCTGAACAGCAGGCATGCCACCAACTTGTGTATGATTCTCTAGAAACAGGAGTGCATCGCTGCCACTTTGACTCCCGGCTTAAAGGATGACTCGCCGGTCAGCTTATTCCAGAGCTCCACGGGGTTGAACCCGTCTCCTTCGGTGATAGTCTCACCGTTATTCATCAAATCTTCCTCCTCCTCACTGGAAGAGAAGATCTTGTTCAATAGCTTCTCAGAGATTGCGTACTCTGAGTTGTACAGCCTGGCTTGGAGTCTATCAGCTCCGCCGTATTCTTTCTTTTCAGCTGCAGAATTCTTTACTCAGCGGAGAGACGGCATGGACTCTTTTGTGAGCTCGGTGTAGGAGGAAGACCGGCCGAGGCAGATCTTCTTTAACCCAACCACGGCGAGGACGCCCTTCAATCTTTCAAAAATGCCCAGCTCCACAAAAGAAGTCTGATGGCAGAACCTGCTCGGCCTGTAGAGCTTGGTTGACAGCTCAGCGTAACGGCATGCATGCTCATCGTCCCTTGGCAGGAACCTTCCTGGGGTGTATTGCAAGGGTTCCTGGGGTGTATTCCTTGTCGTTGCTGAGGGTGGTGCCACCACCTCTCCAACCCTAGCCCTCTTTCCTGATGCCGACGTCCCAGCTGGCCCTGGGTTCAGGCGCTTAGGCCTGGCAGACTGCCCTTTAGCAGCAGTCTCTGGGTAGACTCTCCTGCCTTGCTCGTCAACTGGGACAACGGTCGTCTTGATGCGGGCCATTTCTGGAAGACAATAAGACAAATACCTTCATTAAATGTGTTGACTCTTGGAAGAAGTATATATTAAAGAATAAACGTATGACCAGGTATTTCACTGTACAAAGATTGTCTGGTACCCTCGTATCGGGCGACACACTGGTTTCAGAGGTGAAGCCTTGTGCCCGATACAAAAGGGTGGGTATCGCCCGATACGGTAAAAGATCAAATGCGCGTTAGGTCTGTCGCTCAAAAACGGGCGTGTCGGGCGATACGAAGGTGATAGGGTGATACGCCCGATACGGTCCTCCCGAAAGTAGAGCAGCGTGTCTCCCGTTAACAAAAGCAGGAGAGGTAATGCAAAAATGGGCGACACGACTATCGCCCGTCACGAGTATCGAGCAAACGTAAATCAAAGGTATGTCGCGCGACACCCATATCGGGCGATACAAAACCACTCAACCGAGAAATCATAAGGCCGATAAGCTACATGCTCGAAAGAAACGTGTCAGGCGACACAACCTATCGGGCGATAGAATCTGTCAGGCGTTACCTTCCTGAACATTCGCACGACACGTGAGCAGGGCAAACTTGCGCGATGTGGGAGCAACAACACAAGGTCTTAGCACGATATTGAAGCGAGAGAACAGTAAGGCAAGGAGCCCGACACGGTAAAACTCGTCCCCCCTTATATAGCAAACTCAACTGGGGTGAAACAAGTAAAACCAGAGCGGTTGTCGGCCGTTAGGGCAACTCGTAAGACGGGCAAGCCCATCCATTGGCCTAAGGGTGATCAGTCCTTTGGCGCGATGGTCACAGGTGCTCGCCATCTAGGTGTGTAACCCGTCACGGCCCTTGCGATGCCCGAAAATTCCACTGCCCGATATGGGCACATTCATAACTCCAGTTGGGTTGCTTCCGTTATATCATGAAAACAAAAGCGATTTAAACTTCGGCTAATGAGTAAAACATCATTGGCCGAAGACTGAGGTCCCGACCTCAGATGGTATTACCCATTCCGATCTATAAAACTAAGGCGGTGACCCATAAGGGTCAGCGCATGTGGCGCATGTGCTGACTCGGGCCTTATTACATGCCATACTGTTCATAATGTTCATTTTACTTAAAAGTAAATGCGCCCTATACTAGGAATTTAAAAACAGCTCGGGTTGCCTCCCGAGAAGCGATGTATTTTTCCGTCTCCAGCTTGACGGTTCCAGCTTTTTCATCCTCTAGCCTTTAGTATCGTCCATCTTTTGCAACTCAATCCCTTCTTCTCTTGATCACATCCCTGCCTTCTTGGCAGCCTCGGTGTTGGACGGTATTCTGCCAGAAGGATTCTTCATTAATTCGGCCATTTGAGCTAATTGCTGATCAATTTGGCGTTGATGCGTCTGCATATCTGCCAGCTGGACCTGCAATGAGTTCAAAACACCCGAATTTGATAGCACACTCTGCGCTAGCTGGTTATTAATTGTGTCCTGCTTTTTTGCGAAGTCGAAAAGCTGGCCAATTACGTATGATTGGCTCAAGCCCTTGTCCTGATCTTTGTTTGGCCCTTGATATTTACCTTGTGCCTAAAAGTTTCCTTTCGTTGACTGGAACTGACTGTTCTTGGTATATTGACCAGACCCCCCTCTCTTCTCAAAAGCTTGTATTGGCTTAGATATAGCTTGCAGCTGGTGATAATTCTCAGCTGCATCTTTGTTGCCGTAGTTAAACCCGGGATGATCTGGCCTTTTGAAGTTCACGAAGGAGACATTTTCGGTCTGTTCGTCTTCCGAGTCAGAATCACTGTCTGCGTTCGGTCGGGTGTAAACGCAGTTGTCTACCCCATGTCCCCCTTCGCCGCATGTGACACATTTCATCACCTTCTCGAATAGCTTCTTACCTTTCCCACCAGCTTCTCGCAGTTGTTTAACATCAGTGGCGATTCTATGTATCTGCGAGGTGATGGACTCCAGTGCCTTAGACTCAAGGGTAGACCCTTCACCTCCCTTCTTGACCTGTCCTCGGTCAGATCGATCAAAGTCAGCGCCAGCCATCAGCTCGACCATATTCTTGATGATCTTTTCAGACTTTCTTGGTTTCTTACGGAAGAAGTCACTGTCTGTTGCCGCATTTAGTGACACCCTTTCATCGGGAGTCAGGACATTACAGAAGGTGGTGATGAGGAAGCCCTTCTTGTAGTTATGATGGGGGCAATCCCTCAGATACTCCTGGAACCGCTCTCAGGCATCATGGAGGCTTTCACTCGGCTTTTGCATGAAGGAAGTTATTTTCTGTCTGTTTCTGACCGTTCTTTCGGTGGGTTAGAACTTGTTTACGAACACATCAGCCAAAGCTCCCCATCCGTTCAAAGACTAGTGGGGTAACCCAAGATACTAGGACAGGGCCTTGTCTTCTATGGAGAAGATGAAGCCCTTACAGTAGATAACCTCTTGAGGGACCCCCCACATCTTTATCATATCACATATGTTTTTGAATGCATCGAGATGGTGGTAGGGATTGTCGCTTTTTGAACTCCCCCTGAAGCTTTTAATTTGAATCATAGAGATCACGGACGGCTTAAGCTCAAAATTTGCCGCGTTGAACCGCGGGGTGATGACGGGACATCTGGGGTTGTTGGCTTTTGTGGACGCAAACTCTCTTAGCGTCTTCTCCTCCTCTTCGGAGTCATTGCTATCGCTTTCTCCCCGACGTTATTCTTGATCGTTCCGATTTCTTCTTTGCCTCTGACGGTGATGGAATCTGTGTCGGTGATGGTCCTCCTTGTACTCTCCTGAGTCTGGATCTTCTTGTTGATGGTCACCGTCGTACCTGTCGTTGCCATCAGGCGAGGGCGAATCAGGCCTCCACCCTTGGCGTTCACCTTCAGAATGGGGTGGCTCAATGTGAGGCAGTATGACAGTTTGAGTTGGTGCTCAGTGGAACAGATCACCGTTCTTCTGATTTCCTATTAGTGGCATGAGGAATCAAGTTTAGATGAAAGATTTATTAATTTTAAGCATAGAATAATAGTAAGGAAAACAGAAGAAAAAGAAAAAGAGTGATGTCAAACTCATTGCTAAGCTTGAGGCACAAGAGTGTAGTTAGTGGATTCGGATTCGTCAACAGTACCATTTTGCCTTGTCCCCGGCAACGACGCCAAAAAGTTGACCGACCTAAATCACGCATCCTAAAATTTGAGGCGGATTTGAGGTAGTCGAGCTTTTACATTTATAAACCCGAATCCTTCTAGGCCCCCGCAACTTTGTTTATGGGGTCGAAGTAGATATACGGAGTCGAACACAGGGACAAGGGTGGTAGTGTTGAGAACACGGAATCGACACACTACACTCCGACAGGTAAAAAGAGAGATAAATTCCCAAAAAGGGAAGCAGTAAGATGTCGCAAATAAAACAAAGAAAACTATCTCCAAGTGGAGCTACAAGAGAGATTTAAGGTTTTAGTCATTTAGAAGTTTTTAGGAGTTTTCATACAATAGAAACAGAAAGATATTGCTCGAGCTAAAGCGAGGTACGAAGGATAAAACTGCGGTAAAACAAGCGGCGGTAGAACCAGTCCTGTACCCCTCCTCTCGAAGTGGGTACCTCTAACAAGGCATCAGCGCCCCTCTCGAGGTCACTGGACTAAAATTAGAGTGGAAAGGTCACTAAAGCAACTCCGTTCCAGGCACTCTCGTACTCCAGAATCAGACCAAACACTAGAGCCACAACACAACTCTCGAAGTTGTTGCGACGGGAAAACACGATTCGGTAGCTAAGCGAAACGCGATCCAAACATGCAAGCTAGAGTTCGGATATCAAACATAGCAGTCATCCAACAGATTGTACCGAGCACAGAGCAGCAAGTAATTAAGCATCTTCTATTTCCATAGACAAATAAATGGTCTTAATTACAATGCATAAGTAAGGAATTAAATGACAGAAAGTAAAGATAGGTGTCGCCTTCTTGATGTAGAAGGCCGACAGGATACTACGACTCTCCAACCCGATATCGGTCAGGGGCCTAGCCCGATACAGCCGTATCGGGCGGCACACCCTCTCGAGCGGCACCCCTGACGGGCAACTGTATCGCTCAAGGATCCTGGCCGATACGCTCATGTCGGGTGGTGGACCCTCTCGGGCGGCACGTATGACGAGCGAAGCGTATCGGGTTCGATATCGCGTCGGGCATGGAGCTACGCATTCTACTGTCGGGCACTCGTGTCACGCATCTACATTGGCTGATATCGGCCCTCAGTGTCGCCCGGTACAGTCCTAGGTGAACCAGTCCCCTCCCTCTCGGGATGAGGAAGAGCTCACCTAGTGTCGCCCGGTACGAGCACTGGGGCACGATACGTCTGCTCTCGCAATTCTCCTCGAAGATGGCTCAAGTTCCCAACTGTCTGAACTGACCAAGCCGTCTTTTTGGCTCCCTGTAGCTGCTATTTATAGGCAGCGGTTGGGGAAAGTTATGGTGCTCGAAGCGCCACGTGTCCTCCTCATTTGCGGGTCGGTGGACAGTCGATACTCGTATCGCTCGGCGCAGGGATGTCGGCCGTTGGTCACGTGACAGGCAACGACGCCTGCTGGTGGGTGGCTGTGTCGCCCGACATACTTGGGTTGTCGTGGCGAGTATGGCTCCCTGTCGGGTAAGAGGCATGTTGTCCGTCATTTCCTCCTTGTGCGGCACCCCTTGTCGCGCGTCGTGGTGTCGTTCCACCCTACCGGGCAGGGCGTGTATCGGGCGTCAGGAAGGCCGGTGCAGACTTGGACTTATTTTGTGGGCCGGGACGACCTTATTGCACCAAAATGAGGAGAAACTCTGCAAAAGATAGAAATATAGGATTAAGAGCATTACTTGGCCAATTATTGCGAAAGTGCATACAAAAGAGAGGAAAATAGCTAAAAATGGTAGTTTTGATAACAGAAAAACAATCTAAAATATCACAAAAATTTGTGTTATCAAGTACCTTAATACATTTGAAATCAAGTTACTATGTTTTGGAAACCCTAACTCCTTAGATAAGAGGTTAGCATGTTCATATCGTTAGTGTTGGACAAACAAATTATAATTATAATTCACCTTGTTTTCTTATATACAAATGAATATAGATAATAAGTCATCTAAAGATAATAGTTCATATCCTTGAACATTAACATACTCTTAAAGCACATAATAATGAGTTACTCATCACTAATTGTGAATACACATAATGTTGACTATGTCACCCTAATGTTATGGAGAGTAGGATAAATGGAACTAATGTATGTTAAGGATGCATAACATGTAATGGTCATGTTGACCCAAACCTTAATGTGTAATAATCTAGCCCTAACAATACTTATATGCATATCATTAATGCTTTTTATGATTCCTTAGTGACATTAGGTGTCATCATCAGTTAACACACTTGGAACATATATGTGGATTATAATCACCTAATTATATTTGAGACCATGTTATCAACATATTTGATGCATAACACCATGTCCCCTAATATACATCTCATTAATCACCTTTATCTCACATCAATCCCACATTAGGGCGTAAGGTATTCACACCCATCACCCCCACATATTCAAAAATATGAGTTCATCAGTTTATGCCGCGGAGCAACCTGTTTCACCATCAACAAATCCTGACACTGATGGATCTATGGCCAGGGCACTACATGATAAGGTTCCACATAATTAATTAAGTGTATTACCATATTCTTTTAGCACCAATCAAGTTTTCAAACATAAACTATTATGACAAATGCTACAAGGAAAAGTGTAATACATCTATCAAGTACTTTTCAAAACTTTATGAAACATTGGGATCTCAATCCCTTATCTCATTACTGGGAATTCACATCCCTGAACAACACTATCATCATGTTTGTTAGATCTAGGTATTCAAACCCTTAGTTAATCACTATACAAGGTTACCACTTATCAGGTAACTTGTACCTCCAGGTCATCTGATAAAGGTATGCATGATACTTGATATTCAAGCATCTCGCATGGCTCACAAGGCCCATTAAGTATCTTGTCACCTCTCACTAGGCAACAAATTATTACATGGCTCACAAGGCTATTACACCTTGTCACCTCTCACTAGGAAACAAATTATTACATGGCTCACAAGGCCATTACACCTTGTCACCTCTTACTAGATAACAACTTATTCACATGGCTCACAAGGCCATTACATCTTGTCACCTCTCACTAGGTAACAACTTATTCACATGGCTCACAAGGCCATTACATCTTGTCACCTCTCACTAGGTAACAACTTATTCACATGGCTCACAAGGCCATTACATATTATACTTTTATTCAAGTATTTAACATGCCTTACAAGTCTTATGCAACAAAAGAATTACAACCTTCACATCATTAGGGTTAGGGTTTCCCTTTCTTATCAATTAGGTTTTCTCTTACATATCACCACCCTTTTATTAGGGTTAGGGTTTTCCACATTTTAACCATTTAAGTTTTCAAGATCGTATTTTTAATGATCAAACCTTAATTCATTTCTCAACACATCTAGGAGCCAACATTGATATCATAAGTATTCAATCATACTTATTAATTCCAATCATTTATCATTAAATGAATTATCAATACAAGATATGAGTTTCTCTCTCATCTTTACCAGAATATGATTACATCATATTTTATTGACTTGGCTTAACCTTTTTCTGAAAGTATGTAGCCTACACTTATGAAAGTGCATAACATCTCAATATGACAATTGACATGACACATTTCATGTGTTATTCATCCAAGTATATTGGATTTAGGGTACATCAAGGTGTATCGACCTTGAGGTACTGGATGTGATATCTATCATGTCTTGATGTATCACTTCCCTCATCACTTTTAACTTACTTAAGTTCATCAACTTATCTTGTATTAGGATATTTCCCATCCTAATACTTTATCTACCATCTCATCACATTATTCATGTAATGTATTGGTCATAAGTCACTCATTTGAATTATTCAACCATTATCAATCATATGGACTCATCTCAGATTAAGGCATTATTGATATAAGGTTATCCATTATCAACCACTTTAGGTGTTTCACCTAACAATATATTAGTCACTATTCCATTATTAGGTATAGGGTTTCCCATCTTTGTCAATTAGGGTTTTACATAACATCACCCTAGATTAGGGTTTCTCACATCATTATCTTGAATTAAGGTTCCTTATAACTTTTCCCCAAATTAGGGTTTCATGTAACTTTACCCAAAATTAGGGTTTCATGAAGCATCCTCTTAAATTAGGGTTTTTGGGATTTCTCATATCATTACCCTAGATTAGGCTTACACCATTACCCTAGATTAGGGTTTCACATAGCATTGCCCTAAATTAGGGTTAGGGCTCATCAACCTTCTCGATTAGGGTTACATGATCTATTTATCAAGGATCATAACCTAATTACATATTTTATTCATGTTAAAATGTTGAGGCTTAACTACTACATGATTATTATACATGTGTGAATTCCTCTCTCTCTCTCATCCTCTCTAGGATGTTGATTACTTCAAGCTTGATTAAATTAGGTCAACCCTTCATTCAAGTACACACATTTAGGGTTAGCATAGAGTATTGAGATATTGCTTCCATAAGCATCAGAAGTTAACCCCTCTAAGGGTACTAATCACCCTAGTACCTTAAAGGTACAACCATTGTAATTATCTTTGATATACATCATTAACAATCATGGGGTTAATTGATCTTTCATAACATTAGGTCTTCAAACGGTTTTGGTTGCATTGAACCTCCAAATAGTTTTGACCCCTCAACCTCCAAATGATTTTGAAACTGTTTGTCCTCCAAACGGTTTTGAAACCATTTGGGCATCTAGGGTTGAGACCGTTTGCCCTCCAAACAGTTTTGAAAACCATTTGGGCACTTAACCCTTGAAACCGTTTGATCACATGTACATTGAAACGGATTGGACCCATCAACATTTGAAACCGATTGGATAAATCAACATTGAAACCAATTGGACCTCCAAACGGTTTGAGACCATTTGATTCCAAATGGTTTGAAGACCATTTGATTCCAAATGGTTTCCAGACCGTTTGGTCCAAACTACCTTGAAACTGAAAGGATCATCTAGAGTTTCCTTCAACCAATCAATTAGGGTTTGCTTCATTGAATCATTAATCAATTGGACCATTGAGAGTAAATCAAATTATGACCCTGGAATCTCCAACCATCCATCACAACCCTTGACCTCCAAATGGTCTTGAGAACGTTCGGACCATCAACCATGACATTGATTCAATTCAATTAGGGTTTCAACACTTCAACCCGATTAGAGTTTGTATTTAGTGGATTATCCATCACTGAACCTATTACGAGTCAATCAATTAGAACCATTGGATCAACATCCAACTACATCAGCAAGTATCTCCAAACGGTCTTGAGACCGTTTGCACCCAAACGGTCTTGAGACCGATTGGTCTCAAGTTGAAACCGTTTAGACCTGATATTTCTTGAGGTGTGTGCTAAGATGACATCATCATATTCAAGCTTCAAACCTTCGAAATTTTCTATAATGTTTGTGGTGATTTCAACAATTAATCAAAAGGAAATTCGAGAAAGAAAAAGGAATAAACATATGATGAAGAAATGAAATCAATAATGATATTTAAGGGTTCAAGTTATATAACCTGCCTTCAAAGTTGAATCTAAGCTTCAAGATTCACGTCTTTAATGGTGACTGAAGCTTTGTCAACTTCCCAAGGTCCATCCTCAAGTCTTTGAGTGAAAAGAATGGCTAAAGTTGAAGATTGAATGAAGAAAAGAAGAAAATAAGCATTGAATTTCGATTTCCACCATGAAATCAAGTTTGAAGATAATTAAGGAGCTCACCTATAGGTTGGGGTACTTCCTCCTATTTCTCCTATGCTCCAAGGAAAGAAAGAAGAGTCGAAAAAGCCTTTCATGTGGGTGAAAGAATGGAGTGTATATAAGGGAAATTCAAGTGAGAGAAAGTGTTATAAAAATCCTTCAATTCCCTAAATTGGTGCCACTTATCCCCCTAACTTCCTTGAATACGAAGCCATAATCCTCCCCTTCAAAATCCTCTTCTTTATCCATGAATTAAAAGAAAACAGTAAAGCACCTTAATCAATTTAATAATAATATCCAAAAATTAGTGGATATTACTTTTTCTTTAACTAATGTGAGTGGGCTCTCCACTCACTTTAGATATTTCAGTGCCATTTCAAGGAACAAGGACGTCCATACTTATATAAATTCAACCATCACATTTTTGGTTGAAGGGCACTTCCATTAATATATTTATTTTTGCATTAAATTGAATTAGGGTTTTAATTATGCTTAAATCTTGATTATTTTAATATCAAGATTCTCTCTCCCCCAAAGTGATTCAAATGAGACACCGCTCTAATTTTCTTGTCTCTAATTGATACCAAGAAACATTAGGGACTCTATAGAAGTGGTATTTTGCATATTAAACCCTAGGTTTTGGGTAAATTGCATATTAGACCAAAACTAGGTTTTACTGCACAAACATTGCTTAATAAGCTCTTTCTTGGTGCTCAAGCTTCCACAAGCCATACCTCTGCATCATTTACATTATTATGATGCTTCAACACTTGAGGAACATTTTATCATGTAACATTTGCAAGTTAACCCCTCAAATTGGGTAATTTGCACTTTAGTCCAAAATGGGAAAAACATTGTTTTCAACATTATTCAAAAATGACTAAAATTGAAACATAAGTTCTCCTTTGGTCATAATTAGTTTTCAAAGGATAAAGACAAGAATATAAATGACTTACTTAAGAAAAACTTCTAGGGTTAAGGCATAACCCAGGTCAGAGATCTTACAATTATAAACCCCTAACAAGGATTTCGTCCCCGAAATCCCAGGTAAAGGAAGACATATATTATTTATTCATCATATCATCAAGCCTCCACCTAACATGTTAATGTCATGGAGATACCATAGAACTTTGATCATCACAAAGTCCTTCCATACAGGGTTATCATAGAACCTGTCATACAGGACACATACTCTACTGTTTCTTTTCATTATTGACTGTAAAGTCCACTCTGTGTCAGGTAACACTTTTCTTTGTCAGAGATACATTATACATACCTTATTTAATTCAAGTGTCAAACCTCACTGATTTATCACCTTTCTCATCTTATAACTTTATGTGACATGATTCTTAATTCTGAGGAGTTTTCCATATTCCTCGTTCAATTAAGAATTTTACTTCCAAGGAAAGACCAGAGTTACATTTTGTCACCCACTTGTGACTACAAGTCTCTCCATACATCTGGTGTGCCATCCAAACTATTGTCACAACACTAAACTTTCTTACTACTTGTACCAATTATTTCATTAGTTGTACATAGTCTTGTCATAAGGGGAGGTTACTTACCAATTAAGAACTTATCTTAGAAGTATCTCTAGATGTTATGTATAAGTTGTTTTAATAGATCTCGATAGGGATATTCTAAGGAATTATTTTTAGCTTGATAAACTTTTCCCACAAAGATTCTACAATTGTTCCTCCAATTAGTACATCCTTATCGATGCTATGTTTATGCGGAGCATAAACCCCTAACATGTGATGTTCATACTATTTTATGTAACTAGACTGATTTCACAGTTGGCTATTCCAGATAAACAACATAAGTCATCTCATTAGGAGTTATGCTTTTACTTTTCCATACCACCTAGTATTTCTCAGATACCATAATTCCTTACTTTGGTATCCATCACATGTGTCAAAACACATCACATCCTCATCATTTCCATCGCTCTGTTGTTATTACCAAAGCCACACATATAAAATGATCTTTCTTTCATCTTTGGAACATTATTTGTTACACATATATTTATCTTGGAGCCAGAGTCCAACATGAACTGATGCTTTTCTAACTATCCATTATTGAATTATTTCTAATCCATACACATCAAGTGTCATAGTACTCACTTGATTGCCATGTCCCTAAAAGGAAAGAACACAAAGAAACATATTCCTCTTATCACACCATCATCACTCAAAGTTGTTTATCAAAGAGAAGGGATTATCATCTCCTCTAATTATAACATGAACTTTCAACTGTTCATGAGTCATTTACGCTTATTTCATCCTAGGTTCCTTGCTATCAGCATAGGAATTATAAGCATGATTACATGTCATTACTCGTTTCTTTGTTATTGTCTAACATGATTATGAACATTTTGTGATTTTATCACATTTCCCATTTCTGCATCATGGAAAAAGATCTTTACTATTCACACATGCTTTATTAGACAAGGATCATCTCCCTTGTTCTCATTCTCTTATCATGAGGATTATACTTTTCATTTCCTCATATATACATATTGATCTGAGATCATCTCAGATTCCATTTTATGCACTTAGTATGTGATGTAAATATCCATACCATAATTTCATTATACTCACTAGATTGTCTCAGAATGACTACTTGATTAGAGTAATCAGAATGATGACAATTTAAGAGTTCCATACTTTCCCTATCCCCAATAATTACATACCTAGCCAGGGTATACAAGTACTGAGATTAGGTAGTATGCACTTTATTTACTATCATGTTCCTTAGTTTTTCATATCATTATAAACATAGGATTTAACATTCCTGGATTTCCTCCAGGCATCATGTATATACCTTATCCCCTTTTCACAAAGATAAGAGAAATTATAAAGTATTTAAAAGAATACTGAGTAAAATATAAGTCCTCATCTTCCTTGTGTCCTTATATGACTAGTCAAAGGAAACTCAAAAACAACTACTTTCTTATATTTAACACATGAAATCGTGAAATAATATATTAGAATGACACTGTTTCATCTGACCTGCCTCATCTCGCAGTTTGTTTACTACCTCAGGCTAATTCTTTTCATAGAATCTTGTCATTGCCTGATGTTGCCTTTGTGCTTTGTTATTTAATACAGTTGATCCATCCCAGGACGTCTGTCCACGTCCTCGAGTGCCACTAGAAAACTATTTCCTCTGATGACCTTGATGTCTCTGCCTCGGTGGTTGGGTTACCATTGTGTTTCCATATGGAGAATCCCTTGCTAGATGTCCTACCTGTCTACACCGGTGACATGTTCTATTTTCTTGATATGGTCTAAAAGGTCCTTTACCCTTTCTGGGTATCCATTTCCCTAGTGCACTAGACACTAGCTGTATCGGGGGCACCAAAAACATCCCCTTTTTGAAACTACTAGTCGTCTGTTCCTGACTTTGGATAGGTCTTTTCTTAATTCTTTCCTCATTATCCTTTTCTAGACAATCTCTTCTGATATGTCCAGGCTGCCTACACCCATAGCAAACCCTAATTTTGGGTTGTAACCTATTTCTTTTAACATTTTCTACTACTTCGACATGCTGATGTTGCTCAAGAATCTTGCTGGAGTCTAAAACTTCATCATTGGGGGCTGGTAATCTAGGTTGTATTGCTAATATATGGTCCACTATACGCATCATTGCTGTCCTAACTTGCCTAGCAGTGATATCAAAAGAAGGATTCCTTATCATAGTTGGATCATCTTGGGGGTTCTCAGGAAGTCGTTCTTCTCTTGCCTGGTCCCTTGCACCTTCTATTAGTCCAGAAACATTGCTCTCAGCAGTGTACTCCTTCAGTAGTCCATACATCTTTAAGCTTTACTCTATCTTCTGCATGAGTAGAATTCACTATAAGATATACTAGAGGACACTAGAATAGACTCAACACCTTAGTCCTATGTCTCTGTAGACTCAATGAACCTTATGCTCTGATACCACTAATTGTGACACACTATTTGAACAAAATGTCATTAACTAGGCGGAAGCGATCATTAACAGCGGATTACTGAAAATCATTAAAAATTAAAACCTTTTGCATAGAGATCCAATTCCAGGATACTCTTAACAACAAGAACCAAAGTATTACATGTACATTCTAGTCCACAAGTACATACCATATACCATCTCTTCTCGAGGATTACATACATCAATTGCTCTATTAAGTCTACACATGAGCAACACAAAACCTCGAGGCATTCAAGCCAAAATCCTCAGATCGATTATGAAAACACTAAGTACTGACTCCAAGGACCTGAGAGTACAAAGACTACACATAGGACTCTTATCTACAAGACACGACAGTCAGTATTTCCACCTGAGATGTTACTGCTATGCTTGATGTTGTTGTCCTTCCCCTGTATTATGGTTCTTACCTCCTCATCCTCATCCACCTAAAAACGTTGGATCCCACGGGGGTGAGACAATTGAAATTATCCCAGCTAGAGATATAACTCTCCTCCAGAAACATTATTATTGCAAATAAACATTATAAAACTGAGCAGGGATTATTTTATATTAACAAATAGTATTAATCATGGAATGAACAGAATAAGATGATCTCCTTTCTTAAGGAGAACAATACATCTACCCATGGTAGAATTATAAATCATCTACCTTCTTTGCAAGGAATGTAAGGAAACATATATATATATATCATCTATCAACTAAAGATGCATAAAAGAAATGTAACATCAGCCAATGATTTTCGTATTCAATCCTTAAGCAAACATACTATATGGCTGATTACATTTTACAATCATACTTATGCCTTGAGGAGATGAGATATACCACTCATACTCCAACCTTCAGTTGCGAAACCCAAAGCCGGTGCCATACAAGGTCAATGGAAGAGTCGGCTACCATGACCTCCCTCATTTCGGTCAGAACTAGATTCCATGCAGGACATCTTGTGTCTCTACTAAATAGCTTTCCAGGGTATACTGGCAACTTCTCTATAGAGATACAACGGCGGCTGCACTCTCTTTGAAATCGAGATATCTCGTGTTTATCTCACATTGACCCGTCATTAAACATCATCAGGAGATTCATGATACATCCATCCTGACATCGGGTAATTTGTGATACATCCATCCCAACATATATAATGAAGGATTGAGAGATGTTGTGTTTATCTCACATCAATCCCACATTAGGGCGTAAGGTATTCATGCCCATCACCCCCACATATTCAAAAATATGCGTTCATCGGGTTATGCTGCGGAGCAACGCATTTCACCATCAGCAAATCCTGACACTGATGGATATATGGCCAGGGCACTACATGATAAGGTTCCACTTAATTAATTAAGTGTATTACCATATTCTTTTAGCACCAATCAAGTTTTCAAACATAAACTATTATGACAAATGCTACAAGGGAAAGTGTACTACATCTATCAAGTACTTTTCAAAACTTTATGAAACATTGGGATCTCAATCCCTTATCTCATTATTGGGAATTCACATCTCTCAACAACACTATCATAATGTTTATTAGATCTGGGTATTCAAACCCTTAGTTAATCACTGTACAAGGTTACACTTATCAGGTAACTTTTACCTCCAGGTCATCTGACCATGGTATGCATGATACTTTCTATACAAGCATCTCGCATGGCTCACAAGGCCCATTAAGTATCTTGTCACCTCTCACTAGGCAGCAAATTATTACATGGCTCACAAGGCCATTACATCTTGTCACCTCTCACTAGGTAACAAATTATTCACATGGCTCACAAGGCCATTACATATCATACTTTTATTGAAGTATTTAACATGCCTTACAAGGCTTATGCAACAAAAGAATTACAACCTTCCCATCATTAGGGTTAGGGTTTCCCTTTCTTATCAATTAGGGTTTCTCTTACATATCACCACCCTTTTATTAGGGTTAGGGTTTTCCATTTTTTAACCATTTAGGTTTTCAAGATCGTATTTTTAATGATCAAACTTTAATTCATTGCTCCACACATCTAGGAGACAACATTGATATCATAAGTATTCAATCGTACTTATTTATTCTAATCATTTATCATTAAATGAATTGTCAACACAAGATATGAGTTTCTCTCTCATCTTTACCAGAATATGATTGCATCATACTTTATTGACTTGGCTTAACCTTTTTCTTAAAGTATGTTAGACTACACTTATCAAAGTGCATTACATCTCTATGTGACAATTGACATGACACATTTCATGTGTTATTCGTCCAAGTATATTGGATTTAGGGTACATTGAGGTGTATCAACCTTGAGGTACTGGATGTGATATCTATCATGTCTTGATGTAGCACTTCCCTCATCACTTTTAACTTACTTAAGTTCATCAACTTATCTTGTATTAGGATATTTCCCATCCTAATACTTTATGCACCAACTCATCACATTATTCATGTAATGTATTGGTCATAAGTCACTCATTTGAATTATTCAACCATTATCAATGATATAGACTCATCTCGGATTAGGGCCTTATTGATATAAGGAAATCCATTATCAACCACTTTAGGTGTTTCACCTAACAATATATTAGTCACTATTCCATTATTAGGAATAGTGTTTCCCATCTTTACCAATTAGGATTTTACATAACATCACCCTAGATTAGGGTTTCACACATCATTATCTTGAATTAAGGTTCCTTATAACTTTTCCCCAAATTAGGGTTTCATGTAACTTTACCCAAAATTAGGGTTTCATGAAGTATCCTCTTAAATTAGGGTTTTTTATTATATTGGGATTTCTCATATCATCATCGTAGATTAGGCTTACACCATTACCATAGATTAGGGTTTCACCTAGCATTGCCCTAAATTATGGTTAGGGCTCATCAACCTTCTCGATTAGGGTTTCATGATCTATTTATCAAGGATCATACCCTAATTACATATTTTATTCATGTTGAAAATGTTGAGGCTTAACCACTACATGATTACTATACATGTATGAATTCCTCTCTCTCTCATCCTCTCCAGGATGTTGATTACTTCAAGCTTGATTAGATTAGGTCAACCCTTCATTCAAGTACATACATTTAGGGTTAGTGTAGAGTATTGAGATATTGCTTCCATAAGCATCAAAGGTTAACCCCTCTAAGGGTATTAATCACCCTAGTACCTTACAAGTACAACCATTGTAATTATCTTTGATATACATCATTAACAATCATGGCATTAATTGATCTTTCATCACATTAGGTCTTCAAACAGTTTTGGTTGCATTGAACCTCCAAACGGTTTTGAAACTGTTTGCCCTCCAAACAGTTTTGAAACTGTTTGGGAATCTAGGGTTGAGACTATTTTCCCTCCAAATAGTTTTGAAAACTATTTGGGCACTCAACCCTTAAAACCGTTTGATCACATGTACATTGAAACGGATTGGACCCATCAACATTTGAAATTGATTGGATAAATCAACCTTGAAACCAATTGGACCTCCAAACAGTTTGAGACCATTTGATCTCAAATAGTTTGAAGATGGTTTGATTCCAAATGGTTTCAAGACCATTTGGACTCAAACGGTCTCAAAACCATTTGGTGCAAACTACCTTGAAACTGAAGTATCATCTAGAGTTTCCTTCAACCAATCAATTAGGGTTTGCTTCATTGAATCATTCATCAATTGGACCATTGAGAGTACATAAAATTATGACCATTGGATATCCAACCATCCATCACAGCCCTTGACCTCCAAACGGTCTTGATACCGTTTGGCCTCCAAACGGTCTTGATACCGTTTGGACCATCAACCATGAAATTGATTCAATTCAATTAGGGTTTCAACACTTCAACCCGATTAGAGTTTGTATTTAGTGGATTATCCATCACTGAACCTATTATGAGACAATCAATTAGAACCATTGGATCAACATCCAACTACATTAGCAAGTATCTCCAAACGGTCTTGAGACCATTTGCACCCAAACGGTCTTGAGACCGTTTGGTTTCAATCGGTCTTGAGACCGATTGGTCTCAAGTTGAAATCATTTGGACCTGATATTTCTTGAGGTGTGTGCTAAGATGACATCATCATCTTCAAGCTTAAAACCTTAGAAATTTTTTGTGATCTTTGTGGTGATTTCAACAATTAATCAAAAGGAAATTTGGGAAAGAAAAAGGAATCAACATATGATGAAGAAATGAAATCAATAATGATATTTAAGGGTTCAAGTTATATAACCCACCTTCAAAGCTAAATACAAGCTTCAGGATTCACGTATTTAATGGTGAATGAAGCTTTCTCAACTTCCCAAGGTCCGTCCTCAAGTCTTTGAGTAAAAAGAATGGCTAAAGTTGAAGATTGAATGAAGAAAAGAAGAAAATAATCATTGAAATTTGATTTCCACCATGAAATCAAGGTTGAAGATGATTAAGGAGGTCACGTACAGGTTGGGTTAAGTCCTCCTATTGCTCCTAATCTCCCTTGTGTTTGGAAAAAGCAAGGAAATAAAGAAGAGTCGAAAAAGCCTTTCATGTGGGTGAAAGAATGGAGTGTATATAAGGGAAATTCAAGTGAGAGAAAGTGTTATAAAAATCCTTCAATTCCCTAAATTGGTGCCACTTATCCCCATCAATTCCTTGAATACGAAGCCATCATCCTCCCCTTCAAAATCCTCTTCTTTATCCATGAATTAAAAGAAAACAATTAAGCAACTTAATCAATTTAATAATAATATCCAAAAATTAGTGGATATTACTTTTTCTTTAACTAATGTGAGTGGGATCTTCACTCACTTTAGATATTTCGGTGACATTGCAAGGAACAAGGACGTACATACTTATATAAATTCAACCATCACATTTTTGGTTGAAGGGCACTTCCATTAATATATTTATTTTTGCATTAAATTGAATTAGGGTTTCAATAATGCTTAAATCTTAATTATTTTAATATCAAGATTCTCTCTCCCCCAAAGAGATTCAAATGAGATTCCCCTATGATTATCTTGTCTCTAATGGATACCAAGAAACATTAGGGACTCTCTAGAAGTGGTATTTTGCATATTGAACCCTAAGTTTTGGGTAAATTGCACATTACACCAAAACTAGGTTTTAATGCACAAACATTGCTTGATAAGCTGTTTCTTAGTGCTCAGGCTTCCACAAGCCATACCTCTGCATCATTTTCATTCTTATGATGCTTCAAAACTTGAGGAAACATTTCATCATGTAACATTTGCAAGTTAACCCCTCAACTTGGGTAATTTGCACTTTAGTCCAAAATGGGCAAAACATTGTTTTCAACATTATTCAAAAATGACTAAAATTGAAATATAAGTTCTCCTTTGGTCATAATTACTTTTCAAAGGATAAATACAAGAATATAAATGACTTACTTAAGAAAAACTTCTAGAGTTAAGGCATAACCCATGTCAGGGATGTTACACTACAAGTCTTATCATACATATTTAGTGACACTCTAATCTGTTGACACAATACAAAACTTTTTTATGACTCGTACCAACTATCTTTCTAGTTGTACATTCTCTTTTCATAAGGAAAGGTCACTTACTAAAGAAGAACTTATCTCAGGGGTATCTCAAGATGTTATGTATAAGTTGCCTCAACAGATCTAGATAGGGATATTCTAAGGAATTATTTTTAGTTTGATAAGCTTTTCCCATAATGATTCTACAATTATTCCTTCAATTAGTACATTCTTATCAATATCATGTTTATGTAGAGCATAAACCCCTAACAAATGATGTCCATATTATTTTATGGAACTAGACTAATCTCAAAGTTGGCCGTTCCAGGTAACCAACATAAATCATCTGATTAGGAGTTATATTTTCACTTTCTCATACCCTTAAAATGTATTGGGTACAAGGATTCCTTAACTTGGTATGTATTATATGTGCTAAAAACACATCACATCCTCAACATTTCCATCTCTCTATTGTTATTACCAAAGCCAAACATACAAAAGGATCTTTCTTTCATCTTGGGACATTACTTATTACACATATCTTTATCTTGGAATTAAAGTCCAAGACTAGCTGATACTTTTCTAAGTATCCATAAAAAGATCACTTCTAACTCATGAACATCAAGTGTCCTCAGACTCACTTAATTACCATGTCCCCGAAAGGAAAGAACACAAATAAACATATTTCTCTTATCACCCCATCATCACCCAGGGTTGTTTATCAAAGAGAAGAGATTATCAACTCCTCTAATTATTGCATGAACTTCCAACTATTCATGAGTCATTTACTCTTGTTTCATCCTAGGTTCCTTGCCATCGGAATGGGAATTATAAGGATTATTACATGTCATCATTCCCTTCTTTGTTATTGTCTAGTATGTTCATGAACATTTTCTAACTTTATCACATTTCTCATTTTCACCTTATGGAAGAGATCATTATCCTTCACATATTATTTATTTGAATAGGGATCATCTTCATTGTCCCCTTTCACTTATCATGAAAATTGTACAGTGTACTTTCTCATAATCACAGGTTGATTTGAGATAATCTCATATTCCATTTTATTGCACTTAGGATGTGATGGTAACATTCGTGCCACATTTTCAATTTCATTATGCTCTTTAGATTTTCTCAAAATGATTACTTGATCATAGTAATCAGAAAGATAGCAATCTAAGAGTCTCATACTTACCCTACCTTCAATAGTTGAAGACCTATCTAGGGGATACAAATATTGAGATTAGGTAGTATGCACCTTGTTTGTATCATATACCTTACTTTTGATATCATCCAAGTCACACAACTTGATATCCCTAGATTTCTCTAGGCATCTCATTTACATCTCTACCTCTTTTATATGGATAAAAGCATTTAAAAGAATACTGAACATAATATAATTTCTAGTCCTTGTCATTTCTTCCCCATGTTCCATAGAGAAACCAAAGGGGTGTCAACAACAACAATATGTGATGACCCAATTACAAATCAAGCCATCACCAGTAATAATCACAGAATAACCATAATCAACAGAATTTAACAAAAATCACTAAGAATTAAAACCATTTTGCACATATATCCTGTTTCAGAAAATTCTTACAAAAAGAACAAAAACTATATATACATGTGGTTCATATCGTACATACATTGTACCATCTCATCTCGAGGACAATAAGTGCCAGTTGCTTTACTTTAACATGTATAATACGAATGTAAAAATATCGAGGTAAACAACCAAAATCTCAAGTTGTTCGTAAAAATCACTAAGAACTATCTCCCAAGGACCTCAGAGTACATAGACGACACATAGGACTTTTATCTAAAATACATGATAGACAATACATCAACATGATCTATCGCTCTGTCCCGACTATAGTTCTCCTTCTGTAGAAAGGTCTCTACCTCCTCATACGCATACACCTAAAAATTGTGGATCCCACGGGGTGAGACAATTGTCCCAGTGAGAGATATAACTCTCTACCGACTATACTATTACCAAGATTAAGTAGTATAAAAACTGAGCATAGGTTCTTTTGTATAAATGAGAAGGATTAATCACTATTATAAGAAGAACACAATAGTCATTCTTCTTAAAATAATGCATCTATCTATGGTAGAGTAATAAATCATATATTCACTATTCAAGGGAATATGAAGAAATATGAATAACATCCATTCCACTAATATGTATAAAAGGAGTATACATCAACCAATGTCTTTTCGTATTTGATCCTTAAGCAAATACACTACATGGCTGATTACATATTATAGTCACACTTATGCTCTGAAGAGATGAAGCATACCTTTCATACTCCAACCGACCCCTATTAAGTCTAAATTGGTACCATACAAGGTCAATGGCAGAGTCGGCTGTCAACACCTCACCTATCTCGGTCAGTACGAGACCACTTAGGATTCAGCAGGACATCTTGTGCCAGGTGCTCGCAGGACATCTTGTGTCATCAGCTTTTAGCATGCTGGGATATAGAGGCATCCTCACTATAGAGTTATTTCCATAGTATGAACTCTCTTTGGGAGAAGTCCATATAGCTTTCCCAGATTATAATGTAAGGACAAGGAATATCAACATCAATTCCTTTCTTGGTTGGGAGATTTTATATTTCATTCCCGACATCACTTAGGAATGAAGAAGGATTTACACATCAATTTCTTATTTGGTTGGGAGATTTACATCATCCTAGGATAAATAAGGAAGGTGTGACACTGATTCTTCATTGGGATGTTTGGATATACTTCATCCTTTACCCCCACATATTAAAAAATATGTGCTTCCGAGTTAAACTCGTTTCACCATCAGCAATTTCTAACACTGAATGGATCTATGATCAGGGAACTACTTACTAAGATTTAACTTGAATAAATAGGTACCTTATAGTATTATTTTAGCATCAAATAAGTTTCAAACATGAATTACAACATATGCTATTAAAGAAAGGATAGACATTTTAAGATCTTTGGACCATTCTTGAAAGTATATCACTCGGGATCTTAGTCCCTTATCACATCACTGGGAATTCTCATCCCTTCATATCATCATCATCATGATTAATGGATCTGGGTAATCAAACCCTTAGATCGTCACATAGCATTATTACCTCTGTAACATGTAACTATTTCCTCTAGGTTCTCTGACCAAGGTATTCATCTTACTTTTTGAACAAGTATTTCACATAGCTCACATAGTTCATTAAACATATTGTCACCTCTTACTAGGCAACAACTTATCCTTTAAGATATCAGACTGTATAATCATTATACAAATATTCAACACAGCTTACAAGACTTATTTATGTCTATTGATATAGCACATCATAGCTCATATCTTGATATGTTCATCATTTCATGATTCATGTATAGTGTGCACTTTATGATGAAAGATTCTTATTAACATATAACATCATTATTTAATTTAATAGAAATGCATCCTTCCCATGATTAGGGTTAGGATTATCTACATCATCACTCTGTGATATAAGAAAGTACATCCTTCCCATTATTAGGGTTAGGATTATCTCAATCTAACCAATTACAATTGTAAAAGCATATCATCACCCTACCTTAGTGTTAGATTTTCCCTTTATTAACAATTAAGTATTTAAGATCATAATGTCTAGAATCAAACCCTAATTCATACTCCACTCATCGTAGGATTATCAATACATACTTATTAACATGTTTATCACCCATGTTAAAGTTTCTCTCTCTTATCCTTATTAGGATATTGATTGCATCTTACTTAATCCACCTCTTAAGGACTATTATCTTAACATTATTAAATTAAATTAAACTCATTATGTCTCAATATTAATCACAGAGCATACATGACTTAGACAAGTTTAATAAATAAAAGCTTGTCTACCATATCGGGTAGCATGATGGATAATATTATGCTATCATGTTTGAAGATGCATATATCATTATAACAAGTATCATTATTAGTCATGTGGTGCATCCACACCACCATATCATGTAGTCATGTTGAGTTAAGTATCACTTTAACTTTTTTTATCTTAAGTCAACCTCATATCATGTATAGGTTAGACCATGATCCTCATATTGGGTATATAGGTTTATAGGGTTCTCATATTATGTACAAGAGTACACCATATCAGGCATACCATTATGACTTTGCCATATATCTTTCAAGATAATATTATATTAGTTCTTTATCTTAGTTGGTCATACCAGCTCTTTCATTTTAAACTTTCCATATCGGTTTTCCATCATATCGGTCTTCCTCTTAGATTTTCATATCAGATTTCATCTTGGGTTACCATATTGTGTCCCCATATTGAATTTGCCATATCGTGATACCATGTTGACTATCATATCAGTTTACCTATCTTAGGTATCATATCAGGTTACACCTTTGAACATCATATCGGTTTTCCTCATGGATTCACCATATCGGTTTACTTGAATAGATAGAACCTTGAACTCATAATCTTTTTAAGGTTTAGTTCTTTTCTTATACATACACGACAAGATGGATTCTAATTTGTTCTTCTAGCGAACACAAAGTAATGGGGTATATCGAGTTTTCAAAGCAGTATATATTCCAAAACATATTGGGTTCCCATGTCTTCATCTAATGTTTGCTCATATCATGCAAATGCATTTCTTTACCTGTGTATAATGTATAAGGTTCTAGTAGGTAACTCCCATCTCATTTACAAGACATGTCTCTTATCAAGTATAAAGTATCACTCACCACTATATCGGGTTACTTTTCAAATTGTGTTTCATATCGGATTTCTCATTACCATCTAGAGTTTTTAATTCATGTCGGGTTAGAATATAGACCTAACATGATATCATGCATAAGGTGAGTATATGTCCCTATATTGTGCTCAACGGGTGTATAAATACTTACTCATATTGCCCATGAAATATTCCCTTCTCACTAAGTCATACTTGTAGTGGGTTTACATCAACATATTGGATTGCTCATCCTCTAGGGTTTACTATATCAGGTTAGAGTGCATGCTTGATCTCTGATCGTGCATAGGGTATTACTCTTACCTTGTATCAAATATAAAATATGGATAGGTATCTTCCATATCATTCATAAGACATGTTTTATAAAATATAACCTACCTTCATATCTGGTTCCATATCGAGTTTCAAGAGTCTTCAACCCATATCGGTTTGTTCAATGATAATGTCATCATCATCAACCTCAAGGTCCTTATCTAATTATTCAAAACCATGGATAACAGTCCTAACTACTTATTGGAACTCATAGATATTTCAATTTATCAAAGGAAATTCAATTTTGAAAGAAATCAACAAGTTGAATAATATTGAAGAAAAGATAATAATATAGATGGGTTCAAGTTAAATAACCCACCTTATGCACAACTTCCAAGCTTCAAGCTTCAACTCCTCACGTTCCAAGGTTGAAGATGAACCTCTAAACAATCTAAGACTTGAGATCCTTAGATTTTGCACGATATCTCCAATCCCAATAGGCAATATCACCTTCTATGACCTATTTGGCCAATATCTCATTTCCTTGGCCGATATCGAGCTCTTATCATTCAACTATCCTCACTATGCACAATATAAGAGGGTATGCATGATACAAGAGGGAAGGTTACTAACATGATTTGAAAATCTTACTAACAAGCGAAGGGCAAGGTATTTATACTTGAGGTTTATGGAAAAGAGTGTAAGAGGTGTCATTAGCTTTGGCTACTAAGTACCGCGTAGCCATGCATAGTCGACACATACATTTGCATGCATCCCATTATTTATCTTGCCATGCAAAAATACAATTCCAAGGATAATGTATACGATAAGGGTCGGCTCTTGAGTTAGCTTCTAAGGCAAGTCTTCTTCCACTCACTATATTATTATATTCAATTCCATCTTTTCCATTACAAGTTGTAAATTGATGCTTATCACTTATTTGAAGTGCCTTTCCCATCATGGTAAACTTAAGACTCATCAAAACCGATAGGAGAACCTCTTCATGGCCCCTGGGCTAATAGAGATTCCCATTCTAAGTCTACAACTTGATATAGCTCATGTAAGGGCTTCTCGTTCATTTCTTTCTTGGTCTTTTCATCACTAAGAGTACCATCCCTTAAAAGTGGGTCAATTATGGTGCCCCATTTTTTATATCTCCTCTAAATGATACCTAAATGGAGTAGGGACACACTAGAGGTGATAATTTTCATATCAACCCTATATTTTAGATAAATTACAATTTGTATCAAAATTAGTGAAAAAGGAACTAGCATTGTTTATACAAACTTATTACTTGAAATTTAAGCTTTCCTCAAACCACCACTTAGCATCATTCAATCTCTTATGATATTAAAACGCTTAGGACACATTCAACATGTAACATTTTGCATTGTAGCTCCTCATCTAGGGAAAATTTCACTTTTCACTTAGATTGTCATATAATGCACACATAGTTTGCAAATAAGCTTAAACTTGGAAATAAACTTCTCAAAGAGTCTTAATTATTTTTCAAAGGATTAGAACAAGTTTATAATTATCTATTTTAAGCAAAACTTCTAGGGTTAATCCATATCCCAGGTCAGGTGTGTTACAATTATAAATCCCTAACAAGGATTTCGTCCCCGAAATCCCGTATGAAAAAAGACAATCATTATCCATACATTATAACATTAAGTTTCCCCATAACATCTCATTGTCATTGGACCAATACAAAGTTCTTCCTCAAATACATACTCAACTGTCCTTTCCAATAAGGATTATAGTATCCATTCTATATTAGGTAACACTTTCTAATTTAGAGAAATACTATTCATACTTCGAATGATTCAAGTATCAATCCTCATTGATTTATCACTTTCTCTACTTACATCTTCTTATGTAATAATATTCTAAATCCTTAGGAGTCTTCCATATTCCTTACTTGGTTTAGCAATCCTCTTATAAGGAAGGATTTAAAGTTTTATTCTATCATTCATTCAGAACTACAAACCTTATCATACTTTTGTTGTGCTATTCTAATCTATTGATACAATACTAACTTCCTTATTACTTATGTTAATTGTTTTATTCTTTTGTTATAACGAGAGGCTACTTATCAAAAATAACTTAACTCAAAGGTATTTCTATATGTCATGTATGAACTACCTCAACATATCTAGATATGGATATTCTAAAGAATTTATTTTTAGCCTGATAAGTTTTTTTTCTTCCCAAAATTATCCTACAATTGTTCCTTCAATCGATACGTCCTTAGTGATGTTATGTTTATGAAGAAAACAAACCCCTAACATATGATATCCATACTTTAATTATCTCAAAGATGGCCCTTCTAAGTAACTGAATATGATTCATCTAATCAGGGTTCATGTTCTTATTTTCTCATACAATTGAAAATTCTGGGATACTAGGATTTCTTAATTACTTTAGTATCCATTATATGTACCAAAATCACATCACATATTCATCATATCACTTTCCCAATTATTATATTTATCAAAAACATTAAAAAAAGGATATTTCTTTCATTTTGGAACATTACTTATTATATATAACTTTATCTTGGAACCAGAATCCAGGATGAACTGATACTCTTCTAAATATTCATCAAAAGAACACTTATAATTCATGCACATCAAGTGCCATAAGACTTTCTCAAGTATCATGTTCCATAAGAAAAGAACATGTGGAAACACATTCCTCTCATCACCCCATTATCACCCAGGGTTGTTTATCGAAGAGAAGAGATTATCATCCCCTCTACTTATATCATAAGCTTTCATCTATTCAAGAGTCATTTATTCGTGTTGCATCCTAGGTTCCTTGCCATTAGCATAGGAATTTTAAGGATGATTACATATCATTACTCCTTCCCTTGTTATTGCCTAACATGTTGATGAACATTTTCTGATTTTATCACATTTCTCATTTTCATATTTATAAAAAAGATCTCTACTATTCACACAATCTTTATCGAACTGGGATCATATCCCTTGTTCCTTTTCTCTTATCATGAGGATTACACTTTTTACTTCCTTATACACACAAATTGATCTGAGATCATTTCAGATTCCATTTCATTACACTTAAAATGTGATAAAAATATCCATGCCATATTTCCAGTTTTGTTATGCTCACTAGATTATCTCAAAATGACTACTTGATCAGAGTAATCAGAAAGATAACAATCTAAGAGTTCCATACTTACCTTGTCATCAATAATTGAATACCTGGCCAGGTATACAACTACTGAGATTAGGTAGTATGCACCTTGTTTTAATATCATATATCTTACTTTCCATAACATCAAAATATAGAACTTAGCATCCCTGGATTTTCTCCAGATATCATTTCCACACCTCATCCTCTTTCACATAGATAGAAAGAATTTATAAAGCATTTTGAGTATAATGTAAGTTCGCATCATACTTAACAGATAAAATTATAAAATGACATATCAGAATGACACAATTTTATCTTACCTGTCTCGGTTTGTGGATTGATTACTATTTCAGGCTGATTCATTACGTTGAATCTTATCATTGCATGATTCCAACATCGTGCTCTATCATTTAATGCAGATAGATCTACTCGGGATGCCTATCCACGTCCTCGCATGCCACTGCTAAGCCATTGCCTTTTAGAGTCTTGTTGACTCTACCTCAGTGGTTGGGTCATTCCCTTCCTTCTTCTCAAATAAGAGGGTCTAACATGCCAAATATGCCCACAACCAAAACATGTCCTATATGCATCCCCTGGTCTTATCGGCCTTGTTACTGATGTAGGGTTTACCTCATAAGTCCTAACTGGTGGAACATTAGGTACTTTACCCCTTCTTGGTAGCCACTGCCTTGGTGCATTGGACATTTGTTGCATTGGTGGCACCAAAAATTTCCCCTTTATAGAACTACTCTGCATTTGTTCCTGAATTTGGGCAGATCTTCTCTTAATTCCTTCCTCGTTGTCCTTGTCTGGACAATCCTTTATAAAATGTCATGGTTGCCTACACTTGTAGCAAACTTTTTTTTCATGTCGTAACCTAATTCCTTCGACATTTTCCACTATTCTATTACAACTACGTGGACTAGAAATCATGCTAGAGATCGAAATTTTGTCATTGGGGACTGGTAATCTAAGTTGTGTTGCTTGTTTTTTATCTTCGATACGCCTTAATGTTTTCATAACCAGTCCAGTGAAGGTATTAGAGGTAGGGTTCTCTATCATAGTCAGATCATCCTGAGGATTCTCAGGCAGTCATTCTTCTCTCTCTTGATCCCTTGCACCTTCTCCTAGTGCAATAGCATTGCTTTCAGCAATGTGTTCCTTGTGTTCTCCAGACATCTTTAAGCTTTACTCTATCTTCTACATAAGCATAAGTCACTATAAGACATACTGAAGGACACTAGAATAAACTCAACACCTTAGTCCTATGTCTCTGTAGACTTAATGAACCTTAGGCTCTGATACCAAAACTGTATGATGACTCGATTACAAATCAAGCCATCACCAGTAATAATCGCGGAATAACCATAATTAGCAGAATTTAAAAAAAATCACTAAGAATGAAAACCATTTTGCACATAGATCCTATTTCAAGAAATTCTTACAAAAATAACCAAAACGGTATATACATGTGGTTCATATTCGTACATACATTGTAATGTCTCATATCAAGGACAATAAGTGCCAGTTGCACCAAAATATCAAGTCGTTCATAAAAATCACTAAGAACTATTTACTAAGGACCTGAGAGTACAAAGACAACACATAGGACTTCTATCTATAAGACATGACATACAGTACATCAACCTGAGCTATCACTCTGTCTCGGCTGTTGTTCTCCTTCTGGAGAAAGGTCTCTACCTCCTCGTACACGTCTATCTAAAAATTGTGGATGCCACAAGGTGAGATAATTGTCCCAGTGAGAGATATAACTCTCCACCGACTATATTATTATCTAGATTAAGCAGTATAAAAATTGAGCATAGGTTCTTTTGTATAAATGAGCAGGATTAATCACTATTATAAGCATAATAGAGTAGTCATTCTTCTTAAAATAATGCATCTATCTATGGTAGAGTAATAAATCATCTATTCACTGTTCAAGGGAATATGAATAAATATGAATAACATCTATTCAACTAAGATGTATAAAAGGAGTGTACATCAACCAATGTCTTTCCATACTTGATCCTTAAGCAAATACACTACACGGTTGATTACATATTACAATCACACTTATGCCCTGAGGAGATGAAATATACCTTTCATACTCCAACCGACCACTAGTAAGTCGAAATCGGTACCATACAAGATCAATGGTAGAGCCGACTGTCAAGACCTCACTTGTCTCGGTTAGTACGAAACCACTTAGGATTCAGTAGGACATCTTGTGTCAGCTGTAAGCAGGACATCTTGTGTTATCTGTTTTTAGCATGCTGGGGTATAGCGACATCTTCTCTATAGAGACCTGTTGTAGCATGTACTCTCTTCGGGAGAAGTCCATATAGCTTTCCCAGATTATAATGTAAGGATAAGGAAGATCAACATCAATTCCTTTCTTGGTCGGGAGATTTTATATTTCATTCCCAACATCACTTAGGAATGAAGAAGGATTTACACATCAATTTCTTATTTGGTCGGGAGATTTACATCATCCCGGGATAAATAAGGAAGGTGTGACACCAATTCTTCATTGAGATGTTTGGATATACTTCGTCCTTTACCCTTGAATATTAAAAAATATGCGCTTCCGAGTTAAACTCATTTCACCATTAGCAATTTCTGACACTGAATGGATCTATGGTCAGGGCACTACATGATAATATTTAACTTGATTAATAAGGTACCTTACAATATTCTTTTAGCATGAACCCAATTTCAAACATAAATTACAACAAATGCTATTAAAGAAAGGATAGAAATTTTAAGATCTTTGGAACATTCTTGAAAGTATATCACTCGGGATCTCAGTCCCTTATCACATCACTGGGAATTCTCATCCCTTCATATCATCATCATCATGATTACTGGATCTGGGTATTCAAACACTTAGATCATCACATAGCATTGTTACCTCTGTAACATGTAACTATTTCCTCTAGGTTATCTGACCAAGGTATTCATCTTACTTGTTGTACAAGTATTTCACATATCTCACATAGTTTATTAAACATCTTGTCACCTCTTAATAGGCAACAACTTATCCTTTAAGATATCAAACTGTATAATCATTATACAAATATTCCACACAACTTACAAGATTTATATAAGTCTAATGATATAGCACATCATAGCTCATATCTTGCTATGCTCATCATTTCATGATTCAGGTATAGTGTGCACTTTATGATGAAAGATTATTATTAACATACAACATCATTATTCAATTTAAGATTAATGCATCCTTCCCATGATTAGGGTTAGGATTATCTACATCATCACTCTGTGATATAAGAAAGTACATCATTCCCATTATTAGGTTTAGGATTATCTCAATCTAACCGATTGCAATTGTAAAAGCATATCATCACCCTACCTTAGGGTTTGATTTTCCCTTTATTAACAATTAAGGATTTACGATTATAATGTCTAGAATCAAACCCTAATTCATACTCCACTCATCGTAGGAGTATCAATACATACATATTAACATGTTTATCACCCATGTTAAAGTTTGTCTCTCTTATCCTTATTAGGATATTGATTGCATCCTACTTAATCCACCTCTTAAGGTCTATTAGGTTAACATTATTAAATTAATTTAAAATCATTACGTCTCAATATTAATCACAGAGCATACATCACTTAGACAAGTTTAATAAATAAAAGCATGTCTACCATATCAGGTAGTAAGATGGATAATGTTATGCTATCATGTTCGAAGATGCATATATCATTATAAAAATTATCATTATTAGTCATGTGGTGCATCCACACCATCATATCAGGTTTAGGGCATATCCCTTAACATCAAATCGTGTAGTCATGTTGAGTTAAGTATCACTTTAACTTTTTTCATCTTAAGTCAACCTCATATCATGTATAGGTTAGACCATTATCGTCATATTGGGTATAGAGGTTTGTAGGGTTCTCATATTGTGTACAAGAGTACACCATATCGGGCATACCATTATGGGTTTGCCATATATCTTTCAAGATAATATTATATTAGTTCTTTACCTTAGTTGGTCATATCAGCTTTTTCATTTTAAACTTTCCATATCGTTTTTCCATCATATCGGTCTTCCTCTTGGATTTTCATATCGGAGTTCATCTTGGGTTACCATATCGTGCCCCCATATTGAACATTGCCATATCATGATCCCATGTTGACTATCATATCAGTTTACCTATCTTAGGTATCATACCGGGTTACACCTTTGAACAACATATCCGTTTTCCTCATGGATTCAACATATCCGTTTACTTGAATAGATAGAACATTGAACTCATAATCTTTTTAAGATTCAGTTCTTTTCTTATAAGTACACGAAAAGATTGATTCTAATTTGTTCTTCTACCCATCACAAAGTAATGGGGTATATCGAGTTTTCAAAGGAGTATAGATTCCAAAACATATCGGGTTTCCATGTCTTCATCTAAGGTTTACTCATATTGTGCAAAGGTATTTCTTTACCTTTGTATCATGTATAAAGTGCTGGCAGGTAACTCCCATCTCATTTACAAGACATGTCTCTTATCAAGTATAAATTATCACTCACCACTATATCGGGCTACTTTTCATATTGAGTTTCATATCATATTTCACATTACCATCTAGGGTTTTTAATTCATGTTGGGTTAGGATATAGACCTAACATGATATCATGCATAAGGTGAGTATATGGCCCTATATTGCTCTCAAGGGGTCTATAAATACTTACTCATATTGCCCATGAAATATTCAATTCTCACTATGTCATACTTGTAGTGGGTTTACATCAACATATCAGATTGCTCATCCTCTAGGGTTTACTATATCGGGTTAGAGTACAAGCTTGATATCCTATCATGAATAGGGTATTACTCTTACCTTGTATCAAATATAAAATATGGATAGGTATCTTCCATATCATTCATAAGACCTACTTTATAAAATATGACCTACCTTAATATCGGGTGAGGCTCTATATCGGGTTTCATATCGGGTTTCAAGATTCTTCAACCCATATCGGTTTGTTCAATGATGATGTCATCATCATCAACCTCAAGGTCCTTATCTAATTATTCAAAACCATGGCTAACAATCCTAACTACTTATTGGAACTCATAGATATTTAAGTTGATCAAAGGAAATCTTATTTTATAAGAAACCAACAAGTTGAATAATATTGAAGAAAAGATAACAATATAGATGGGTTCAAGTTATATAACCCGACTTAAGAACAACTTCAAAGCTTCAAGCTTCAACTCCGCACGTTCCAAGGTTTAAGATGAACCTCTCAACAATCCAAGACTTGAGCTCCTTAGATTTTGCACGATATCTCCAATCCCAATAGGTGATATCACATTCTATGACCTATTTGGCCGATATCTCATTTCCTTGGTCTCTATCAAGCTCTTATCACTCAACTATCCTCACTTTGCACAATATAAGAGGGTATGCATGATACAAGAGGGAAGGTTACTAACAAGATTCGAAAATTTTACTAACAAGTGAAGGGAAAGGTATTTATACTAGAGGTTTATGGAAAAGAGTGTAAGAGGTGTCATTAGCTTTGGCTACTAAGTGCCACCTAGCCATGCATAGTCGACACATACACTTGCATGCATCTCATTACTTATCTTGTCATGCAAAAATAAAATTCCTAGGATAATGTAGAGGATAAGGGTCGGCTCTTGAGTTAGCTTCGAAGGCAAGTCTTCTTCCACTCACTATATTATTATATTCAATTCCATCTTTTCCATTACAAGTTGTAAATCAATGCTTATCACTTCTTTGAAGTGCCTTGACCATCATGGGACAAACTTAAGACTCATCAAAACCGATAGGAGACCCTCTTCATGCCCCATTGGCCGATAGGGATTCCCATTCTAAGTCTACAACTTGATATATCTCAAGTAAGGGATTCTCCTTCATTTCTTTCTTGGTCTTTTCATCACTAAGAGTACCATCCCTTAAAAGTGTGTCAATTATTGTGCCCCCTTCTTTCTCTCTACTCTAAATGATACCTAAAGGTAGCAGGGACACACTAGAGATGATAATTTGCATATCAACCCTATATTTTAGATAAATTACAATTTGTATCAGAATTAGTGAAAAAGGCACTAGCATTGTTTAAACAAGCTTAATACTTGAAATTAGTCTTTCCTCAAGCCACCACTTAGAATCATTCTCTCTCTTATGATATTAAAACACTTAGGACACATTCAAAATGTAACATTTTGCAATGTACCCCTCATCTTGGGAAAATTTCACTTTTCACTTAGATTGTCATATGATGCACACATAGTTTGCAAATAAGCTTAAACTTGGAAATAAACTTCTCAAAGAGTCTTAATTATTTTTCAAAGGATTAGAACAAGTTTATAATTATCTTATTTAAGCAAAACTTCTAGGATTAATCCATAACCCAGGTCAAGTGTGTTACAATTATTAACCCCAAACAAGGATTTTGTCCCCAAAATCCCGGATGAAAGAAGACAATCATTCTCCATACATTATATCATCAAGTTTCCCCATAAAATCTCATTGTCATTAGACCAGTACAAAGTTCTTCCTGGAATACATACTCAACTATCCTTTCCATTAAGGATTATAGTATCTATTATGTGTTAGGTAACACTTTCTAATTTAGAGTAGTACTATTCATACTTCGAATGATTCAAGTATCAATCCTCATTGATTTATCACTTTCTCTACTTTCATCTTCTTATGTAATAAGATTCTAAATCCTTAGGAGTGTTCCATATTCCTTACTTGGTTTAGAGATCCTCTTCTAAGGAAGGATTTAAAGTTTTATTCTATCATACATTCAGAACTACAAACATTATCATACTTTTGTTGTGCTATTCTATTCTGTTGATACAATACTAACTTCCTTATTACTTATCTTAATTGATTTATTCTTTTGTCATAACAAGAGGCTACTTATCAAAAATAATTTATCTCAAAGGTATTTATAGATGTCATGTATGAACTACCTCAACAGATCTAGATATGGATATTCTAAAGAATTTATTTTTATCCTGATAAGTTTTTTTTCCTTCCCAAAATGATCCTACAATTGTTCCTTCAACTGATACGTCCTTAGTGATGTTATTTTTATGCATAGCATAAACCCCTCACATATGATATCCAAACTATAATTATCTCAAAGATGGCCCTTCTAAGTAATTGAATATGATTCATCTTATCAAGAGTCATGCTCTTATTTTCTCATACCATTGAAAATTTTGGGATACTAGGATTTCTTACTTTAGTATCGATTATATGTACCAAAATCACATCACATATTCATCATGTCCCTGTACCTATTATTATATTTAAACAAGCTTACTACTTGAAATTTAGGCTTTCCTCAAGCCACCACTTAGAATCAGTCTCTCTCTTATGATATTAAAACACTTAGGACACATTCAACATGTAACATTTTGCAATGTAGCCCCTCATCATGGGAAAGTTTCACATTTCACTTAGATTGTCATATAATGTACACATAGTTTGCAAATAAGCTTAAACTTGGAAATAAACTTCTCAAAGAGTCTTAATTTTTTTTCAAAGGATTAGAACATGCTTAAAATTATCTTGTTGAAGAAAAACTTCTAGGGTCAAGCCATAACCCAGGTCAGGGGTGTTACACAATCCTTCATATAATTATCAGATAAAATCAAGAGAGGACATATCAGAATGAAAAATCTCTATCTGACCGTCACCCCTCGCGGTCATCTACCACTTAAGGTTGACTCAAAACATAGAGTCTAGCTATTTCATGTTGTTGCTTTTGCCTTTTTACACTATTGGGCTGTAACTTTCGTAAGCCCTTCCGAGTCTGCCTCGGTTGTTGGGTCATTTCATCCTTTCTTTTTGAACGAAATGGTTTAGTATGCTCAACATGTCCATATTTATAACATGTCTTGTCCTCATACCATGGTCTTATCGGTCTTATTACCAATGTAAAAGCTAAGTCAAGAGTTCTTACATGTGGAAAGTTAAAACTTTTGCCATTACTTAGTGACTACTACCCTGGTGCACTAGGCATTTATTGCACTAGTGGAACCAAAACTTTGGATTTTTAGAACAACTAGGCAAATGTCTCTAGAATTATAGAGACCTTTCCTTCATTCTCAGCTTATTGCCCCTCCTTGGGCATTGCCATCACAGATGTACTATCTGTCTATACTTATGGCAGAGTCTATTTTCTTGCCATATGTTAACCCTTCCCACATTTTCCACTGTTCCAACATGACTATGTCATTCAGGAACCCTTTCAGAACCCAAAGTTTCTGCATTGAGGACTGGTAACTTAGGTTGTATTGCTAGTATCCAATCCACTATATGCATCACTGATGTCCTAACCTACCTAACAAGAACATAAAAAGCAGGATTCTGTATCCTGATTGGGTCAAGATGGGAATTCTCTAGCACTCATTCTTCTCTTTCTTGATCCCTTGCACCTACTCCTAGTGTAACAACATTGCTCATAGCAATGTGTACCTCGTGTTCTCCAGTCATTTTTTTTAACTTCACCCTTTCTTTTGCATAAGTAGAAGTCACTATAGGGTATACAGGAGGACACTAGAACAGACTCAACACCTTTGTCATATGTCTCTGTAGACTTAGTGAACCTTAAGCTCTGATACCAAAACTTTTTGATGACCAAAAACAAATCAAGTCATCACCAGTAATAATTTCAAAATTACCATAAACAACAGATTAACAAAAATCACAAAAATTTAAAACCATTTTGCAAAGAGATTCGCCTCCAGGAAACTCTTACTGAAAAATCTAAAACTTTATATACATCAAGGTTTACATTGTACCATCTCATCTCGAGGATAACATATAACAGTTGCTTTGCCAAAACCTTTATATAAGCAACATAAAACCCTCGAGGCAATCAAGCCAAAATCTCAGTTCATTCATGAAACCATCACATACTAAATCCAAGGACCTGAGAGTATAGAGACAACACATAGGACTTCTATCTACAAGACACGACAGACAATACACTCAACCTGAGTTGTTACTACTACCCCTACTGCTGTTGTTCTCTCTCTATAGTACGGTCTCTACCCCCTCATGCACGTCCACCTAAAAAAAATGTGGATCCTACGGGGTGAGATAATTGGCCATGTAAGAGATATAACTCTCCGTCAACAATATTATTATCACAGGTAAGTAGTATAAAACTGAGAAGAGGTTCTTTTATATTAACAAGTAGGATTAATCAGTGTTATAAGTAGAACAGAGTAGTCTCTTCTCTTAAAGTAATGCAACTATCTATGATAGAGCAATAAATCATCTATCCACTTTACAAGGAATATAAAGAACATGTATAACATCTATCCATTTAAGATGTATAAAAGAAATGTAGCATCAACCAATGTTTTCCATATTCAATCCTTAAGCAAATACGCTACACAACTGATTACATATTTACAATCGCCCTTATGCCCTGAGGAGATGAGGTATACTACTCATGCTCGAACCGACCACGGCTACGTAAAGCATCAATATCATACAAGGTCAATGGAAGAGCCGACTACCATGACCTCACCTATCTCAGTCAGTATGAGACCACTGGTAGTGACATCATGTGTCAAACTACAATTAACTTTCCAGGGTATAGTGGCATCTTCTCTATAGAGTTAGAGCCGCAACATGCAATCTGTTCAGGGAGACCACACAACAATCCCTAGTATATTAATATTGAGTCATGGCATATAGCCATACTCTTATGATGATAAGGGAGACCATGCATCAATCCCTATTTGGGCATAAGGATATTTTTCCCATTACCCCCACATATTCAAAAATATGCTCTCCGAGTTAAACTCATTTCACCATTCAACAAATCTTGACACTGAATGGATCTATGGTTAGGGCACTACATGATGAGATTCCATTTAATTAATTAGGTGCATTGCAGTAATCTTTTAGCATCAAACAAGTTATAAGCATCAATCATAAACAAATGCTACAAAGAAAAGTGTAATACATCTATCAAGTACTTTCCTAATCTTTGGAACACATTTACATACATAAAAATTGGGATCTCAGTCCCTTATCAAATTATTGGGGATTCTTATCCCTTAACCATTATCATCATAATGATCATATGATCTGGGTAATCAACCCTTAGTTCATCATTGAACAATGTCACCTCTTATCAGGTAACCATTACCTCTAGGTCCTCAGACCTAGGTATATATCACACTTGTTGTATAAGTATTTCACATGGCTCACAAGGCCCATTTAAACATCTTGTCACCTCTTACTAGGGAACAACTATTCACATGGCTCACAAGGACCATTTAAACATCTTGTCACCTCTCACTAGGCAACCACTATTCACATGTCTCACAAGTCCCATTAAACATCTTGTCATCTCTCTCTAGGCAACAACTATTCCCATGGCTCACAAGGCCCATTAAACATCGTGTCACCTCTCACTTGGCAACAATGATTCACATGGCTCACAAGGCCCATTAAACATTGTGTCACCTCCCACTAGGCAACAATTATTCACATGGTTCACAAGGCCCATTTAAACATCTTGTAACCTCTTACTAGACAACAACTATTCACATTCTCACAAGGCCCATTAAACATCTTGTCACCTATCACTAGGCAACATATATCTTTTAAGTCATCATACCACATAAACATTATACTTGTTATACAAGTATTTAAAATGTTTCCTAAGGCTTATGCAATAATAGAAATACAACCTTCCCATTATTAGGGTTAGGGTTTCCCTTTATAGCCGAATAGGGTTTCAAGTTCATATTATCATTCCAAACCTTAATTCATTGCTCCACACATCTAGGAGCATATATTGATATCATAAGTATTCAATCATACTTATTTATTCTCATCATTTATCATTAAATGATTATCAATGCAAAGTATGAGTTTCTCTCTCATCCTCATTAGGATATTGATTACATCATACTTTATTAACTTCTCTTAACCCTTCCACAAGGTATGTTATCCTACACTTATGAAAGTGCATTAAAATAATTACATCTTAATGTAACAATTGACATGACACACTTCATGTGTTACTCATCCAAGTATATTGGATTTTAGGTGCATCAAGGTGTATCAACCTTGAGGTGCTAGATGTGATATTTATCATACCTTGGGGTATCACTTCCCTCATCCCTTTTAACTTACTTAAGTTCATCAACTTATATTGTATTAGGGTATTTCCCATCCTAATACTTTATGCACTAACTCATCACATGTATTCTATAGTGTATTGGCCATAAGTCACACATTTGAATTATCCAACTATCATTAGTGATATGGACTCATCTCAGGTTAAGGCATTATTGATATAAGGTTGTCCATTATCAACCACTTTAGGTGTTTCACCTATCAAGGTATTAGCCACACCATTACTTGGTGTTACACTCATCACTCCTAAGAGTGTTTTACCCTCACCTTTACAAGGTGTATCGGTTTGACTCATGTATGTCAAGTTGAACACATGTATTGGATTAGGTGTATATCTATATAGGAAGCATCATATCCCTCATACCCTTACCCATCAAGGTATCAACCTTACCAGTTATATGGTGTATCACCTACACCCTACAAGGGTGTAACATCCTCATCACATTTGAAGATATTAGCCACACCATACATTAGTGTATTGGCCATCACATGTTCTAGGGTATCAACCACCTTACCACTTTTGTCATCTAGTGTATTGGGTTACCCACCATATCATTGTAGAGATGTGTACTCAACACCATATCGTCCAAGAGGTGTATTCTTAACCCAATATCAGTTTAGAGGTGTATTCGTGCTATCCATATCACCATATAGGTGTATGTGTGCCTACCATATCGAGCAAAGAGGTGTGTTTGTACTTCAAACCATATCGGGCAAAGAGGTGTGTGTGTGCTTCACACCATATCGAGCAAAGAGGTGTGTGTGTGCTTCACACCATATTGGGAAAAGTGGTGTGTGTATGCTTCACACTATATCGGGCAAAGAGGTGTGTGCGCACTTCACACCATATCAGGAAAACAGGTGTGTATGTGCTTCACACCATATCGAGCAAAGAGGTGTGTGTATGCTTCACACCATATCGGGCGAAGAGGTGTATGTTTTAACCCAATATCGTTCATAAGGTATATGCTAGACCTAATATCGTTCTAGAGGTGTATACTACATCACCATATAGTGCAAGGAAGTAGAAACTCATATCCATATCATTTTAGTGGTCTTTGTGCATCACCATATCGGGTTAGAGATGCTTGCTTGTGTGCTTGAACCCGATATCACTTTGTATCATGATACCATCATCTTCAAGCTCTATACCTTCGTTCTAACTATTCTAGTACATGAATAACATATCTAGGAAAATATTAGAACTCATAGATTCATCAAGTATTCAAGAAAAACTCGGATTTGAAAGTAAACCATCTAGTATAGCAAGATAGGTGGTAAATAATAACATGATTGGGTTCAAGTTATATGACCCGCCTCAAGAACAACTTCAAAACTCCAAGCTCCAAAGCTCCATTTTACCAAGGTAGAAGATGAACCATCACAGGTTCAAGACTCATTTACAACTCCTCTATAAGAAAAGAATCACGATAGATAGGAACTTGGTGAAGAAGAAAAGAAATGAAAGAATCACAACTGAGATCCTTACTTGAACCAAGGTTGAAGATGACCATGGCTTCACGTAAGATTAATGGCTCGAGCTACTCCTTGATCCTTGCTTCTTATAATGATATAAAAGAGTAATAGAGTGATAGGGGTTGAAATAATTCACTAGTAGGTGAAAGGAAGGGTATATATCCTTGAGGTTCATGGGAGAGGGTGTACGAGGTGTCATCACCTTACTACTAGTAGGTGTCACATGTCAATGCATGGATTGACTCATGTACTTGCGTGCATTCCATCTTTATATTGCCATGCAAAATAAAAACTTGAGGATAATGCAAGGGAAAAGAGTCGGCCCCATTTGGTTATCTTCTAGGACAAGCCACTTCCACTCACATTATTATTATATTCACAATTCATTGCAACCTTTCCCAAGGAAAGTTGCAAGCCAATATCCATTGCTTTATTGAGGTTCTTAGCTCGTTTTTGCAAATTCAAAGAGTTAAAAACACTATATGGGGGTCTCCTATTTGGCTCCTTGGCCGATAGAGACTCCCATTTAACACTACAACCCGATACACTCAATACAAGCTCAAATTAGGGTTTCCATTCAACCCCTTTCTTGGTCTTTTCATCACCAAGAATACTACCACTCATAAATGATTCAAACATAGTATCTTGATCATTCTCTCTCCTATAAATGATACGCAGAGGAAGTAGGAACACTCTAGAGGTGGTAATTTGCATATCAACCCTATTTTTTGGGTAAATTACAATTCGTACCAAAATTGGTGCACAAGGTACTAGCATTATTCAAACAAGTTCAAACTTGGAATTTAGGCTTTCCACAAGCCACCAATTAGCATCATTATCTCTCTTATGATACTCAAACACTTAATGCATGTTTAATATGTCACATTTTGCATTATAACCCCTCATCTTGGGTAAATTGCACTTTGGTCGAAAACAAAGGAACATTGCTCAAGCAACATTCAATCAGGACCAAACATGAAACATAAGTGTGTCACATGATAAAAAAACTCCTTATAGGATTATATTAAAGTTCTAAGCAACTTTCTTAGCCAAAACAAATAGGCTTAACCCATAACCCAGGTCAGGGTCAATATAGATGCTTCATAAAAGATTTCTCAAACATTGCTTTGCCACTCACCAAGTTGACCCAGAAGGATGAGAAGTTTCATTTGGTCTGACATTTGTGAAGCTCACTTCTAGGAGCTGTAGGGGAAGTTGACCACCGCTCTAGTGTTGACCTTACTTTTTGGTAATGAAGGCTTTATGATCTTCATTGATGCATCAAAGATGGGACTTGGTTGTGTGTTTGAGTATAATTGGCATGTGGTTGCATATGCCTCCCGACATCTCAAGCCCAAAACGGTGAAATACCCGACGCATGATTTAGAGTTGGGTGGTATCATTCATACTTTGAAGATCTGGTGACACTATCTATACACAACTACTATTGATATCTTCACCGACCATAAGAGTTTGGAGTATCTCCTAATGCAGAAGGATCTGAATCTATGACAAAGACGATGGATGGAGTACATGAAGGATTATGACTACACCATCATCTGTCACCCTAGGAAAGTTGATGTTGTAGCTGGTGCTCTTAGTTGGAAACAACTTAGGTGTGAAACTATTATGTCCAGCCAATGGAGGAAGCTAGAGGAGCTTGTAGAGTGGACTCCTCAACTGTTGGAGGACCGAGTTCATTTGGCCAACATCCAGATCAAATCAGATTTGTTGAGCGAGTTAGTGGCTACTTAGTTGACCAGTTCAGAACTTAGAAAGATGAAGGGCTTGTTAGAGAAGCCACAGACCATCTCTCTGTGGGAGTAGATGGTGGAATCCAATACGAGAACCATATCTGAGTTCTTGAGGATTCACCTTTGAAGTAGCATGTCCTATAAGAGGCTCATGGTTCTAAGTATACGGTACACCTAGGGTACTACAAACATGTTTAAGGATCTATAGAGGTATTTCTGGTGGTCGGGGATAAAGAAAGACATTGCTGCATATGTGGCCATCTGTCTTACGTGCCAGATGGTGAAGGCTAAACAACAACATCCCAATGAACTTTTAAAGTCGATTGAGATTCCAAAGTGGAAATGGGAATAGATCACCATGGATTTTCTGGTGGGTCTACCCCGAATCAAGAGAGGTCATGATGCGATATGGGTTTTGGTAGATCTCCTTACCAAGTCAGTACACTTCCTTGCCTTAAAGATCATCGCTAAGGTGTCAAACCTAGATGAGTTTTACATCAGAGAGATTTTACGATTGCATGGTGTACCAGGTACGATCATTTTCGATTAAGACTCAAAGTTCACTTCCAAGTTGTGGAAGTAGGTACAAGAGAAACTTGGTATAAGGTTGATGTTCAATGTAGCTTATCACCCCAAACTGATGGACAATCAGAGAGGATGATTCATACTTTAGAGGATCTTTTGAGAGCTTGTATGCTCGATTGGGTTGGATCGTGGGAGCAACCCTTTCCTTTAGCTGAGTTTGCCTACAACAACAACTACCAAGCTAGTATCAGGATGCTTCCATGTGAATCTCTATATGGGAGATCATGTCAGTCATTGCTTCAAAGGGATGATGTCAGTTAGAGGCCTTGTTGAGGTCAAACGAGCTCCAGGTGTATGCAAATAAAGTCGCTTTTATCAAGCATAGGCTTAAGACAACCCAAGATCGACAAAAGTCGTATGCCGATGAGAAGCAGGCTGACTTGCAGCTCACTGTGGGAGAACATGTGTTTTTGAAAATTCGACTGCTCTGAGCTATAGCTAAGAACAGAGGAAAGTTGAGTCCTAGATACATAGGTACATTTGAGGTTTTAGAATGGATTGGTGAGGATGCATATAATTTGGCATTACCCCCTCAATATAGTATGATGCATGATGTTTTCCACGTGTCCAATGTGAAGCACTATGTGAGAGATGCAAGCCATGTGTTGAGCATTGAACCCATTGAACTCAAAGGAGGATGAAATACCCTGAGTCACCTGTGAGGATTCTAGATACCAAGGTGAAAGAACTCATATGTAAGAATATCGTGATGGTAAAGGTTCTTTGGAAGCACTATGGAAAGGATGAAGCCACATGCGAGTTGATGACAGACATGGAAAAAGTCTATCCCAACTTATTTGTTTGATTGCTCAATTTTGTGGGAAAAATTCTTATAAGGAGGGGAGGATGTTATAACCTCAATTTTCATAGGTTTGGGTTGAAATGTAATTTCCCCATTAAAGTATATGATTATGAAAATTGTGTGATTTAAGCTCTTTGTGTGGATTTCTTTGCTAAATGTCCTTTGTATGAATGCCTTCATGGGCCTTTATAAGCCCACTATGGTTAAAAGAGAATAGAGATGAAAATAAATCTATTAATAAGAAAATTGAAATAATGGTAAAGAATAATGTGGAATTATCTAGAAGGCTAAGAGTTTGTTCATAATGAAGTGGATTTTGAATCCATATGATTGCTAGTGGTAAAAGAAATCCAAATAAAGAAGTTAAAAGTCAAAGAAAGAGGAAATATGAATAAATTAAGCTTTAATAGGTAATAACTTACATGTGAATCAAACACCTCTTTCCTTTTGAGTTTGGGAGTCAAACTTAGGATATGAGTCGATAATGTTTAAACAAGACTATCCCTAATATTTGGATGAAAAAGGATAACTGAGCAAAGTGTTATGGTTTTTGCAAGTTTTCCTAAAGTGAATGAATATTGGATATATCACATTAAATGTCACAATGTAAATAGAAATAGGATTTCATTTATTCAAGAAATCAGGAGATGCGGACCGTTGGATCTAAGATCCAACAACACATGCCTAATCCCATTCACGATGGGAGACTTGGAATCAGATAACAATTTTGGTGTTTTTCCTTTTTGATTTGATCACAAGAGAGGGAACTAGAAGAGTTGGGATTGGTCCCAACATCTTCAGAAGATTTCCTAGATCCCATCCATACTAGGATTCATAGGCTCTCGTGGTGTGACCTAGAATCCTCCAAATCTATGAAGGTCGTGACCCTACCCTATATAAGTGAGGGTACTCCACGGTACTAGAAAACCTTCAAATCACCCTCACGAGATCGGAAGGAACCGATGAATTCATTAATGCCGTCAATTGGAGATTCTACCTTGACCTACACCCTCATCTCATAGCAGTTTTTCCAGAACCTTTCGCGGTGTCGTCCCAATGGTGGTGAGAAAAAAGTGAGGAATTGAGGCGACATGCGAGTTCGATGAGTCGAAGCGAAGCCAATAGTGACTTCAGTTTGTGCACAGGTGCAGGGAAACACTTAGTCTACGAGTGAGTTGATCATCAACTCACTGACGAGTAGCAAGCTGAGGTTGAAGATAACCTATCACGAAATCCCTAGTTTGCCCCGACGGTCCTTCAATTTAGGTATGGTCATCCTTGTCCTGTGATTCTATTTTTAGTTTAGCGAGCGCACATTTTCACTGGCCAACCGCGCCGAGTTGGTGAGGCTTGATTGGCTGGACCAATTGAGTTGGCAGGCTCTTATCAGCGAGAAAGTAATTAAATAGCAAAATTCATATCTAATAATTGGTAAATCGGATGGAGACAATGTATATATGAAAATTGATCAAATAATTATGTTAATACAATAAAAATAGTTTTAGATTCTGAATCTGATCATAGTTCAAAAAATATTTAATGTTTCTATCCTTATTGCTTTTGTAACTAAGAAACCCTAATTTGATGATCTATGAGATTGGAAAAATTAATATGGATGCTCTTTGAGTATAACTAACATGTCATTAATTATAGAGGACAATTTGTATCTAAATAGAGGATACATATGCTCAATAGGCTAATTTAGGGTTTCATATGTTAATGTGCATTAATGGGCTTAGAAACCTTAATCTAGGTATTAATGGTTTTTAATGAGTTATATTTTGAGATCCTTTGTATAAAATGATATCAAGTTAATCCTAAGCCAAATTGGTAATAAAGAGGCTTTAATATGAATAAGTTGAGTAATTCGGGTTTTGGTATATATGTTGTTGTTTTAGGGTTTTGTTTCCATGAAAAGAGAAAGTTGAGAAATAGATCTAAACAACCCTAAGGAAACCCTAATTCAGATTATAAACCCTAAGAAGTATTCCCAAGTCAATAAATTAACTTCTTGATGAGTATGTAGTGAATAGGTTGTACATGCTTTTCAAGATTCTTTTCTGTTGTGTGATTGGCTTGATTGATTGCTTGGATTTCCTGATTGGATTGGATTGTCCTTATTTCCTGTGAGATCTCCTAAATTAGGTATGTGGTTAATTAGGAATACACACTTTAAGCTTCTCAATATTTCTCAACGTTTTATTAATTGCATGGAAATTAACTATTTGGATGCTTTTATTTATGCAATATTTAAAGTGAATATGATTATCACAATTTTAAGTATATATATGACTTTCCCAAACCAACATATCATATCTGGATGTATGAAGAGAGACCAAGCCCCGGAGGGAAGGTCAGAGGTGGTCAAGCCCCTGAGGGAAGACCACTGGGCACCCAGAGATGTAACCCCAAGTATCAAGCTCAGGATGGAGAAGGTAGCCTTAAGTCCCTTACAAGGACTAAACCCTAAGAGAGGGTATCCCCGAGTATGAGTAAAAGCGGTTCGGAAGTCATAAGGAAAATGTAAATTTGCTTTGTTAACAACTATTGGATGTGATTAGGTTATTAGAACATATATGCAATATTTTGGTTGTCACCACATACCGGTATATTCATTTATACTGACCGACATTTTGTTTGTCGGTGTTTTATGAATATCTAAAATTGGACAAATAGTCAAGTGGAACTTGTGAAGAATAAAGTTAACATTAAAGGAGGATTTAGTTAGATAGAACTCTACCATGGGTAGAAGTTCTAGATTCATATTTTTAAAAGGTATGTGACACATAATTTTTTATTCATATTTTAAATTTAGTCTATGGTAGAATTTATTAATTATTTTTTATTATTTACAAAACCATTGATCTTGTTTTTGGGATAGCAGCTCTGGCTCTCTGGTCTTCTTTAATTCGGGGTTACTGGGGAGAGGGGTCGTTACACTTTCATCTATTGTAGGCACATGTGCATGTTCTCTTGGTTGGCCAAGAGATGTTGCTCATTCTCAAAGATAACATGTTGGTTGTGGTGGAGCCATCCTTAGACATCATGGATGCCCGCCAAGGTCTCCTTTTGTTGTTGTTTCCCTTGTTGTATCTCCTGCAACATTCTATACATCCCAACTATGGAATATGTATAATCCTCCTATGATGGTGTTGGAGTAGAAGAAGTAGAGGTTGCATATGGTCTCGAACTCTTACATGGAACCTACCTCGTCATGATGGGGATGGTTGGTTCCTCATGATTTTCTTCTTATTGCTCTTGTTGTTGTTCTTGCTCAACATCATATCATTCCTCCTCTTCTTCTGAAGAACTATCTATCGGCCATCTCATGAGGTGGATTCCCTACAAGTTGAAGACTGCATTAGGGAGCACCCTCTTCTTTTACTAACCCGCTATTGTACAACATGCGTACACTATACCTTGATGTGTATTTAGGAGGCTAGATCTCCTGAAGTGCTTCAGGTCTAGCTTTGGCACAACCTTCAAGGATCTAGAGATGGATAGGTCGAGGTTGAGATGGATTGAAATTGACATGAGAAATCCTCTAAAATGGATAGGAGGAGTTTGTTGCACCAGTCTCCTCACACCTATCATATGTTGGAGGAAGAAAGTACCAAGTCCAAATTTTTCCTCCTCACTGTAGTAGCTTGTGGAGAAAATAGTGGTCCATCCTCTTGGTCTTCCTTTGACCCTGACTTGACTTGGAAAAGATGGTATTTGTGAGTAGGAAATGGAGGTTGAGGGTGAAGGAGTGATCAATGTTCGTGATGGATTTTGTGTGCCAACTGATACGCAAGCCTTCTAGCACCTCTGCTAAAAGATCCCATGTAAGCTTGAAGTCGAGGTTGGTGGGGACACAAACTTCTTCCATCATTGGCCACCCATAAATGGCATTGAACTGTCATAGTGTTAGTTGAAAATTGACGTTGGACATACAAAAGATGATGCGGCCTACCCTCCATCCCTCCCCATGCTTGGGGAAAACATATATCTTTAATGACACCAGGAACTTGCATATGAGGTCCGAGAAGGTGAGTCAGTCCTCAAAGAATGAGTGATCACCGTTGAGCCCATGATGCTCGCAAACTTGGTGGAGATTGTTGGTGAAGCCAATGGAGTCGATAAATGAGCGGTCGTCATAGCGTGTCACATGAATATCCCTCTTGTGTAGATCTTCATATATCTTCGTCACGTCGTCATTAGGGTGCACAATGCAGGTTGGTTTGGGAATTAATATAGGATTCCCCACCGATGAAGAAGCATCTCTCCTTAGCACTATCTCTGGTATAAGAAAGGGGTTGAGAAAAAGAGTGCTTGGTGTAGACTCTAAATGCCCAGAGATGCTTGCACACACTTTATTGAATGGGGGCATGAAGAGGGTGTGAAAAAAAATGAAACTCAACCCCTCCTTATATATCTTCGTCTACATCCATGCCATCGTGTCGGTAGTACCGAGATAGAGTTGGTACTACTGACTTTTCTTCTAAAATCTATGTGACTCAGTGATATCGATGGTCCCAATTTGTTGATGTCAACTAAATAGATCACCAGGTGTCGGTGGTACTGACTAACTGTCAGTAGTACCTATCATAGAGCGGTGGTACTAGCCATCATATGCAAAAATTATCGATCGTCGATGGCGCTCCAGTAGATTCTATGTCTTTAGGTGTCGGTACTACTGACTTGGTGTTGGCAGTACTGAGTCATTCAAATTTATCAGTGCTTCCGAGCGGGAACTCGGTGTTTCTAAATGGGAGCATGAATTTCCGTCAGGACTACCAACTTGGTGTATGTACTACTGAGTCCTTATCAATTTACTCGGCTCCTTTTCTACAAAATATTGATGCTACTGACTTTTAGGTCAGTAGTACCAATTTTCTTTGAATTTTGTACTTGGCCACTTTGTGATATTGTTGGTACTATCGACTTGGCAGAAGGTAGTACCAAGTCCTTCAATCAAATTCAATCCTTTTCCATGTGACTCCGTCAGTAGTATCGAATTTATGGTCGGCAATACTGACTGTACTCATCCTGCACACAATACAAAATTAATTAAGTACATTTTATACATAAAAACTAATAAAATGAAAACTAATGCTATGAAACTAAAAAACTGAATGTAAACAACCAAAAACGATGGTTGGGTTTCCTCCCAACAAGTACCCTTGTTTTAGTCATAGGCTCAACAATCCTACTTAAACCATTAGTGAAGCTCAATGAGCTTCAACTCCTCCTCTTTACTCACATCTCCCCCAAAGTAGTGTTCAAGCCCCTAGACATTAACAAGGAATGGCTCAGCCCCATTTCTTATTTCTATCTCCCCATGGGTAAAAACTTTAACTACATCAAAAGGTCCACTCCATGCGGACCTCAACTTATCGGGACACAGTTGCAACCTAGAATTGAATAGAATAACCTTCAGTCCTGGAGTGAAAACTCTATGTAGGATGTGTGATCATGATTCTTTTTGGTTCTTTCTTTATAGATCCTTGAAATTTCATATGCATCAAACCTAAGCTCATCCAGTTCATTTAATTCCAACATCCTCTTTCTTCCTTCTTCATCCAAATTGTAGTTCAATTTTTACAAAGCCCATCTAGCCTTGTGCTCTAACTCTATTGGTAAGTAACAAGCTCATCGATTGACCAACCTAGAAGGATTGGTTCTTGTAGGTGTTTTATAGGTTGTCCTATATGCCCACAGAGCATCATTAAGCAATGTGCTCCAATTAGTCATGTTTGTGGAGACTGCCTTTTCTAATATTTTCTTGATCTCTCTATTAGACACCTCAACTTTCCCTTAGGCTTGGGGGTGGCATGGAGTACCTACCCTATGTTTCACTCAATACTTACTCAAAACAACCCCAAATTGCTATTGATGAAATGATATAAACCATCACTAATGATCAATCTAGGCACCCCAAACCTATAGAAAATGTGATCCTTCACAAACCTACATACGACTTGGGCATCATTGGTGTGGGTTGGAATTGCTTCCACCCACATAGACATATAGTCAATAGAAAGTAATATGTATAGATTAGAATTCAAAGACACAAATGGCCCCATGAAATCAATGCCTCATAAATTAAACACCTCAATTTCCTAAAAAACATTCAAAGGCATCTCATGTCTTTTCAAAATATTACCTACACATTGACACATATTACAATGAAGAACAAACTTATATGCATCCTTCAAAAGCATCGTATAATAAAAACCACATTCTAAAACCTTGGCGGTAGTCCTAGAACTAGCATGATGACCCTTATTAGGTGATGAATGACAATGTGCCAATACGCTCTCAACTCACAATCTGCCACACATTTCCTCAAAATACCATCCCTACATTGCTTAAGCAAGATGGGATCGTCCCAAACATAATACCTCGACGAGTGGATAAGTTTCTTCTTCTCCTGATAACCCTAATCCTATGGCATCTCTCCACATGCCAAAGTAGTTTACAAAATTTGCAAACCAAGGATATTTTCTTTTCATAGCAAAGAGTTGCTCATCTGGGAATTCTTCCACCATAGGCATACCTATGTCCTTTTCATCCACCCTTTCAATCCTAGACATGTGATAAGCCACCACATTCTCAATACCTGCTTTGTTTTTTATTTTAATATCAAATTTCTACAATAGAAATATCCATCTAATCAACCTAGGCTTTGTATCCTTCTTCTGCAACAAAAATTTGATGGCAGCATGATCGGTCAAAATAATTACCCTAGCTCCTATCAAATATTGGAAATATTTCTCAAAATAAAAAAAACCGCCAATAATTCTTTTTCTATTATTGTGCAATTCAATTGGTCATCATTAAGAGTTTTAGACGCATAATATATGACTACAGGAACATTATCTCAGGGTTGGCCTAGAATAGACCCCACTATGTAATCCGATGCGTGACAAATCAGCTCAAAAGATTCGCTCCAATCTGGAGCCTGGACAATAGGTTCGGAGATTAACTTCTCCTTCAACACCTAAAATGCCTTCAAACATCACTCATCGAATTTGAACTCAACATTTTTTTCCAACAACTCAGAGAGCGGTTTGGAAATTTTTGAAAAATCTTTGATATATCGTCAGTAAAATCATGCATGTGCTAAAATCCTCCTCACTCCCTTCACCAATGATGGTGGAGGTAGCTTGGAGATGACTTCTATTTTTATCAGGTCAACCACCATTCTCCTACTAGACACCTTGTGTCCCAAAATAATCCCCTCACTCACCATCATATGACATTTTTCCCAGTTCAAAACTAGGTGAGTGTCCTCACATCTTTTGAAAACCTTTTCAAGATTGTTAAGGAAATCTTCAAATGATTCACCATACACCGAAAAGTCATCCATGAATACCTCCAAACATCACTCTACCATTTCAGAAAAGATGGTGAGCATGCATCGCTAAAAGTTATCCAGTGTGTTGCAAAGACCAAATGACATTCGACGTAACACAAAAGTTCCATAAGGACAAGTGAAGGTTGAATTATGTTGATCTTGTGACTCGATAGAAATTTGGTTGTATCTAGAATAACTGTCAAGAAAACAAAAGTGAGAGCATCTGGCGAGCCGCTCAAGAATTTGATCAATAAATGGGAGCGAGAAATGATCCTTTAAAGTGGCAACGTTCAAATGTTTGTAATCTATACATACTCGCCACCCAGTCACCAACCTTGTAGAAATCAATTCATATTTGAATTAGTTGTTACTGTTATACACCCTTTTAGGAACCACCTGGGTTGGACAAACCCAAGTTGAGTCATAAATAGTATATATGATACCTATAGATAAAAGTTTTACTACCTCCTTCTTAAATACCTAAGTCATGATGGGATTGAGTTTCCATTGAGGTTGCACGATCGGCTTAGCTCATTCCTCTGATCTAATCTTGTACTGACAGAAAATAGGGGAAATACCATTTATGTCTACAACAGATCATATGAATGTAGCTTGATAATTTGTCAACACCACTAGTAGCTACTCCTCTTCCTAGATGCTCAGTGAAGCCCAAATGATGACTAGAAGATTCTGATCTACTGCAAAGAAACGATACTTCAAGTGTAGAGTCAATGGCTTCATCTCTAGATTTTGGGGATTCTGTAAAGATGGGACGAATGGCAGAGCATGTGGTCCAAGATCCTCAAAGTGCCTGGTGTCGTAACATGGTAGTTCCTTCAGAAACAAGACACACTCCTCCAAAGAACAACGCCAAGTATAATCGTCCACCAAATTCATGAGACATGCCTCTAACGACAATTGTGGATATGCTTGCATTAGAATGGAAGAAGTGCATCCTCAACTATTGTTGGACAATGTTCCTCCTCTTTCTCATCCGAATACTGAACAACCTTTTTCAAAGAAATTTCCTTTGTGTTTCCGAAGATGTCCACCACCAGTGTGCCTTTGTGGACCTACGTCATCACATGAGCCATATCAAGAAACAACTTCCCCAGAAATAACGATACCTTTTCTTGGACCTGTTGCAACATGTGACAATGTTCCTTCCCCTTGGCAATCTGAGTAGGCTCGGGCATCAAGATTTGAAAATGGTCTTCTCTATTGCCCAATGTCAGTCTTCCTCTTCCCATCTCTAGAATAATATATGTTGTGGCTTGCAATGGCCTCCCTTGTAATTATTCATTGTCTTGACCATCTTGCATCTCCATGACTACAAAGTTTGTTGGAAATACAAATTTGTCCACCTTGACAAGGACATCCAAACAAATAATGTAAGGCCTCTGATGTGGGTTTTACTGAACTAACAAATCCACCTAGGGATCAAATCCCTAAGCTTTTATCAAAACCTTGTGCAATAGTACCACCCACAAGTGGATGGGTCTTATCATAGTATAGTTAAGGATTGAATCCCAATGGACAACATTTTTAAGAATCTTACTAGTCAAATATGGATCAACTAAGACTAATATTTAGAACCAGAATTGATTGGGGTTTAGTTAAACTAATCACAAGGAAATTAAATGAGCGGGATTAGAATTGAGTTAGATTAATGATTGGAATCATTGGGGTGGAATTGGGTTTCACCACCACTACACATGCAAACACATCCAAAGCACATCCAAGCAAGATACAACTATCCAAATAGAGTAGCAAACCATCTGTAAGGAAATATAGTTTGTGTAAGCATCTCTATGGGCTCGATGTCTCGTTACCCACGGGTTACACTGTGTTTTACAAAAGAGTGGAAAAAATGAGGTATTCATTGTGTAAGGAGTAGGATCCACTCCCTATTAAAAAAAATTAGAAGAATAAAACATCCATTCCAAACACACTCAAAGGTATATTGGAATAGGTATAAATTTTCCAAATTTATTATAATGTGTAAGCATCTCTATGGGCTCGATGTCTCGTTACCCACGGGTTACACTATGTTTTACAAAAGAGTGGAAAAAATGAGGTATTCATTGTGTAAGGAGTGGGATCCACTCCCTACTAAAAAAAATCAGAAGAATAAAACATCCATTCCAAACACACTCAAAGGTATATTGGAATAGGTATAAATTTTCGAAATTTATTATAATGGTATGCAAAAGACCAAAGTGTAGCAACGGAATTAAACAAATGACTATATTAAATTTTCACAAAAGATTATAAAAGTATATCATAATCTCCCATAAGGGTTTACCTGTATGATACAACATAAGGATCTAAGTAGAGGGAAGTCTAAACTACTTCAAATTTGTCTCCAAGAAACATATCCAAGAGCTAGGTCCATGTTGGAAGCTATGTTCTCCTTGGTCATGTTCAACACCTCATTCTAAAGCTAGGTGGTTGGGAAATCACCCAGCAAGAGAGAGAAATACAAGGTATGTGTCAAATAATTAAAAAGAACAAAATATAAGGAAATAACATGAAAGTAAAGGCTAAGATTTCATCATAAGATGAACAGAACAAGAGTATGAGGCTATATTCAAAAGAAACTTGCCATTAAAAATTATATTAAAAAGGATTTGCATGTAAGATAATTATGTCTACCTAACAACGTAGGGTTGAGGCACCTACCGGACCTCTAACCTATAGGTGAGGAAAGAAGAAGACATTCCCAGTTACCTACACAATTATATAAGGGAGAATAAAAACATTCCCCACGGAGATTAAATACATGCCCTCTGTGGGTGGTTGCACATAAGTACTGCTACTTTAAATTAAATAGAACATAAATTTACATGCTAGAAAAGTAGTCATGGAAAGAGTTATCATAATATTCAATAAAAATGGCAGTGGGGTATAAGACCCAAACAAAAAGAAATTATAATCTGATTTGAGAAATGAAAAACATTAGGATTCAAGAATAGAAGATTTACGGTTCATTTAAGCCTCATTAGGGAAATATAGGGTTTGTCTACAATTATCCCAACATAGGGTATAAGGAATGCACATACCTCTCTTACTGATATCAATTACTAACTTTCACCACTTTAATTGAGTCCAAGTTCCACTTTGCCTATTGTCAATGTATTAACATGTATTAGAGTACATAGTGCACATTAATGTATAGAAACCCTAATTTCAGAACTTTTTAGCAAAACTCATATTTAGGTTTTTAAAATATCATCAACGAACTTATTAGGTTCTCCTGATGAAGAAAGCATATTTTTATGTTAATGTTGGAGTTATGATGATTAAGATGTAATTTTTATGGATTTTATGCATTAAATTCATTTTACAAAAATCACCCTTCACCACAAAATCAGACCTTTAAAATATTTGTATTAGATAGATATTAATTTTAGAATCCCAAAACATATTTATTTGTCAAATTTGGATAAGCGAATTAGAAGATATGAATTTTTCCAATAGGAAATTGCCACATCATCAAACCAATCGAGATGATTGAAGAGAGAGGGAGAGGGAGAAAACATCATTTGACCCAAGATCAGGTTTGAAGTTGCATATGTAACTAAACTAGAGCTTCTACAGAAGTTAAAATAGCAAGAAACCAAAACCCTAGAAGAACATGGTAAAAAGAGATGGAAATCATCGATTTTAAACATAGAAGCATGAGTTTTAAGCATGTAGTAACCAATATATAAGAAGGGGGTTAAAAAAACTTGACTATAGAAAGGTAAGAAGGTCCAAATAGAAAGGATCCTGATATTAGAAGGTTTGGTTGCTCCACGCCAAGCTCCTTTCTTGAGCAAAGATTACCTTCCCCACTTTAGAAGTGCAAACCCTAGCAAAAGAGCATGGAGATGAGATGTTTTAGGGTTCTAGGTGGAGTTTTACCATGGAAGGTCATGGTTATGACCTAGACGAAGGTGGGAGGAATACTAATAGCATGAAAATAGGGAAGGAAAGGAGGATACTTACTAGTTTTAGTCAAAATCAGAAAGGAGGAGCTTAATAAATCCTAAATAGAGAAATTTGGAACCATAGGAGCCTTCTTCACCAAGGTAGGCACCTCCTTTTACCTTGGGACATCACCTTCATAGAAAAATAGAGTAGGAATGATGCTCTAAGCTAGAGGAAAGAAAGAAGAGAAAGAGTTTCCAAATTTGGAGCTGGGAAGGGGTAGATATGTCTATATAAAGAAGGAGGTCAAGTATGAGGTGTCTATGAAACTTTCCATGTGTCATGTATAAGGGTGTCTATGGACATGCAAGCCTTTATGATTAAGGAAGAAGTCAAGAATGAGGTGTCCATGGAGGTTTCCATGTTTCCTTTGACTAGGGATTTCATGGCCATGCAAGGGGACAACTCATAGAGGCTTCTTGAATTTCAATGTCGGTTTATGGACACTTATAGGCCATACCTACCGACCTCCAACAAAAGAAAAACCCCATTGGTTGATAGCTTTTAAAGATAAGATCATTTATAAAGAGGGTAATACCTATAATTCCCTAATGGAATATCTAAATATTATAATGCATGTGACAATTTTCAAAGAAAACCTCCCAATTGGGTAAATTGTAGAAAAGTTCAAAATGTACCTAAAATTGCATAACATGCACAAACAACATCCAAATTGGGCCAAAATTCATCCACAAGTTAACTTTGATGTATTGAATATGAATTTGCCATTTTTTACGTATTTTGAAGTTATATAATCACATTATTCATTACTTGTGCCTTTTACTCAGTTTCTCTCTCCTAAACTTATCTTAATATTTCAAGGTGGTCCAAATTATATGAAATTTGACATGTAGGCTAATTTTGATATGTAGATTTCACATTTGAAGTTTGTTTCCACTTTTGAGACTTCTTTTTATGAGATATATCATATGTCCAATTAACGACCCATTATCTAAATTATTCATCCAATTATGTTCCTTATCTTCATATTACTACCAAAATAAGGCATGTTGCATATTTTATGTATCCATCATTAACATAAGACTAATGTGAAAACATTGGGCTACATTAGGGTGAAAAATTCATGTATTATCTCATTAGAATCATACTAAACATCTATTTAGGTCTAACCTTCAACCTTGTTTGGCTAAGTCCAAAGTGTCAACTTCCAGGGTAGGGTCCGTGATCTAGTATGTTACAACACACCACCCCTTAAAGGGATTTCTTCCTTAAAATCAAAACATCCATATATAAGAAAACAACTTATTCACCACCCCTTAAAGGATTCATTTTATTAAGTCAAAACTATTCGTTAGGAACAAAAGGTTCAACTACACTTCCTTACATCCAAATACATAAGCATCATGCAAAAAAAACATAACTTGTAAAGACTACCTATGAAATATGGGTTAACTTGGTCTTGTCCATCCTCAAACAAGTCTTTACACATGGTAGAGTAGTTCAACATATTAGGGTCCCTAAAGATAAATCAAATAGATGTCCAATGCTACTATTGCCTAAAGGCATGCTATTTCAGACAATTCATATCAGCTCAGGCCAAGCTGATGTCATATGGATTCGGGAGTCCTAGTAAACCAAGCTAGTGGTACCGAGGAAAATCTTTCCAGCCCCCGAACCCTGATCCTTTCTAGACACCTTTGCTTTCAACTTCATATCCTAGTAGCTGCCTAATGGCTAAGCTAAACAACCCCAAGTTACTATGGTTACTTATGCATCTTTTAGTTATAAGTATTTTAGGGATCTATTCATAATCATTCTAATGTGAAACTATAGGATCCTAAATAAACCCTTCATCATCTATTGATCAACTCTAGGGAAAACATGTCATTTACTGGTAAGGCAAGTATTCTAACTAGGGAGACAAAATTGAAATAGCAGATTCTGACTACCATGGGCTCTGATACCATGTTATAAGGAGTGGGATACACTCCCTACTAAATTTTTTTTTGAAGAATAAAACATTGCAAAAGACCAAAGTGAAGCAACAAAATTAAGCAAATGACTATATTAAATTTTCACAAAAGATTACAAAAGTATATCATAATCTCCCATAAGGGTTTACATGTTTGATACAACATAAGGATCTAAGTAGAGGGAAGTCTAAACTACTTCAAAATTGTCTCCAAGCAACATCTCTAAGAGCTAGGTCCATGTTGGAAGCTATGTTCTCCTTGGTCATGTTCAACACCTCGATCTAAACCTGGGTGGTTGGGAAATCACCCAGTAAGAGAGAGAAATACAAGGTATGTGTCAAATAATGAACAATAACAAAAGATAAGGAAATAAAATGAAAGTAAAGGCTAAGATTTCATCATAAGATGAACAAAAAAAGAGTATGAGGCTATATTCAAAAGAAACTTGCCATTAACAATTATATTAAAAAGGATTTGCATGTAAGATAATTATGTCTACCTAACTAAGTAGGGTTGAGACACCTACCAGACCTCCAACCTATAGGTGAGGGGAGAATAAGACATTTCCACTCACCTATACAATTATATAGGGGAGAATAAAAACATTCCCCAGGGTGATTAAATACATGCCCACTGTGGGTAGTTGTACATAAGTATCGCTACTTTAAATTAAATAGAACATAAATATACATGCTAGAAAAGTAATCATGGAAAGAGGAGTCATAATATTCAATAAGCATGGAAATGGGGTATAAGACCCAAAAAGAAGAAAATATAATCTAATTTGAGGCATGAACAACATTAGGATTCAAGAATAGAAGATTTAGGGTTCATTTAAGCCTCATTAGGGAAATATAGGGTTTTGATGCAATTTTCCCAACATACGGTGTAAGGAATGCATATACCTCTCTTACTGATATCAATTACTAATTTTCACCACTTTAATTGAGTCCAAGTTCCACTTTGCCTATTTTCAACGTACTAACATGTATTAGAGTAGATAGTGCACATTAATGTATAGAAACCCTAATATCAGAACTTTTTGGAAAAACTTGGATTTAGATTTTGAAAATATCACTAATGAACTTATTAGGTTCTACTGGTGAAGAAAACATATTTTTATGTTAATTTTAAAGTAATGATGATTAAGATGTAATTTTTATGGATTTTATGCATTAAATTCATTTTACAAAAATCACCCTTTGTCAAACCATGAAATCATACCTTGAAAACATTTTTATAAGATAGAGATTAATTTTAGGGAGAAAACACCATTTGACCCATGATCGAGTTTGAAGTTTCATAGGTAGCTAAACTAGAGCTTCTAGAGAAGGTAAAACAGCAAGAAACCAAAACCTCAGAAGAACATGGTAAAGAGATATGGAAGTCATCGATTTTAAACATAGAAGCATGAGTTTTTAAGCATGTAGTAACCAATATATGAGAAGGGGGTTAACAAAACTTGCCTCTGGGAAGGTAAGAAGGTCCAAACAGAAAGGATCCCGAGATTAGAAGGTTTGTTTGCTCCAAGCAAATCTCCTTTCTTGAGCAAAGATCACCTTCCCCACTTTAGAGGTGCAAACCCTAGCAAAAGAGTATGGAGTTGAGATGTTTTAGGGTTCTAGGTGGATTTTTACCATGGAAGGTCATGGTTCCGACCTGGAAGAAGGTGGGAGGAATACTAATAGCATGAAAATAGGGAAGGAAAGGAGGATACTTACTAGTTTTGGTAAAAATCACCAAGGAGGAGCTTAAGAAATCCTAAACAGAGAAATGTGGAACCATAGGAGCCTTCTTCACAAAGGTAGGCACCTCCTTTTACCTTGGGACAACACCTTCGTGGAAAAATAGAGTAGGAATGATGCTCTAAGCTAGAGGAAAGAAAGAAGAGAAAGTGTTTTTAAATTTGGAGTTGGGAAGGGGTAGATATGGCTATATAAATAAAGAGGTAAAGCTTGAGGTGTCTATGAGACTTTCCATGTGTCATGTATAAGTGTGTCCATGGACATGCAAGCCTTTATGGATAAGGAAGAAGTCAAGTAGGAGGTGTCCATGGAGCTTTTCATGTGTCCTTAGCCTGGAGAATTCATGGCCATGAAAGAGGACAGCTCATAGAGGCTTCTTGAATATCAAATGTCGGTTTATGGACACTTATAGGCCATCCCAACCGTCCTCCAATCAAATAAATAACCCCATTGGTTGATAGCTTTTAAAGATAAGCTCATTTCTAAAGCGGGACACCTTGGAAAGTAACACCTTCAAACCAAGGTGCAACTAGGTTCCCCATGGTTCAAAGAATTGAGAATGGTAAGGGAATATATAAAGATTATAATGCATGTGACAATTTTCAAATAAAACCTCCCAATTCGGTAAATTATAGAAAAGTCCATAATGCACCTAAAATTATATAACTTGCACAAACAACATCCAAATTGGGCCAAACTTCATCCACAAGTTATCTTTGATGTGTTGAATATTAATTTGCCATTATTTCCATATATGGAAGTTATATAATCACATTATTCATTACTTATGCCTTTTACTCATTTTCTCTCTCCTAAACTTATCCTAATATTTCAAGGTTGTCCAAATTAGATGAAATTTGACATGTAGGCTAATTTTGATGTGTAGATTTCGAATTTGAAGTTTGTTTCCATTTTTCAGACTTATTTTTATGAGATATGTCATATGGCCCATTAATGGCCCATTATCTAAATTATTCATCCAATTATGTTCCTTATCTTCATATTACTACCAAAATGAGTTATGTTGCATATTTTATGTATCCATTATTAACCTAAGACAAATGTAAAAGCATTAGGCTACATTAGGGTGATAAATTCATGTATTATCTCATTATAATCATACTAAACATATATTTCTGTCTAACCTTCAACCTTGTTTGGCTAAGTCCAAAATGTCAACTTCCAGGGTAGGGTCTGAGATCTAGTATATTACACATTGTGTCTGTAGGTGGAAAAGGGACTGAAGGGGGGTATGGAGGGAAATAGTAAATCTCTCCTCTATTCAACTCGATATTTTTATTATATGGTTGGAATTACATTGATTGCAACTCTTTTTTATGAAAATCTCTCCTCTATTTGGCTCGAGATTGCATTTTTTTCCTTGTGTGCACATTGGCATCTTTTTTTGGTGGTATGCCCCTATTACATAGAGAGGGGTATGGAAGAAGCGGATAAAGAGTGGGGTGGTGTACCACCCCGAACTTAGGGTTTGGCACTATTTTTATGGATTTTTGTTTCTTTTTTATGGATGGAGGGGTATGAAGATGGTAGAAGAAGTGTAGAAGAGAATTCAGATTGTAATGCAACTTGATTTACTATTTAGTGAATCAAGTTCTTCATACTATTCTCAAATAATGTCTTGATGGGGATCTATTGGAGATTCCATGCTAGTGTTCCACTAGTCAGTTAGGAAGCACAATGTGTTTGATCCCTCTCAGTTTGACAGATACTTGCCATTTTTACTGAAGGATCATGATGCTAGGATTCATAAGCTTCACATGGTGATTTCTAGCCATTGGCTATTTTTAGAAATTGTCCCTCTTGAGGATTTGCATCTAATAAGGAGGGTATAATGATTCAAAATTACATGGAAAAAGAAACTAACTGGCTAGTTACAAGCTTTGATTAAAATAAAAGAATCAAAACTTCATAAAGTTTCTATGCAAAACTACTTTGAAAACTTAAAATTTTTGAAAATTTTAATCAAAATTGCAATGATGGAATCTTAAGTCTAAAACAAATAGGTGTGGACTGAAAGTAGAGTACGTACCACCCACCCTCCACCCTGAACTTAGAAATTTACTCGTCCTGAGCAAACTCTAAATCCAAGATGGAGGGGAAAATTTGTGTCAGTTGGACCACCAAATGTGGTTGCATTCCTCTCAGCAATGTGACCTCCATTTGGAATCTCAAAAATGAAAACTATCAGAACTTAAGATTGCATCTTGTGATGCATCGTCTCTTGGGAGCAAAATTTTCTAATTTAAAATTAAAAGTAAAATCTAAGATAAGGATCGGGTTGCCTCCCGAAAAGTGCCTTTGTTTTATGTCATTGGCTCAACATGCTTCTTTCAATTTTCTAGTAGATATACTTAGCTTGGAAAGATTCAATGGTGCTTCAATGATTGTGTCAGCTATGGTGAAATATCTCTTCAATCATTGGCCATTAGTCACAAACTCACATGAATTTTCTCTCCATAAAACAAAGGAACCATGTGGGAAGATGATCTTGATAGTGTAAGGTATGGACCAGCGAGAATAGAGTTTTAATAGGAATAGTCTCAGTCTTGAGTTAAATAATAGAACTTGGTCTCCCACTTGTATGTCTTTCCTCTTTAGATGACCATCATGCCATAATTTTGTGCATTGTTTGTAGATTAGTGCATTCTCATAGGCTGTCATCCGAATCTCCTCTAACTCCTATAGTTGTAGAATCCTGGCTTGGACAACTTTCTTCATGTCAAAATTCAATTATTTGATTGCCCACCAATCTTTGTGTTCAAGTTCTATGGACATGTGACACAAATTTCCATAGATTAATCTAAAGGGTTTTGTTCTAAGGGGAGTTTTAAAAGAAGTTCTATAGGCCCACAAGGCGTCATTGATTTTTAATGACCAATCCTTTAGGTTGCGGCCCACTATCTTTTCTAGGATGACTTTGAGTTGACAGTTTGACACCTCTACCTATTTACTCATTTTCTGATGGTAGGGGGAAGCTACCTTGTACGTTATGCCATATTTCCTTAATAGAGCCTTAAAACATCATTCCAGAAAATGGGAACCTCCATCGGATATCACAATGCATGGAACTCTAAAATAGGGAAAAATAATATCGCTAAACATTTTGATGATAGGTTTCAAATTTCTAGTGATGGTTGGTATGGCCTCGACCCATTTAGAGACATATTACACCACAACTAGAATGTTGGCAAATCCATACGAGGATGGGAATGGGCGCATGTAGTCAACTCCCCATACGTCAAAAATCTTGACTTCCTTCCAGATCTTAAGGGGCATCTCATTTCTTTTTGTTATGTTACCCACCCTCTGGCATTTGTCACAAGACAAGACAAAGTTGTAGGCATCCTTAGATATGGTTGGCCAAAAGAATCCACATTGTAGAACTTTCAAAGCAGCCTTCTTAGAACTCATATGGCCTCAAGCGGGGCCTGAGTGGCATTGCTCTAGGACAAGCTGAGCTTCTTCCTCAGTGATACAACATCTCTAGAGACCATCAACATAGAGCTTGAGGAGGTACGGCTCATCCCAATGATATTTCTTCACGTCGTGCAAGAATTTCTTTAGTGCAATGCTAGTGCATTCACAGTGGATGACAACGACCACAAGGCAGTTCGCGTAGTCCACATACCAAGGGATTGCTTCTGAAGCTTTCATGGGCTGGTCGTCTGGAAGAGAGTCATTAATTGGGATCTTTTCAGTGTCCAGGGTGTGGATACAACTCAAGTGGTCTACCACAACATTATTCGTGCCTTTCTTATCTCTTATCTCAAGATCAAATTCTTGCAAGAGGAGAATCCATCTGATTAGCCTAGGTTTTGCATCTTTCTTTGCTAGGAGGTAACGAATTGCAACATGATCAGTGTAGACAATGACCTTTAAACCAATGTGGTAGGATCTAAACACAACAGATAAAAGTTCCTTCTCAGTAGTTGCATAGTTCTTTTGAGCTTCATCAAGGGTCTGAGATGCGTAGTAGATGACATGATGTTTCTTTTCTATATATTGGCCCAAAACAGCACCGACTTCATAATCACTCAAGTCACACATTATTTCAAATGGGTGCTCCCAATCTATAGATCTAATGATAGGGGTTGATGTAAGGTCATGCTTAAGATTGTTGAAACTTTTGATGCGTTCTTCATCAAAGTAGAAATTAGCATCCTTTACTAATAAGTTCGTCATAGGCTTGGTTATCTAGGAGAAATCCTTTATAACCCTTCTATAAGACCTCTCTTACATTAGTAGGGAGATAGAGTTTAGATATCACTTTGATCTTTGCCTTGTTGACTTCGATCCATCTATTGCTTACCGTTTGGTCGAGAATAATACCTTCTTTTACCATGAAATGACATTTCTCCCAATTTAGCACTAGATGTGCTTCTTCACATTGTTTGAGGACCAAGGAGAGGTGATTCAGGATTGAATCGTATGAATCCTCATATATAGAGAAATCATCAATGAAAACTTCCATAATAGTTTCAGTTAGTCCAGTGAATATGGCTGCCATGCAATGTTGGAAAGTGGCAGGCGCATTACAAAGCCCAAAAGGCATCCTTCTAAAGTCATATGTTCCAAAGGGGCAAGTAAATCTTGTCTTTTCTTGGTCATATGGATATATGGGAATTTTATAGAATCTAGAGTAACCATCAAGATATCAAAATGTTCCTGGTGAGCCAATCACTCTTAGATTTTGTCTAGGAAAGGCATCGGGAAATGATCCTTACACGTGGCCTTGTTCAATTTCCTATAATCAATACACATCCTACAGCCCGTAATCGTTCAAGAGGGAATGAGCTCATTATTCTCATTTTGTATCACGGTAGTTCCACATTTATTTTGGACAACATGTACCAGGATTACCCATGGCAAGTTTGTTATAGGATAGATGATTCCCGTAGTGAGCAATTTAATGACTTCAAGGTAGACTACTTCTTTCATATTTGGATTCAACTTCTGTTGATGTTTGAAAATCGGCTTGTGGTCTTCCACCATGGGGATTCTATGCATGAAAAGTTCTTGACTGACCCCGGTGAGGTCACTTATTTTGTAGCAGAGGGCCTTTCTTGTTTCCATTAATTCTGTCAGGAGTTTATCTTCTTTTTTAGATATTAGGTCAAAATTTATGATAACTGGGCAAACCTTGAGATCATCCAGAAACATGTACTTCAGTCCCTCAGGTAGGGGCTTCATTTTGGGGGACTCTGGTTTCTCGCATAGGACTTCAGTTACGTTCACAACCTTGAGTTCCTCAAATTTAGCTTCAGGATCTTCTTCTGTGAAATTGAGGTGAAGAACACAATTCTTTACTTATTCATCGATGGAGTCATCAGCAGATGGGTTTGCTAGCGCCACTTCTAAAGGATCATCTGATTCATGATTCTCTTGCATGAGGAGGATATTTTCTCTATGCAATCAATCAAATAGACTTCTTCTTGCATGCTCGGTCTTCACATACTTCCAAAAACTCTAAACTCGAGTATTTCCTTGCCCAGTCTGAGGAGCAAGGTTCTTGCTTCAACATCAATCAAGGCTTTCACAATGGCAAGATGGACGGCCAAAGATAAGAGAGTATTGGGAGTCCTCTTTTAGGTCCATTATGACAAAGTCACATGGGACATAAGAGTCCTTACCTACCTTAACTGGAACATACTCAATGATTCCCAAAGGGAGAGTCATAGAATTGTCTGCAAGTTGTATGGTCATGCTAGTTGGGAGAAGTTCTGCAAACCCTAGCCTCATACAAAGGCTAAGTGGCATGATAGAGATGCTAGCACTGAGGTTGGCTAGTCCCTTCTTACATGTGGAGTCACCGATATGGCATGAAATCCTAAAAGATCTTGGATCTTTTTTCTTCTTGGGCATTTTTCTCTGAATAATATTATAAATAGTTGTTGCTAATTCGCCTATTTGATATTCCTTAGTTATATACTTCCTTGTGAGGAGTGATTTTAAGTACTTCTTCCAGGCTGGTATCTCAGCCAACACATCTAGAAAGGGTATATCAACATGAAGCTTCTTCATCGCTTCCTTGAACATCATGAAATGAATGTCAAGCCTTGTCTGCTTTAATCGAGCTTGGAAAGGAGGACGATGCTTGTATACTGGTATAACTTGCTCAGGTGTGTCTTTTGTTTCTGCAATGATAGGTTTCTCAGAATTTTCTTTGTTTGCCTTATCAGTGGTCAGTGGTTATTTTTATTGAGATTCAAGTACTTCAGTGTCTTGGACAATCACCATGTCATCCTTGCCTATAACTACCACATGTGTCTTGACAAGAGGATCAGAATAGTCTTTTCTAGACTGAGTGGAAACAAATTTCAGTTTCTCAAGATGTTTAGGATTGTTCTCTAGTTGTCCAGCAAAGCTCCAGCAGGAGGCTTGAGGCTAGCTAAAAGTTGAGCTAGTTGGAATTCAATAGCCTTTTGATGTGGCTTACTGATTTTCTATCATAGTCTATTGTGACTGTAACATCTTCTCAATGGTTGACAGTTTTTCATCAGAAGTGATGGGACCGACATGTTGTTCTTATTGTAGTTGTTGATGCGACACTTGGTTGAGATTTTGGAATTGAGAGGTGTTTTTATACTAGTTGTAATTTCTATTCTAAAACTTACCCCTGAAGTTCCCTTGATTCCTAAAATTTTGTTGTTGATTATACTGGAATATCGATGGGCCTCTTTGTTGATTATCTGAACCAAGTTGTTGTAAGTTTTCCGCTCCCGAAGGGTTTCTGTACTGAAAACTAGAATGGTTCCTATTCTGATTTGGAATATAAAACCCTTGACCAGGGATAACATGGATGGCATTCAGATTATCCATCTGATTGTTGCCTCCTTGGGAACAAGTAATGCCCAAAACAACGTCATAGTGAATATTACAGGAAAATGCAGAATGATCAGTGCCTTTACATGCTTCATAGAAAGGAAAAGCTGAATTGACTTGCTCTTATTGTCAAGGGGGTGAGCACCTCCTTTCATAAGCATATAAAATGATTTGAGGTTGTCTTGCTTGGCAACTAGTAGCTTTAGAGACAACGATAGACTTGTACTGAGGACTACTTTCTTCCATAGCTACCTTCAACACTCCTTTGGCTATAGATCTTCCCCAGTTGGCTTGATTTTCAGCTCCAAGGGTGACAACCTTCCATGCACTATCATAACTTTGACGCATGAAGTTTCCATTAGATGAGGAGTCTAAAAACTTCTTGATACCATCATCCACACCCCTATAGAAGGTTTTGATGAGATGATTCTTAGGTATGCCATGGTGCGGACACTTGCGTAGTAACTCATTGTATCTTTCCCATGCTTCTGCCTGGGTTTCTCCAGGGACCTGAATAAATTGTGTTATCCGACCCCTAATATCATAGGTGAGGGAAGGAGGGTAGAACTTTTCCAAAAAAACATTTTGAAGTTGTTCCCAAGTTGTGATGGGGTCGCATTGTAAGGAGTTATACCAACTCATTGCTCTATCTGCAATAGAATATTTGAAGAGATGGAGTCTAATGGTATCATCTATAACTCCATTCTGCTTTGTCATAACACATAAATCTATAAACCTCAAAAGATGTTCATGACTATCCTTGCCTTGCTTGCCATAGAAAGGGTTGTTTTGAAGCAATGTAATCCAATGTGACTTGATCTCAAAGTTTAGAGTAGTGATGGAAGGAGGTTGCACTAGGTGTTGAACGTCAGAAGCCTTAGGGATTGAGAACTCTCTAAGGTCCTTTTATAACTCATGTTGTTAGGCTTCTGCTTGAGATGCTTGGATTTTGTCTTGAACCATAGCTTAGGCTTCTTGCATAAGCCTTTCTCTTTGTACATTAAGGGCTTGAGTTACCCTTCAGGCAATTTCACCCTCTTGTGCATCCTATCTTGGTTCTCTCAACTCTGATGACTAAAGGTTCATTCTATCCCAGGGTCAAAGCTAGTTGTAAGGTTGGTGTTGTTGGAGGGTGGCATGCACTAGTCTTAGGGGGTACCTGGGATGGAAAGATCTTTCATGATTCAAATTGGTGGAGTAAAACCAAATTCAAGTAGATGATCAATTGTATCAAAAGTGAAAGTAAAATCCTAGATGAGTCTCAATAGAACTAGATCTAACTAGATGATTTTTTTATCCCCAACAACGGTGCCAGAATTTGATGTGGGTTTTAATGCACTAGAAAATCCACCGAGGGCTAAAATCCCTAAGTTTTTACCAAAACCTTGTACAATAGAACCACCTGTAAGTGGACGGGTCTTATCACAATATAGTTAAGGATCGAATCCCAAGGAACAATGCTTTTAACAATCTTGCTAGTCGAATCCGGATCAACTAAGACTAATATTTAGACTAATAGTTGATTTGGGTTTAGTTAAACTAATTGCAAGGAAAGTAAAAGAGAGGGATTAAAATTGAGTTAGATTAATGATGGGAATCACTGGACTGGAATTGGGATTCACCGCCACTATACATGCAAACACACCCAAAGCACATCCAGGCAAGATACAACTATCCAAATGGAGTACCAAATCATCTGTTAGGAAATAGAGTTTGCGTAAACATCTCCATGGGCTCGATGTCTCATTACCCAAGGGTCACACACTTACTACTCCAGAGATATCCCTTAATAGTTCTCATTGGGGAATCATCCATGTTAATCGATATTCAAATCCTATGTATTGAAGTTTTCACAACAAAGGATTATAATAGATCATGCAAGGCAGGTGATCAATCCACAAAGCATGCAACAACAAAATGGAAAGTTATATACAAGCCATGGAATGTATAAAATGGACATGAAAGCATGTCTAGTGGGGCTAGTCCCTGCACCCCAGTGAAATAGATTACTCATTCCTCATGATAGAAACAAAAAGAACAAGAGAGAGAGAAGATTCCTCCATGGTCATGGTAAAGAAGATGATCGCAGCTCAATGGAGAAACAATCTTCTACATGCTGGAATGGCAGATCTAGATGGGGAGGGAAAGAACACTAAGATAGACGAGAATGATCTTCTCTCTCCTTCCTCCTTTTCTTCTCATTCTCTTGCTCATAGTAGATGGAGTGGCAGATGGTTGATGGATGAAGGTGCTACGGATCTAAAATCCCACCACTTTTGTGGCTAGGAGATATATCTTGATGGAAAGCAGATGGCATAATAGCAAGGACACCATGGAATTAGTCTTTGGTGGTGGAGATCGTCTTCCTTGGCTGGGTACAAAGCGGCATCCTATCAGTGTGGATGGAGCGCAAGCGATGCCTCAAATGAAGGAGGGAGTTGTCTATCTATAGGTGCAGATCTGGAGTGCACTGACTTAGATGTCGCGGCCATAGCCTTTAGTAGAGGTCACGGTACTCCTCGGCATGACCATGTTGGGTGTGCACCTGACCGTGCCAAGGTGTTTGTCATGGTAGAGGTGCTTGTATGACGCAGTCACGATGATTTCCGCAATCGAGGTGCTTGTATGCCACGGTCACAGTGGTGTTATACAGTTGCACTAGTTTGTTGCGGTCACATTAGGGTGTCAATCATATAACCTTGGCCTCAGCTTCATTGTGCCAAGGTGGGCCCAATCATGCCGAATATCAGTCGACACTACATCTTAGATGTGGTCGTCTTCTTGGTCACGGTTGCATCTGTCTTCTTGGTCACAGTCGCATCCGTCTTGCAACAAACCCATCCCTATGGGGGGGTATTGCTATGGGTTGATGGGCCTGTGTCAATGAATCCTATGGCTGATGAGGATTCTTTCTAATGATGGAACTGACCATCGAAAATATGGTCCAAATTATCAAAAGTTTCTTGGGACCACAACCTCCTACACTAGTGCACATTGCATGATGCTTAATCTTACAATGGAGATGAATGGATTTGATCAAAACTCTAAGTAATTATCTGAAACTTAGGAAAATTGTATAAGAGCAGATTCAAGGGGTATATGAGAGCTTTCAGTGCAAAACTAGGCCAAAAATGGTGACTCAAACTAAAATGAATATGCATTCATTAGCCTCACCACTGAGTAGTCTGCCAACTGCATGGTCATAATGTTCTGTCTGGACTTCTTAAAACCTAGCTTCTTGAAAGTGGTCAAGGGAATGATATTAATGATTGCCCCTGAGTCACATAAAGCTTCCCCAAATCTGGTCCTCCAGATATAACATGATATGTTAAAACAACTCAAATCTTACATTTTTGGTGGAAATGTTCCCAGAATAAAAGCACTAACTTGCTCCTTTAGAACTACCACCTTAGAATCATGTATCCTCCTCTTTTTTTTTTATTAAGTCCTTCAGAAATTTGTTGTTGGAAGGAATTTTCTCAATTACATTGATGAGTGGAATGTTAACATGAAGCTTCCTAAACCTCTCTAGGAACTTTGAAATTGCTTGTCAACCTAATGAGCTTTCAAGCTGTTTGGGAATGGTAGTGGCTTCACCACCTTCCTCTGGTGAGGTGGGACATCGACAAACTTCCTTGGCTCCTTAGGTTCATGAGTTTGAGCATCAACTATCCTCTCCTGTACTACAGTATCTGGCTCAACTGAATCAACTACAACAGTAATCATCGATGATCCTTTATCACCCTCTTTGCCTTTACTTCTGGAACTATTTTCTGCTCATTCAACAAATTCTTCCCACTACTTAACATTAGTGCCTTTATTAGTTGATTATCAATAGGTATGTTGGTGTTTCCTGGGAACCCTTACTGAGTAGGTTTCTTCAAGGACGCAACCTCTTCCGCAATCTGAGAAATTTTTATTTCTATGTTGCGTATTTGAGCTCCTTGATTAATGTAGTTCTCTCTATGTCGGCCCAAATTTGCCTCATTCTAGATGACCAACTTGCCTAACATGTATTCAATGTTGTCTATTTTACTGGGCCCCTATATTTTTGGTATTTCTATTACGGACCACCTTGATGTTGCTTAGCTTTTTGCATTTGAGATGGGTCCTTCTCAAAGGTGTTAGGATCCCACCATGAAAATTTTGGATCCTTTCTCTATGAGTAGTCATTTCCTCCACTGTGCTTTTTCTACCGCACATACATGCACTCCTTCCCTTCTCCTATGAAAGAGCTTCCATCCTTCTGACACATCTTCTTGGAATTCAAGTCCAATTTTTCATTCAATGCATAAATCACCTTAGAACACTTTTAACAGTTGTTGAACGTTTGTGTTCTTCTCCCCATTAATGGTTCTTAGCCATTTTTTTCAAGATCTCATGACATTTGGATGACTTATTATGGAGGAAGAATGTTGTATATGTGCTGGCCAATGTGGTTCTTTCCCTGTGATGCAGGGCATTAATAAAAAAATTTCTCCTGGCCTAACAAGTTGATACCATGATGAGGGACCTTCCTTAGCATGTTCTACAACCTCTCCCATGCCTCAAAATATGACTCCTCTACTTGTTGTTTGAAGTTATAGATCTTCTTGACCAGTTCTTTTTTCTTTTGGGGCGGAAAGTACCACTCAAAGAAGGCATTTATCATTTGTTCCCAAGATTTAATGCATTCATCTAGGTTATAGAACCAAGACTTTGCATTGTCCTCCAATGATGATGGAAATAGCTTTAGTAGTCGGAACATTGTCGATCTTGATCATGTCACAATTTTCAACTAAATTACTGGTATGCGTCATCATGTCTTCATTTTTGTGGCCATGGAAAGCATGTGACTTGACCGATGACACCAATTCTGGATCAATCTTGTAGCTGCCAACATTTATGGCTTGTATTTTTATTGTCCCTTATTGGGCCATTGAGGAAGACACGTTGAACTTCTCCTAAATTGTGTACTCTTTTGTTGTGTCACCCATCTCTGTTGGTTCTTCTAGTCCCTCTTGAGGTGGTGTTCGAGTAGGTGATGAGGGAGTTTGAATTAGCCTTCCTGTTGCATTACCATGCTAAGTTCCTTGGCGTAAAAGCTCTTCCTGAATGAAGCCTAGTGTAGATGACTCACAGTAGTCGTGAGCTCTAGTGTGCATGATACACTAGTACTTGAAATTGTTGAAAATAATGTGAGAACGGATACTAATGATTGAAGAAATGATATTTAACATTCAGCTTGAAATGATAAAAAGAAAAATAAAAAGTGTGGCCTAGAGTGGCTGATTACAACACTCATAGTGTTAGATTTGAAGTTTCCATGAAAATGACACCAAAAACTTGATAGGATGTTTTACTATATGCCCTAAAATGCAAGTGCACACTATCATAGTAATATAGGCCAATGAGATCCGGATAACGAACATGGGGAAACATTTCCAAAAAACTATTACAAACTACAATATGGTCATCTACACCGAAGAAAATTTTGATTGGAGTTTAATTAACTAAGAATGCAGAAAGTGAAACTAAAATTACTGGTGATTAATTGCAATTGGATGGGATTCCTTAGGATTATGGTTTCACCTCAATTAACATTGCAATTAACAATATAACACTAACAAAAATCTCTCCTAACAATGGACTAAGAGCCAATAGTAAGAATTACCCACTCTCACAGTGTAATTCAATACTTAAACTAATACCAATCCCACTCTTGTATCGATTGTGTTATTAGTTAGGTGCTTTATCAAAACCTCTGGGTGATCTCCTAATATTCATAATCCACCTTTCTAAAAGGTGTTGGCTAAATGGACATTTGTAAATCCCTTTGTTTTGATAATGACAAACATTTCATTCTTGTTAATCTAACGTGCTACTTGAGTGTTGCAGGAATAAGGTGAATGACAAAGCAATTAGGGAAATCCATATGCTTACATATTTATATTTTCATGAAATGTAATCACTTTGTAAAAACTTGTACAAATATATAATGTACAAGTACTTAGATTTCATGTAAATCAAGAGTTAGATTCTCCCTAGCTAAACATCACATTTAGATAGGTCATCCCCTTCAAATAAGTGTCACATATGCACACTCATACACACACTTAGTGCTTTAATTGAAAAATTGAAACAGGGTCAATCTCGGTCGACTAACTCCTCGACCGAGACACTCTCGGTCGACAATCTTCTCGACCGAGAAAGACCCAAGTAGCCGTTAGACACATCTGACAAGGTAGTTGGCAGTTGGAGATAAACGTTGCAAAACACTTGATTCAGAGAGCCTGTCGGTCGACAAAAGTTTGATCGAGTAGGTGTCTCGGTCGACCATTTCTCGACTGAGATGGTCTCTGACAGCAACTGCAGAATTAATTAATTAGCCGTTACTAAAGCAACAAACTTGTACCTAACGGCTAGTTAAGCACTTAGAAACCCCTAGAAGGTGTCTAGAACGTCCTTAAGCACTTGTAGGAAATTCCTATAAATAGGACATGCCTTAGGACACCTAAACTTACTTGTTACACTTGAGAAATCTTTGAGCATACTTTGAGCAACCTGTTTGTGAGCAAATTGAGCATAGTGACAATTGGCTACTTCTTCTCTTAGCTCAAAATTTGTGTCCCCTATCCACTGCAATTACATTTCCATACACTTTGGTTAGGAGATCTACACGCTTGATCTAGGCAAATCAAGCCTTGTACTACAAAAGGATAAGTTGTAATTTCTATTTTCTTTCTTGTTCTCTATTGTTGTTTGTACTCTCCTTGCTACTCCTAGGTTGGTGGTTGTGGATTGGAGAGGTTGAAGATCTTCTTGGTGAAGAAGGGGACCTTGAGCTACTTCAAGAAGGCTGGTGCAACGGGAGGTTACTTCTAGAGAGGAAGGCTACTTCAAGGGGGAGCTTGGAGTTACTTCAAGAAGGCTACCTCAAGTTGGTGCATCGACTTCAAGTGAAGGCTGTTCAAGGGGTGTAAGGAAAGTATTGTATTTTGTGTAAATCCTTGTGAAGGTAATAAAATTAATACTTTCAAAATCCCGGTTGGGTAAGCAACCGGGTAGTGGACTGACAACTTTAGTATTTGCTAAAGTTGGAACCACTCCAAACACCTGTCTCCTTCTTCCATTCTTTATTTGTGGTTGTTTGAGTTAAATAATTGCTAAAATACTTAAAAACTCTATTCACCCCCCTCTAGTGTTTTTCAATTGGTATCAGAGCAGGCTTCAAGGAGCTCTAATCGAGTCTTGAAGTATGAAGGGTGGTGGTGTCTACAACCACAAACAAAGGAAAAGTATGGGGCAACCTTCAACAAGTTGCAGTTGGTGCTTAGGAACAAGCCATGAACACTTGGTTGCCCGTGGAGGTCAAAGAAGGAAGATACACATAAAGAATGTCTTATTGCTACAATAAGTGAAGAAGAAGAAGAGGTAAGTCTTTTTGATTTATCTAAAGAAGAGCTAGTTGCTTCTCTTGAAGAGACACACCATAAATATATTGAGTGCAAGAAGAAATTAAAGAAATCCAATAAAGCAAATGATGAATTACATACTAAGCTTCTTGCTCTTACATCTGAAAATGAAGATCTCAAAAAGGTTATTGAAGATCATGATATTAAGCTAAAATCTGTAGAAGCAAATTGTAATCTCCTTTCTCTAGAAAAGATTAATTTGCAGACTCAAGTGAATGATCTTCAAAAACAACCTGTTTTTTGCTCACATCTAGATTATGATACTATTGTAAAAGAAAGAAATTCATTATCATCTAATCTAGATCAAGCAAAGCTAGATATCAAGAAGAGAATGGATGAGATTGCTAAGTTACAACAAAAAGTTGGTAGTCTAAATAATGATGGCATTCTTGATCAAATCTTAAATGATCCTTACCATCAAGTTGGAAGGAGAGGACTAGGTTACAAGCCTAAGGGAAAATCATATCATAAACCTAGTTGGAAAAAGACACAAGCACATCAATCTATGTATGTACCTAAAGGCACATATACAAATATACCCAAGAACAACCTAGACCAAAATCATAGAAAAAGATATGAGTTTGATTCTATATGTTGTCATTATTGTTTGCGCCTTCGTCACTACTCTTTTTCATGTCCTTATAAGAAAAAGGATGTTGAGTTAGTTTGGGTTCCAAAACCTCCAAACTAAATGAATGGAATTAAGTTGAGATATGACCAAAGACCTAAGTTGTATATTTCTATGTCTATCTCAACTCAACATAATGGGATATCAAATTAATTCCAGTATCTAAACATCTAACTTGCATAATTGTGTTTTACTTGGAAGAAATTAACAGTTCAGAAAACATTTTAGAAATCTTGTCGGTTGAGAAACTGTCGACCGAGAGAACTGTCGGTCGAGAAATTGTCGACCGAACAGGTCACTGATTTCCAGTCTGAAATAAATCTGCTACTTTCAATTTTCAAGTTGCTATCTACTTGTTGTACATGCAAAACAAAGTATACATTCTGGAAATCATCTTTGAAAACTTATATGAGATTAATTTGGTTTACTCTCTAAATAATTTTAGTTAAAACTATGGATCATATTGATTTAAGTCAAATTACTAACTACATGGTATGTCCTAAGTATTCCTTGATTTACTCACATAGAAACCATATGTTGAATTTCATGTTGCTACTGTTTTATCATGGATATACTCTCAACATTTCATACATAACGTTGGTGCTTGTTGCATGAACAATGATTATTGCATTCTTGATGATACATAGGCAAGCAAAATGATTTGTTGGTAATATGTTATTTTAAATGCTTGCATCACATAAGATAATTTTTAATTAGTATCTTTAAAGACCTAAGATATTAATCATACTTTCATGAGGATACAAGAAGTGAGATTTGATATTCATGTAACTGCAGCAAAGTTTATATTCTAAGAAAAATCAAGGACAAATGTTTTCATATTGAGTATTATGCTTCAAATTGATCAAATTATATGCAGATATTATACTTTGGAAATATGCAAATTTGCCTCTTGGTTGAAATGAAATTTGACCAAGGGGCACTATGGTCGTAGTCAAAGTCGACCTAAAATAAGTTTGACACAATACTTATTTGAATATCATTTTCTATATAAAAATTGTGATTAAAAGAACAATTAATTTATGATCACAAAATTGTCCAAATATTGGTAACAATAATCACAATGTTACTCCCTTAGAAAGTGTATATGCTCTACAAATTTAGTCTATCATTTGCATTAAAAATCAGCTTAAAAATTCATACTCAGTAAGTCTGTCGGTCGACGAATTCTTCGACCGAAAACATTTCGGTCAGCCTATCTCTTTCGACCGACAGACTTCAGACAGAAATAACATCGAACACGCTTCTGGTCGACAATTGTTTGACCGAGCTAGTGTCGGTCGACAATTGTTTGACCGAGAATTGACCGTTGGGATATGACCGTTGAAATCCAACCGTTATCGTTGAGCGGCCGACCGTTACCAGTCGACCGTTGGACGACCGAGTGGCGCGTCTGGAATATGACCGTTGCGGTCGATCGGTCGACAAATTGTCGACCGACTTGGTCACTGATTTGCTATAAAAAGGGCCAAAAATGGGTCATTGTTGCACACTCTCATATTCTTACTTCCATAGCTTCTCTCTAGTGTATTCTTGTGCAATCCTTTAGCTTGCTCATCCCCAAAACTTTCTTGCTTCTTCTCCTCCTTAAAACAAAGAAATGGCTTCATCCTCTACACGTGGAAAGAAGAAAGTTGCTAGAAAGAAAGGAAGGGAGGCTACTCCACCATTGACGATCATCAACGACATCCCCTTCGTCGACGCAGATGTTGCTGATCGCTATCTCAGGCTCTCCTCCAAGACTCCTCTTCCACGACGGCTGGTTGACGTCTTGGACTTCCTCAGCATCGTCGACCTGGAAGATCTTTTTGAGGTGCAAAATTTGAAAGAATTTCTTAACCCTTCCTTCCCTTCCTACTCTTCAAAAGTGGTAAATGAGTTCTATGCAAACCTAATCTCCCATTCTGAAAATGACAATACCTTCTTCTACTCTATGGTCAATGGGCATAGCTTTCGATTTACTGAAGAGGATATTCTTGACATGCTCAACATCGACTTAGATAAATATCAAGACACTCTTGACCTCACAACTGGAAATCCACTCAATACATTTTCTGAAGGTGATCATACTGTTAGTCTTAGTGACATTAAACGAGCCATTTTTCAATCTAATACTATGTGTCACGAAGATAGGGGTACCTACTATGCCATTAATCTCAAACCTGCTGCTAGGATTGTCAATCTTATTGTTTCCACAAACATACATCCTAGAGCAAACAAGTCTGAAGTTCCTATTTTTCGCATGTGTTTAATTTATGCCATTATCAAACGTATTCCCGTAAATTTTATCCGCATAATCCTTAAGAACATGCTTGAGTTTTCTGGCAATCCCCCATATGCTGATTTTGTATGCCAAATCACTCAACACTTTCTTAAAACACAAATTGAGGATATGGGATACACATGGGAAAAAAGACCACAAAAAATAAGCAAAAACACAATAGAGAAAATAGGAATTGATTTTGGTCACAAGAGGGCTAGGACGAAAGGCGAGACATCTACTCAAGATATACCACCACCACCTCCTCCTACCAACCTACCCTATGATCCCATCCAAAACACCTTAACCTATGTTGCTGGATCACAATATCATCTAAGCAGACAACTAGACTATAACCACCATGCCATGACCTACCTAAATCAAAGGATGCAAACCCTCTCTCCAAATCAACCAGATGAATATCCTTATTCATTAAATCCTGGCATGCTCAACCCATATAATCAATCTTACAACTACTACCAACCTCCACCTCCACCATCTACAGATCTCACACATACTCAGTTCTCCTCAATACAGTTACAAGACATTGCTGCTCATTTCCATTTTGATCGTGTTCCTACCTTCTTGGAAGCATATGCTTTAACCAAGACAGGTGCTTTGGAGTGGCAAACTTTAGTCCAATATTATGGAGCTGAGCCATTTCTTGGAAAAGACCCTGATATTGATGTAATACTCAAGTCTTTCCAGTGAGATTTGGGGTGACCGTTGTATTAGTTGTAATGAAATGATTATCTTTGCATGATTGTAATGTAATGATTATCTTTGCATGATTGAAATAAAATGGTTATCTTTGCAATGAAATGGTTATCTTTACATGAAATGGTTATCTTTACTGAATATATTGGTTATTCCTCTATGGCATCATTCGAATATGGCTTATAAGACTACTCTAGTAGAGCATACAAAGTAAGGGGAGTAATAAATATATCAAAAATAAAAAGGGATGACATTTTTGCAAAACTTGAAATTTAAAAATTGTGGCTAAATTGACCATCTATTTAAAACGGATATGTATTTAAGGGGGAGCAACACTTTTTATACAATATTGATTCTTAAACAGATATCTTTTTGAAATGACAAAGGGGGAGAAATAAATATAAAACTTAGTATTTGTGCAAAACTCAATCAATGAGTTTCATAAACTCTTGGCTTTACATTGAAAGTTGCTATATTCCCTAAAGGATTGGATTTCATGTTCCATAATTCATGGGGAAAAATAAGCACACATTTTATAAACAAGAGAAGAATTTTACAAAGGTAATCTTCAGGTATGAAAATCACATGTTTTATACTTTCTTATTTTATATTTAGGAAATGTTTGTCATCTTCAAAAGGGGGAGATTGTTGGCTAAATGGACATTTGTAAATCCCTTTGTTTTGATAATGACAAACATTTCATTCTTGTTAATCTAACGTGCTACTTGAGTGTTGCAGGAATAAGGTGGATGACAAAGCAATTAGGGAAATCCATATGCTTACATATTTATATTTTCATGAAATGTAATCACTTTGTAAAAGCTTGTACAAATATATAATGTACAAGTACTTAGATTTCATGTAAATCAAGCGTTAGATTCTCCCTAGCTAAACATCACATTTAGATAGGTCATCCCCTTCAAATAAGTGTCACATATGCACACTCATACACACACTTAGTGCTTTAATTGAAAAATTGAAACAGGGTCAATCTCGGTCGACTAACTCCTCGACCGAGACACTCTCGGTCGACAATCTTCTCGACCGAGAAAGACCCAAGTAGCCGTTAGACACATCTGACAAGGTAGTTGGCAGTTGGAGATAAACGTTGCAAAACACTTGATTCAGAGAGCCTGTCGGTCGACAAAAGTTCGACCGAGTAGGTGTCTCGGTCGACCATTTCTCGACCGAGATGGTCTCTGACAGCAACTGCATAATTAATTAATTAGCCGTTACTAAAGCAACAAACTTGTACCTAACGGCTAGTTAAGCACTTAGAAACCCCTAGAAGGTGTCTAGAACGTCCTTAAGCACTTGTAGGACATTCCTATAAATAGGACATGCCTTAGGACACCTAAACTTACTTGTTACACTTGAGAAATCTTTGAGCATACTTTGAGCAACCTGTTTGTGAGAAAATTGAGCATAGTGACAATTGGCTACTTCTTCTCTTAGCTCAAAATTCGTGTCCTATAGGCTAGCATATCCTATCCACTGCAATTACATTTCCATACACTTTGGTTAGGAGATCTACACGCTTGATCTAGGCAAATCAAGCCTTGTACTACAAAAGGATAAGTTGTAATTTCTATTTTCTTTCTTGTTCTCTATTGTTGTTTGTACTCTCCTTGCTACTCCTAGGTTGGAGGCTGCAGATTGGAGAGGTTGAAGATCTTCTTGGTGAAGAAGGGGACCTTGAGCTACTTCAAGAAGGCTGGTGCAGCGGGAGGTTACTTCTAGAGAGGAAGGCTACTTCAAGGGGGAGCTTGGAGTTACTTCAAGAAGGCTACCTCAAGTTGGTGCATCTACTTCAAGTGAAGGCTGTTCAAGGGGTGTAAAGAAAGTATTGTATTTTGTGTAAATCCTTGTGAAGGTAATAAAATTAATACTTTCAAAATCCCGGTTGGGTAAGCAACCGGGTAGTGGACTGACAACTTTAGTATTTGCTAAAGTTGGAACCACTCTAAACACATGTCTCCTTCTTCCATTCTTTATTTGTGGTTGTTTGAGTTAAATAATTGCTAAAATACTTAAAAACTCTATTCACCCCCCCTCTAGTGTTTTTCAAAAGGGTGATATAAAATATGCATTTCTATGAATTTCCAACTACTAATTCCCTATTTCAAAGCAATTAAAGGTCCAATTAACTACCTATGGAGATCAAGAATGGATAGTTCAAGACAATCTCATAGAAATAAGTCTGGAAATTAAGAGTAATTGATATATTAATGCATTAAGATCAATTACAACGAATAATTGGGCTACTCCCGGGTCCTAAGGAATAAGGGTTTTATCTATGTATGGTTTCCATGGTAAAAAACATAGGAGAGAAGAAGAAAAATGAAGCTTTTATAAAATTAAAGAACTCATTAAGAAGACAGTCCAAATGATCCCCGCTCACGCATGTGCCGATTTGATACCTTCTGACTACAAATCTATCCATTGGAAGTGCCCAGATCGTCTAGAACGTGGTCTTTTTCTCCACTTTCTCCTCTCCTTGCTCTTGGTTGCCGTCCAATGGAATAGAACATGATATTAGGTATGGCTGAATCCCCCCTAATTCATAGAAGTGACTTAGAGCAAAAGAAATGCTCAACTGTTAGATCAAATGCTATCTTCAAATCTGCTTGATCCTGACATGTTGGTATTACCGACCTGGGTGTCTATACTATCGACTCCCTTGATAATTATGACTGGTTGTGACCTCATCGGTACTATTGAACTCAAATTCAATAGTATATATCAAGTTTCCTCGATTGATTTTGAATCAAACGTTGTGATGTTGTCGATAGTATCGACTCCTAAAGTTGGTACTATCGAGAATTCTCGATTCTTCTCTATTCCAAACTAAGCATGTGTCAGTACCACCGACTCCAAAGTCAGTAGTACCTAGCTGTGTCGATTTGTGTAGATTACTTAAAATACACAAATATAAAAAATAAGCTCTTGAAAGATAATAAATCATTCAGGAATATTAAAATTACATTAAGATGCAATTTAGTATCACATGCTAATATAGTTATCATGCACAAATTAATATGAAGATGAAAAATTAGTGCACAAAAATCAATATAAAATAGCATGTGAGAACAACAAATATCCAGTGCATCACATGCAATCCCATGTAAAATGGTGAACTAGGTTGGTTTACTCAATTTATTCAAGTTTTCCCACTTCAACCACCATCATGTGTTTTTATCATAAGCATCATTATGAATTCATATAGAGAGACTGGGAGGATGAAACATAATCTTAGTTTCTCAACATGAGTTGTTATAACTCCATTTTTCTAAATCATGTAATGAGATTTGTAAATATCCTTTTAAAAGACAAATGAAATCAATGGTTGATTTAATGGGTTGATTTGAATGAATTTCGTGTATAATAGCCTTGTATGTTTTCTTAATGGGCCTTATTGGCTATTGAGCCCAATTGAAAGAAAAAGAAAAAGAAAAGGAAAAGGAATCCAATTGGATAAAGGAATAAATAAGAAAATAGATAAAAGAAGCATAAAAGGCTAAGGAATATTTTCCAAGATGAAATTTGGAGATATTAAGGTTCCTTGAGGTTCAAGGAACTCAGGATAATAATATAAAGGCTAGGGAAAGAGAAAATGTGGAAAATATGAATAATTAAGTGTTAACTTGCAACTGAATAAAAGGAATCGTTTTCTTTAGATAATGATCCCAATTTTTGCATGATGAGAGATATAATCATAAACAAGGTTCCCTTAAAATTTGAGATAAAAATGAGTTATAAATTTGGAGTTATGGATTTTTCAAATTATCCTCAAAATATGGATTTAATTTGGATTTAGGAAATCTTTTCCTTTTATTGGTTGAGTGTGTGTGATGGGGGCCATTGGATCTTGATCCAACAGGCACCGCTCATCGTCAAAATCCTAGCGGGACACAGACTGTGGCCGAGTTTAGGGGAACTTTCCCCTTCAACATTCTCGTGATCCAGTGCATGTGCACTCTTAGAAATCACTCCTTTGGGTCCGGGAGAGGGAGATGAACCTTCTCGACCCTAAGATGATAGACCCCCATCACATTTAGGAGAAATGCCCAATTGGGTTGAGGATCGTTGGTGGGAGGGATAGGAAATCCTAAAAAGGACCCCCCATATTTTATTAATAGACCCCCACATGTTGCCTCTCACCCTCGTGAACTCTGACGACAACTTCCCAGGTTCCCAAACCCACTCTCTCTCTATTTCTCTCACTCCGGTGAGAGTGCTGCCGCGGAGCCACCATGGGCTAGAACCTGAGGAAAGAGGAAGACGAGGAGCAGTAGCCCTCAGATTAGGGTCCATCATGGACCTAAGAGAGATCCAATGATCGGCAGTGGGCAGAAGCGCGTGCAACCAAGTTAGTGGAGGAATTTGACATAGAGCACTAGATGTAGATGCGGACTAGCGGCACATCGATCGAACGGTCGACAAAATTTGGTAATTAGCTCTCTCTGCTCAAATAAACCAGAAAAAGGTTTTTCCTTGCGAAATTCATAGAAATAGCTAGGAATCTCTGATGAGAAAACTTTATACATGAAAGTTGCTTAGAAAAATACGAGGAACATGATAAAAATAGTTTGGTGACCTAATTCTATCTTGTTCTACAAAAGTACATTAATTTGGTAGAAAAAGGTATTAAAACGTAAATAGAAACCCTAATTGAATATAAAGGATGAATTTTTGTGGGTTAATTGGTTAATTTGAGGAGTATTAACTTGTTGAATATTAAAATAGAGTTTTCATCCATTTTGAATGCAAAGTTTGCTAATTTAGGGTTTTAATCTATAAATGAAGGATAATACATATAGAAACCCTAATTTAGGGTGAAAAAGAAGGAAAACCATGTTAATTTCAGATTAAGGAAATAAGTTACTAAATAATGGTCCTAAGTCTGAGCAATTTACAGGTTTTATGTATTTTTCTTTAAATAGGGTTCATTAAATTAAAAGTGGAGGAAAAACCCTAATTTCAAAGGAAATCCTAAAATTGGAATAGAAATCTAAAGGAATAAGATAAAATTGGATGAATTTTGATAAAAGAAAGTTGATATGTTTATTTCAGGATTTATGTGCATAGTTGCTTGCTTGATTGGGTTTTCTCTACATAGTTTATTATGTCTCCAAATCTGCAGTTACAGGTATGTGGATACGTTTATGAATAATCTCTTTAGTTTCACGGTGATTCCCGAACATTTTTATCGGTTGCCTGAAAATAACTACTTGGATGACTTTAATTTCATGCAACTATAAAGTGACTATGATTATCACCATAAATATGTGAACATGACTGGCCCAGATCCTGGTCCTCCTTTGTGGCTTTGCTAATGATGAAAAGGGTAATCTGGTAAAGGGTCTACCTATTAAGTGAGACCCTCAGGTTATCAAGAGTTAGGGATTGGGCTACCTATGGGTAGTGCCATGTGAATCTTTTGCACACCATGAGTTAGGTATTGGGCTACCTATGGGTAGTTCCATGCGAATAAACCCTAGATATTGATCTACCTATTAGGTAGGATCATGTAGGGTTTAATGGGGATCTACCATAAGGAAGGTAGCATCTAGGTCCACTATAGGGACAACGCAGAGGCTAGGGTATGTATGGATTGAGGAGTCATGTTTAAAATGTAAAGTTGTTTGTTAAACTATAATTGATTGTGATAAATTGTTATGGATAATTACATGATTATTGTTTCCCCCACATACTAGCTTTATGCTAACCAACATTTTTTTTGTCGGTGTTTTAGGTACAAACCCAAAAGGACAAATAGTAAATTGGCATATTGTGAATACATGAATTAAAGTGCAAGGACGATTAGTTAGAATAGAATTTGTGTGTGGATAGAAGTTTAGAAATCCAAGTTTTTCAAAGGTATGCAAAAAGTTTTTTTTTACAACTTTTCAGTATAGTCTGGTAAAGTTTGATAATTATTAATGTTTATTTGTCGAACCTTTGATCTGGAAATTGGGATAATGGCTCTGACCTGCTGGTCTCCCTTAATTGGGGGTTACTGGAAGGCGGGGTCGTTACATTTGGTATCAGAGCCAAGGTTCCTCACTTAACCATTAATAATTATTAAATTTTACAAACACTATAGAACCCAAGGGAGTTATTTGAGGATTATCTGAAAGACAGAGGTGTCTAGAAAAGGATCACGACCGGGGTTGGCAATATTTTCCTCTGCACCGCTAGTCAAAATATGAGGATTCCCCGATCCGTGTGACTGCCTGGCCAAAGTCTTAGGGTATGATTCAAAATAAGATACCTTTAGGACTCTCTTATCTTATTCATCCCTTCTCATCAAACATTCTATTAAGGATTTTAAGAGTTAGGGTTTTTCTCTCTCTTCATGTGGTATGGGTAAGTAAGTTAAGGATTAAGGAATCCTCCATGAAATTAATAAAAGATACGTAATAAGATGCCATCGACATAAGTATAGTTGGCTTAAAGGTATAGACTAAAAGGTCTATGTGTATGCTTATGTAGATGGATCACATGAAGACAGTGGTTGTCCCAGATGCCACCAATGGTGGTGGACCTTCACGTAAGGGAAAAGTGTCTTCTGAGAAGAGGAAGAGGAACAATGGTGGAGATTCCTCAAAGAAGAGGAAGAGACCTAAAGAAACCACTCAGGAGGCCCCTATTCCTAACCTGATTCCCTTCAGAAACCTTGATCAAGAAGAAGACCAAGGGTACGAGGAGAAACATGTGTATGAGGAGGTCGGTCGGATGGAAGAGGACCAAGCTGATGGTCCTGAACCAACCATGATAATCCACACCCTTGATGCTTTGTGGATGGAATAATAGAAGAAGCTGACAAAGACCATTAGTGCTTTGGCCCTCCAAGACTTAGCTAGAGGTGAAAATGGTGAGCCGCTTCCTGTTCATCCTCGACTGGGAGCCGCCATCTTGGACTTTGTCAAGCCGAACATTGAGAAGTTATGGGGAGAAGATAAATCTGAGGTAGTCGACAAGGCGGAAGCTTGGCTTCTTATAGTTGAGAATGGATTCCGCATGCTTGAGGTACAACCGAGCAAGAAGGTCCTCTTTGCTGCTCATCTCTTGGAAGGAGAAACCAAGATATGGTGGGAGATTCACATCATAGGCTGAGATCTGACTGAGGAACCAATGGCAGGGGCTGACTTCAAGATGATCTTCACCGCCAGATTCATCCCTGTCTCATCTAAGAAGGAAAAGGAAATGGAGTTCACCAACATGACTCAAGGAAACTCATATGTGGCAGACTTTGGGCGCAAGTTTCGAATCCTGGAGCATTTCGGGCATATGATGGATGAGGAAATAAGTGAGGATCTCTTCATAGAGTGTCTTCACCCTACCATCAAGCCCCATGTGATGGCAAGTAAACCTAAAACCTTCGCCGAAGCTTACAACACTGCTTTAGACATGAAGAGGATAGTGATGCCAATTCAGAATCCACCCAGGGGATATTTAGGTTTCACTGAAGGAACCCAAAGGCAGAAGAACAACCACAAGAAAGGTCAAGGGAGTAATCATGCTAAGGGAAAACATGGAGGAAAAGGGAAACCCCATCAAGAGAACAACCAACCTCAATGCCACACCTGCAGGAGATGGTACACCGGTGAGTTCCGCTACAAGAAGAAGACATGCTACCGATGCCAACAAGAAGGACACATTCAAGCTATTTGTCCTCTACCAGATCCAAGAGGACTAGGACAGGTAGCAGCTCCACCTATAGCTACAACCCCACCTACTGGAGAGAGAAGACAAGCTCGGGTGTTTTCCATTGACAATGAGGAGGCTCAAGCTAATGCTAATCGGTTGATTGAGGGTAATAACCCTTAGAGTTTTCTTTTATGTTTTAAGATAAGCATGTAATGGTCTAATGTATGGTGAAAAACAATGTAGGCATGCTTGAAGTCATGGGACACAATGTAAAAGCTTAGTTTGACTCTGGATCTACTAATACTTTCATTTCGAGAAATCTCACAACTATGCTTTGTTTGGATATCAAGGATTTAGGGTATGTCTTAGATGTTACAACCCCGAGTGGTCGGATCTTTACATCTCCTTTGAAAACTCTGGTGATACCTATGAAATATCAAGATCATGAGTTTCCTACAGACTTTATCGTTCATGACATGAATGACTTTGATGTGATCATTGGTATGGACTATCTTTATACTTATAGGGCCAATATTGACTGTAGGGAGAAGAAAGTGATCATTAAGAAACCAAGTCACCCACCTTTTATCATTAGGGGTAGGAAGGATGCCACAACCAACCTATATGTATTAGCCTTGAAAGCAGAGTGGATGATGAGTAAAGATTGTCGAGCTTTCCTGGCAGTAGTCATCGAGCCAGAACCCAGGGTGCAACCATTAGAGGAAATAGAGGTAGTTAGGAGCCATGCAGATGTTTTTCCAGATGATCTACTTGGGATTCCTCCCAAGAGAGAGGTAGATTTCTCCATAGAGCTAGCTCCCAGGACAAGCCCTATTTCACGAGCACCTTATAGGATGGCCCCTGCATAGTTGCTCAAGTTGAAGAAACAATTGTAGGAATTGTTAGACAAGGGTTTTATCTACCCTAGCACATCACCATGGCCAGCACCGATACTTTTTGTAAAGAAAAAGGATGGTTCACTCTGAATGTGCATAGACTACTGAATGATCAACCAGGATACCATTAAGAACAAATACCTGTTACCCCAGATAGATGACTTGTTTGACCAGTTGAAGTATGCTCAAGTCTTTTCCAAGATTGACTTAAGATCAGGTTACCACCAGTTGAGAGTCAAGAGTGAGGACATCCTAAAAATAACTTTTAGAACATGTTATGGCCAATATGAGTTTGTGGTTATGCCTTTTGGGTTGTCCAATGCACCCAGTGTTTTCATGAACCTTATGAATAGTGTGTTTCAACCCTTCCTTGAATCATTTGTCATAGTGTTCATAGATGACATATTGGTTTATTCAAATGACTTAGATCGACACTGAGACCACCTAAGTAAGGTCCTTGATATCTTGAGAAAGTAGAAGTTTTATGGGAAATTCTCTAAATGTGAGTTTTGGATAGACCGATTCATGTTTCTCGGACACATCATCTCAGGAGGAACGATCACTGTAGATCCGACTAAAGTGTCGACAATTTGAGACTGGCCTGCACCAAAGAATCCCTTGAAAATACGTAGTTTCTTGGGGTTGGCAGGGTGCTATCGACGTTTCATCAAGGATTTCTCAAATACCGCCTTGCCTTTGACCATGTTGACTTAGAAGGATGTGAAGTTTGTATGGTCTAATGTATGTGAGGCTTGTTTCTAGGAGCTGAAGGAGAAGCTAACCACTTCACCAGTTTTGACTCTACATCAGGAAATGAGGGTTTCATGATTTTCACCGATGCATCAAAGATGGGACCTGGGTGTGTGTTGGAACAAAATCAACATGTGGTTGCAAATGCCTCCCGACAACTCAAGCCTAATGCGGGGAATTACCCGACACATGACCTGGAGTTAGTTGCTATTATCCATGCCCTAAAGATATGGTGGCATTACCTGTACGGTGCTACCTTCGAGATCTTCACTGACCATAAGAGCCTGAAGTACCTCTTGACATAGAGAGAGTTAAACCTACGACAGCGACGATGGATGGAGTACATGAAGGATTACGAATTCACCATCACTTATCATCCACGAAGGGAGAATGTCATAGAAGATGCTTTGAGTCAGAAATAGCTCAGGTGTGCAGCTGTTTTGTCCAGTTAGTGGAAGAGTTTAGAAGAGCTGGTAAAATGGTCTCCTCAAATGTTTGATGATCGAGTTTGATTGGCCAACATCCAGATATAGTCGGAATTGTTGGGTGAGATTGTAGCAACACAGTTGGCCAGTGGAGAACTTGATAAGATGAAAGGTTTGATGAAGAAGCCTCAGACTCGTCTTTCATTGGGAATAGACAGAGGGATCAGATTCGAGAATCGCATATGGGTTCCTAATGATTCACCATTGAAGGAACATATCCTACAAGAGGGTCATGGTTCTAAGTACACGGTGCACCTGGGAACTACCAAGATGTTTAAGGGCATGCAAAGGTTTTTCTGGTGGCCAGGAATGAAGAGATACATTGCAACATATGTGTCTAGTTGTCTTACGTGTCAAATGGTGAAGGTTGAACACTAATGACCCGGTGGACTTTTACAGTCTATAGAGATTCTAGAGTAGAAATGGGAGCAGATCACCATGGGTTTTGTTGTGGGCCTACCTCAGACTAAGAAAGGTCATGATTCTATATGGGTTGTGGTAGATCGCCTTACCAAGTCAACACATTTCCTTGCCCTGAAGACCACTGCCAAAGTGTCAGACTTAGTTGAGTTGTATATCAGAGAGATAGTGTGTTTGCATGGCATACCCAGTTCCATCATCTCCGATAGAGACCCAAAGTTTACTTCCAAGCTGTGGAAGCAAGTTTGACGTGGCAAATATTGCACTAACAAATTCACTCGTGGTTGAAATCCCCAAGCTTTTACCAAAACCTCGTGCAATAATACCACCCGCAAGTAGACGGGTCTTATCGCAATATAGTTAAGGATCGAATCCCAAAGGACAATGTTTTAAGAATCTTTGTCAATCGAATCTAGCTAAAGTGAGACTAATATTTAGAATGATTGATTTGGTTGAGGTTAATTAAATTAAATGCAAGAAAGTAAAAGAGAAGAATTAAAGTTTATTCTAAATTAATGATATGGAATCGCTGGGATGGTATCGAGTTTCACCACCACTGCTCATGGAAACACATCCAAACACATAACATCCAGGAAAACATCTAACTATCCAAATGGAACTGATGTGAACCCTCTCGGAGGGATGTTTAGGCCTATGTAAGCACCCCCTTAGGCATCAGATTTCTTATTGCCATCTGGATCATGCACTTACAGTTCCAAAGATACAACATCCAACTAAGGTTGTGGTCCTCCCTAAGGGATGTTTAGACCACAGAAGCATCACCATGGTCTAGATGGCTCGTCCCCTCATGGATCATACACTTACGACCTTAAGGAACCCCATTCTATTTCTAGTACAGGAGTCAATCGTGCTAATCGACACACATATAGGAAATTAGTCAGAAAGAAAACATCGATGATTAACAAGAAGATACAACATCCAACTAAGGATGTGGTCCTCCCTGAGGGATGTTTAGACCACAGAAGCGTCACCAGAGGCTAGATGGCTCGTCCCCTCACGGATCATACACTTATGACCTCAAGGAACCCCATTATATTTCTACTCTGGTAGTCTACCTCATTAATCAACATTCTACACTATGAAGGTAAGAACGAGATGAAAGAAAGCAGGTAATCAACTACAAGCATATCAATTAGCAACAAAGTGAAAAGTTATATACATTGCCTTGGAAGGTTAAATGAAAAGACATGAATGCATGGGCAGCGGGGCTAGTCTGCGCACCCCAGTGAAAAGGAACTACTCACTCATGGTACGAGAAATAAGAAGAATAAGAAAGAGAGAGGAATCCTCCATGAGCATGATGTAGAAGGTGGTCGCATCTCGGTGAAGACGATGCGGTCTTCTATGTCGTGTCGGAGCAGATCTAGATGAAGAACGAGGGATTCCAAGACAGACCAGGCAGTCTTTCTCACTCCTCCTTCCTTCTCTTCTCGGTCTTCTTGATTGCAACATGGGAGGTAGGTGAAACGACAGCAGTGTGGATGGAATTAGATCGGACATGTGTATAGGTAGCCTATCGGCATCCCAGAACTCCTCCGCCCAAATGAGGACCCTTGTGGTCCTATTTATAGGCTTGGATGGGGTCCTTACATTTTGCTGTGAGTTTGCTCCATACGGTCTGGTATACATGCTTTTATCAAACAGTCTTGCAAGACCTTTTCCATTCGGTTTGGCAGCCAACTTTTCTAAACAGTTTGCAATACATGTCCATACGGTCTCATGCATACTACTTTATCAAATGGTTTGGTATGCTAGCACTTTATCATTCAGTTTGCATTGCTTCCACTTTATCAAATGGTTTCATGCATGCTTTTTCAAACAATCCCATGCATGTAGCTTTATCAAACGGTCTAGCATCGAGCCTCAAACGGTCTTGATACTTTGGCTCTATCAGTCTGGAAACTGATGGTTATCAAACAGTCTCGTAGACCGGTATCCATCAAAATGGTCCTGATGATTTCCTCCAAATAGTCTGCTTCTAACTGTCTGGCAGACTGATATCCTCCAATCAGGTTTGAGAGCAGCTTGTCCAAACAGTCTTCTATACGGTCTCATGCAAATGTTCTTAGGACCGCTACTTATCCAAACGGTCTTGCGTAGATGAGTCCAAACAGTTTGGTTGCCCACGTGCCCAAACGGTCTTTAATGAAGCGATGATACCGTCTAAGGAGTCTTACTCCGATTGGTCTTGGACTCCTCCGCGTCCTAATGGTCTTTGTGCCTTGATCGGTCTGAGACCGTTTGATGAGACCGAATGGTGAAATAGTTTGGTGAGACTGCTTGGTGAGACCGCTTGGTCAAAATAAGGATGAGTGAAGGTAGATCAAATGTTGAGGAAGGTAGGTGACAGTAAGACCTGCATAAATTCAACACAAACTCAGTTAAGAACCTTGATATTTGAACCAATTAGGAAATTTTGCACATTTTGATATTTAGTAACTGAAATTGGATGTATTAAATAAAAAAGAGCCCAAGAAGGCGACTGAAAATCATGATGAATATGCATTCATCAAAACACCTCAAACTTAAATGTGGCTCGTCCTCGAGTAACACAAAGTCTGAAACAATCGCCAAATGAATACTTTCTGGTCATTTGATTGCCTCCTATTCACATCACGATTGTTTCCTTTCTGCTTAGTATGACTACACATCTCAACTTCCTGAGACCACTGAACACATCTTACCATATCTTCATTCCTGAGTTTGCTTTCCAACTTCACTTCCTCCTCACTTTTTCCACCAACAAGCATGTCAAAGAGGTTCGTAAGAGTCCAGAGATACCCACAGAACAACAAGTGTGCATCTGATCTGACACTGGTGTATTTTAGGGTGGTGGAGGCATTTATTTGTCCCATTAGGTAGAAAAGGGAGTGAAGGGAGATATGGCAGGAAGAAATAAATCTCTCATCCATTCGACTTGAGATTTTTTTTATATTATTCACAATTTCATTTATTGCATTTTGTGTGTGTGAATCTCTCCTCTATTCGACTCGAGATTGCATTTCTTTTTCTGTGAGCTTTGGCATCTTTTCCTGGTAGTATGCCCCTTATTAATTTGTGAGGGATATGGAAGAAGCGGATATAGAGGGAAGTTGCGTGCCACCCCGAACTTAAGGTTTGACACTATTTTGGCTATTTTTGTTTCTATTATATGGATGGAGGGGTACAAATATGATAGAGGAAGTGTAGAAGAGAGTTCATATAAGATGCAACTTGATTTACAATTTAGTGCATCGGGTTGTTCTCTTTGTCAAACTCTACTCAAATAACGACTTGATGAGGATTCGATGGGGATTCCATGATATTGTTCCACTAGTTAGATAGGAAGCACGACATGTTTGATCCCTATCAGTTTGATAGACACTTGTCATTTTTTCATAAAGATCATGATGTTAGGATTCATAAGCTTCACAAGATGATTTCAATCAAAAGGCTAGTTTTCAAAAAGTGGTCCTTTTGAGGATTTTCTTCGGATAAGGAGGGTATAGTGATTCAAAATGCATCAAGATTGAAACGAAAAAGTGTCAAAACTTCATCCAGTATTTGTTCAAATTTCTTTGAAAAACTTTAAAATTTTGAAAATTTATTTCAAAATTTTGAAAATTTAGATCAAAAATACAATGATGAAATCTTAAGTCTAATTTAGATGGGTGAAGGTGGAAAGTATGATACGTACCACCCACCCTCCACTCCGAACATAGAAATTTTCTCGTCATGATCAAACTCTAAATTCGAGATGGAGGGGAATTCACATGCCGTTTGGACCACCAGATGTGGTTGCATTCCAATAAAATTGCATCCTCCATCTGAAAATCTAAAAAATGTAGACCAATCAGGACTCAAAATAGCATCTTGCGATGTAATTTTATTTAGTGTAAAATTATCTAAAAGTTAAAAACAAAATTAAAGAAAAATCCTAATTCAAAATTAAAACTAAATATGAATTTTATTTATCGGGTTGCCTCCCGACAAGCGCCTTTGTTTTATGTCGATGGCTCGACTTGATTCCTTCACTTCTATGGTGGGCATGTTGGATTGGTGAGATCTAGCATCATTTCAGAGCCTGTATCTGTAGAGGTGAAATATCCCTTCAATCGTTGACCATTTTCCACACATTCACCTGACTTTTCACTCCATAAAGAGAAAGCACCATGTGGGTAGATGCTCTTGACAATGTAAGGCCCTGACCAACGAGAGCGGAGTTTCCCTGGGAAGAACTTCAACCTTGAGTTGAATAGAAAAACTTGGTCTCCCACTTGTATGTCTTTTCTTTTCAAATAACCATCATGCTAAAGATTGGTGTGTTCTTTGTAGTTTCGTGCATTCTCATAAGTTGTCATCCTGAGTTCATCCAACTCTTGGAGTTGCAAAATCCTAGCTTGGCCCACTTTCTTCATGTCGAAATTTAGTTGTTTAATTTCCCACCATGCCTTGTGTTCCAATTCAACTGGAAGGTGGCAAGCCTTTCCATATATTAATCGAAAAGGTGTAATCCTGAGGGGAGTTTTATAAGAAGTTTGATAGGCCCATAATGTGTCGTTGATTTTCACTGACCAATCCTTCCGATTGCGGCCTACAGTTTTTTCCAGAATAGCCTTGAGTTGATGGTTAGAAACCTCTACCTGTCCACTCATTTGTGGATGGTAGGGCGAGGCTGCCTTGTGTGTTACACCATACTTTCTGAGTAATGCTTCAAAGCTTCTTTCTAGAAAATGTGACCCTCCGTCGAATATTACAGTTCGTGGTACTCCAAAATGGGGGAAGATAATATCTTTGAATAATTTGATGATGGATTTGGAATCACTAGTGACAGTTGGTATGGCTTCAACCCATTTTGAGACCTAGTCCACCGCCACTAGGATGTATGAAAATCCATGAGATGGGAATGGACCCATGTAGTCCACCCCCCAAACATCAAATATCTCTACCTCTTGCCACAGTTTAAGTGGCATCTCATCTCTCTTTGTTATGTTTCCTGATCTTTGACATTTGTCACATGATAAGACAAAGTCATGGGAATCTTTGAATATGGTTGGCCAAAAGAATCCACATTGCAAAACCTTCAAGGAAGTCTTTTTAGAGCTCATATGTCCTCCAACCGGTCCTGAGTGACATTGCTCCAAAATAGGTTGAGCTTCTTCTTCGACGATACATCGTCTGTATAGGCCATCAACACATAGTTTGAAAATGTATGGATTATCCCAGTAGTATTGTTTCACATCATGCATAAATTTCTTCAATGCATTTCTGGTGCATTGAGGATGAATAACCCCAGCAGCAAGGTAGTTCACAAAATATGAATACCATGGTGCAGCTTCTGAGGCCTTCATTAATTGGTCATCTAGAAGGGAGTCATTAATCAAAATCTTCTCAATGTCCAGAGTGTGGATGTGACTAATATGGTATTCTACCACATATTTTGTACCCTTTTTATCTCTTATCTCTAGATCCAATTCTTGTAGGAGAAGAATCCATATTATTAACCTAGGTTTTGCATCTTTCTTTACCATAAGGTATCCCAACGAATTCAAGGGTGCGTGTTGGTCCCACTAGTGGCCAATCTAGGACTCAAGGGCAAACATGAATGGCAGCGTGATCTGTGTAGACAATGACCTTTGAACCGATTAGGTAGGATCTGAAATTTTCAAAGGCATACACGACTGCCAGAAGTTCTTTCTCAGTAGTAGCATAATTCCTTTGAGCTTCATCGAGGGTCTTCGATGCATAATAGATCACATAATGTTTCTTTTCTATATATTGGCCCAAGACAGCACCCACAACATAATCACTTGCATCACACATAATTTTAAAAGGATGGTCCCAATCGGGAGATCTGATGATGGGTGTAGTAGTAAGGACATGTTTTAGTTTGTTGAAACTTTTAACACATCCTTCGTCCAAATTGAATTCAGCATCCTTTAGTAACAAGTTTGTCATAGGCTTGGTTATTTTAGAGAAGTCCTTTATAAACCGTCTATAGAAGCCTACATGACTGAGGAATGCTCGAACTTCCTTTACATTGACAGGGATGGAGAGCTTGGAAATCACTTCGATTTGTGCCTTATCGACTTCGATCCCTCTATTGCTGACCATGTGGTCGAGGACAATGCCTTCCCTTACCATAAAGTGACACTTCTCCCAATTTAGCACAAGGTATGCTTCTTCACATCATTTGACAACAAGGGAGAGGTGTTTTAGGCATGAATCGAATGAATATTTGTACACAGAGAAATCATCCATGAAAACTTCCATAATTGTTTCAATGAGATCGGCGAATATGGCAGCCATGCAACGCTGGAAGGTTGCAGGTGCATTGCAGAGGCCGAATGGCATTCTTCTAAATGCATATGTTCCGAATGGGCAGGTGAAAGTAGTTTTCTCTTGGTCGTCTGAATATATGGGTATTTGATAGAATCCATAATAACCATCGAGGTAACAAAAGTATTCTTGATGTGCCAGTCGCTCTAATACTTGATCAAGAAAGGGCATTGGAAAATGATCTTTTTGAGTTGCCTTGTTTAACTTCCTATAATCAATGCACGTCCTCCACCCTATGACTGTTCAAGTGGGGATGAGTTCATTGTTTTCATTTCATATCACAGTTGTTCCACCTTTCTTTGGGACTACATTTACTGGGATTACCCATGGCAAGTCTGATATCAGATAGATTATTCCAGCAGTGAGCAGTTTAATGACCTCGCGACGGACTACTTCCTTCATATTTGGATTTAATTTCTGTTGATGTTCAATAGTTGGCTTGTGATCTTCCATCATTGGGATGTTGTGCATACATAGAGCTTGACGAAATCCGGTGAGGTCACTCATTTTTTAGTCGATGGCTTTCTTTCTTTCCTTTAGTTCATTCAGGAGTTTATCTTCTTGTTCGGATGTTAGATCGGAACTTATAATAACTGGACAAACCTTGAGATCATCTAGAAACACGTACTTCAGTCCCTCGGGCAGGGGCTTCATTTCGGGGGCCTCTGGTTTTTCACATGTTTCTTTAGTAGCTTCCACATCCTTGAGTTCTTCAAAAGTAGCTTTAACATCTTCTTCTGCAATGTCAAGGTTAAGAACACACTCTTTAACTTGTTCATTGATGGAATTATTAGCAGATGGGTTTGTTAGAGTTACTTCTAAATGATCGTCTTGTTCATATTCCTCTTGTGTGAGGAGTGACATTTTATCAATGCAATCAATCAGATAGACTTCTTCATGCATGCTTGGTCTTTGCATGCTTTCAAAATCTTTGAATTCGAGAGTTTCTTTACCAAGTCTAAGAAACAAAGTTCCTGCTTCAACATCAATTAGAACTCTTGTTGTGGCGAGGAACAGACATCCAAAGATGAGAGGATATCTGGGGTCTTCTTTTATGTCCAGGATGACGAAGTCATACATAACATAGGAATCTTTTCCTACCTTGACAGACACATCCTCAATAATTCCTAATGGGTGTTTTTATCGAATTGTCTGTGAGTTGTATGGTCATGCCGGCTGGGAGAAGTTCAACAAACCCTAACCTTTTGTAAAGGCTGAGTGGCATGATGGAGATGCTAGCACCAAGTTCTACCAGTCCCTTCTTGCATGAAGAATCACCGATATGGTAGGAAATCCCAAAAGATCCTGAATCTTTCTACTTCTTTGGCATCTTACTCTAGATGATATCTAAAGTGGTTTTAGCTAACTTGACTGTCTCTTATTCTTCAGTTATATATTTCCTTGTGAGGAGTGACTTTAGGTACTTTTTCCAAGCTGGTATCTCAGCCAGCGCATCTAAAAAGGGTATATCAACATGAAGTTTCTTCATAGATTGTTTAAACTTATTGAACTGAGTATCAAGCTTAGTTTGCCTTAAACGAGTAGGGAAAGGTATACGAGGCTTGTATACAGGGATATCAGGTTCTGGTGTTTCAGTTTCTTCATCGATAGGTTTCTCAGGACTTCCCTTGTCTATCTTATCAGTGGTTACTGATTCTTTTGGTTGAGACTCAGGTGTTGTTGAGTCTTGGTCAATCCTGAGTCTATCCTCTTCTGTAATAACCACATGTGTCTTGATAGGGGGATCAGAATAGTCTTTTCTTGACCTGGTGGTGACTGCCTTCAATTGTTCAAGATGCTTAGGGTTATTCTCGGGTTGGACAGCAAAAACCGCAGTTGGTGGCTTAATGCTAGCTGCAAGTTGAGCTAGTTGAGATTCAATAGCCTTCTACTGAGCTTGCTGGTTAGCTATCATAGTTTGCTGAGTTTGCAACATCTTTTCAATGGTTGATAGCTTGTCATCAGGTGAGATGGGACCGACTTGTTGTCCTTGAGGTTGATTAGGATTCTGATACTGAGAATTGTTTTGATAATTATTGAAGTTCCTATTCTGAAAGCTTCCCTTGAAATTTCCTTGATTTCCAAAATTATGTTGTTGATAATACTGGAATCCTGGTGGGCCTTGTGGTTGATTGTTCGAACCAAATTGATGCGAGTTTACTGCTCCAGAGGGGTTTCCCTATTGAAACCTTGGATGGTTCCTATTCTGATTCAGATTGTAATAACCTTGTCCAGGGATGGTATTAACAAAATTAAGATTTTTCATTTGACCATTATCTCCTTGTCCACATACGTTGTTTAGAACAACATCATAAAGAACAATGCATACTAAAGTGGAATGATCAGTTCCTTTACATGCTTCATAGAGCAGTGAGACTGACTTGACCTGTTCTTGTGGTTGTGGGAGTGAATGTCCTCTTACAAATGCAGCAAGGGATGATTCGATATGATCTTGCTTGGCAACTAAGATTTTGAGAGTTTCAGTGATAGACTTGTATTCTGGAATAACTTCAGCCATAGCTACCTTCAACACTCCTTTCCCTACAGATCTACCCTAATTAGCTTGATTTTCATCTCCTAGGGTGACAACTCTCCATGCGCTGTCATAACTTTGTTACATGAAGTTTCCTCCAGACGAGGAGTCTAAAAACCTCTTGATATCATCATCTACACCCCTATAGAAGATTTTGATGAGTTAATTCTTTGGAATTCCATGGTGTGGACACTTGCGTAGAATCTCTTTGTATCTTTCACATGCTTTAGTAAGGATTTCTCTAGGGACTTGAGTAAAATTTGTTATTCGCCCCCTAATTTCATAGGTGAGAGAAGGAGGGTAAATTTTTTTCAGAAAAACATTTTGGAGTTGTTCCCAAGTGGTGATGGGTTCACTCTGCAATGAATTGTACCAGCTTATTGCTCTATCAGCAAGTGAATACTTAAACAGACGGAGTCTGATGGCATCATCAGATACTCCATTTTGCTTTGTCATTGCACATAGATCAATAAACCTCAAAAGATGTTCCTGACTATCCTCTCCTTGTTTGCCATAGAATGGGATGTTTTGAAGCAACGTGATCCAATGTGCCCTAATCTCGAAATTGGAAGCATTGATGGGAGGAGGTTGTACTGGATGATGAACATTAACATCTTTGGGGATTGAGAACTCTCTAAGATCCTTTTGTAGTTTTGTTGCTTGTGTCGCTGCTTGTGCTGCTTGAATTTCTTCTTAAACCGTAGCTCTAGCTTCTTGCATGAATCTTTCTCTCTGTCCATTAAGGGCTTGAGCCACCCTTCGAGCTATCTCCTCCTCTTGAGCCATTATTGCTTGGTTCTCTCTATTTTGATGGTGAAAGGTTCTGTCAATCTCCGGATCAAAGCTGGCAGTGAGTCCGGGACTGTTCAAACTATGCATGCACTAATCCTTATGAAATACCAAAAATAGAAAGATTTCGAAAGTGAGATCCACATAGTAGAGCCAAATTCAAGTAGTTGATCGATTGTTTGAAAAAAAAAGCAAAATCCTAGATTAGCCTTAAAAGAAATAGATTTGACTACGCTTATTTCGTTGTCCCCGACAACGGTGCCAACATTTGACGTGGCAAATATTGCACTAACAAATTCACTCGAGGTTGAAATCCCCAAGCTTTTACCAAAACCTCGTGCAATAATACCACCCACAAACAGACGAGTCTTATTGCAGTATAGTTAAGGATTGAATCCCAAAGGACAACATTTTTAAGAATCTTTGTCAGTCAAATCTAGCTCAAGTGAGCCTAATATTTAGAATGATTGATTTGGTTGAGGTTAATTAAACTAAATGCAAGAATGTAAAAGAGCAGAATTAAAGTTTGTTCTAGGTTAATGATATGGAATCACTAGGATGGTATCGGGTTTTACCACCACTGCTCATGCAAACACATCCAAACACATAACATCCAGGCAAGCATCTAACTATCCAAATGGAACTGCTGTGAACCACCTAGGAGGGATGTTTAGGCACACGTAAGCACCCCCTTAGGTATCATATTTCTTGTCGCCATCTGGATCATGCACTTACAGTTCCGAAGATGCAACATCCAACTAAGGTTGTGGTCCTCCCTGAGGGATGTTTAGACCACAAAAGCATCACTGTGGGCTAGATGGCTCGTCCCCTCATGGATCATACACTTCTGACCTTAAGGAACCTCATTCTATTTCTAGTCCGAGAGTCAACCGTGCTAATCGACATGCATATAGGAAATTAGTCAGCAAGAAAACATCGATGATTAATGAGAAGAAACATCATCCAACTAAGGTTGTGGTCCTCCCTGAGGGATGTTTAGACCACAGAAGCGTCACTGTAGGCTAGATGGCTCGTCCCCTCACGGATCATACACTTACGACCTCAAGGAACCCCATTCTATTTCTAGTCTGGGAGTCTACCTCATTAATCGACATTCTACACTACGAAGATAAGAACAAGATGAAAGCAAGCAGGTAATCAACTACAAGCATATCAATTAGCAACGAAGTGAAAAGTTATATACATTGCCTTGGAAGGTTAAATGAAAAGACATGAATGCATGGGAATCATGGCTAGTCCCCGCACCCCAACAAAAAGGAACTACTCGCTCGTGGTACGAGAAACAAGAAGAATAAGAAAGAGAGAGGAATCCTCCATGAGCATGATGTAGAAGATGGTCGCAGCTCGATGAATACGATGTGGTCTTCTATGTCGTGTCGGAGCAGATCTGTATGAAGAACGAGGGATGCCAAGACAGACCGGGCAGTCTTTCTCACTCCTCCTTCCTTCTCTTCTCAGTCTCCTTGATTGCAGCACAGGTGGTAGGTGAAATGACAATAGTGTGGATGGAACTAGATCCGACCTGTGTACAGGCAGGCTGTTGGCATCCCCGAACTCCTCCACCTAAATGAGGACCCTTGTGATCCTATTTATAGGCTTGGATGGGGTCCTTACATTTTGCTATGAGTTTGCTCCATACGGTCTAGTATACATGCCTTTATCAAACAGTCTTGCAAGACATTTTCCATTCAATTTGGCAGCCAACTTTTCCAAACGGTTTGCAATACATGTCCATACGGTCTCATATAGACTATTTTATCAAACAATTTGGTATGCTAGCACTTTATCATTCGGTTTGCATTCCTTCCACTTTATCAAATGGTTTCATGCATGCTTTTTCAAACGGTCCCATGCACATAGCTTTATCAAATGGTCTGGCTGCTAGCCTCAAACGGTCTTGATACTTTGGCTCTATCAGTCTGGAAATCAATGGTGATCAAACGGTCTTGCAGACCGGTATCCATCAAAATGGTCCTGATGATTTCCTCCAAATGATCTGCTTCTAACGGTCTAGCAGACTAATATCCTCCAATTAGGTTTGAGAGTAGCTCGTCCAAACGGTCTTCTATACAGTCTTACGCAAATGGTCTTGGGACCAATACTTATCCAAACGGTCTTGTGCAGATGAGTCCAAACGGTTTGGTTTCCCACATGCCCAAACGGTCTTGAATGCAGTGATCATACAGTCTGAGGATTTTTACTTCGATCGGTTTTGGACTCCTCCGTGTCCTAACGGTCTTTGTGTCTTGATCAGTTTGAGACCGTTTGATGAGACTGAATGGTGAAACCGCTTGGTGAGACCGTTTGGTGAGACTGCTTGGTCAAAACAAGGATGAGTGAAGGTAGATCAAAAGTTGAGGAAGGTAGGTGACATTAAGACCTGCATAAGTTCAACACAAACTTAGTTTAGAACCTTGATATTTGAACCAATTAGGAAAATTTTGCACATTTTGATATTTAGTAACTCAAATTGGATGTATTAAATCAAAAGAGCCCAAGAAGGCGACTGAAAATCATGATGAATATGCATTCATCAAAGTTTAAGAGGAACTAGGTACAAGGTTGAGATTCAATACCGCATATCACCCCCAGACAAATGGTCAGTCAGAAAGGATGATCCAGACCTTAGAGGATCTGCTGAGAGCTTGTGTGCATGATTGGGGTGGATTATGGGAGCAGTACTTACCGTTAGCAGAGTTTGCCTACAACAACAGTTACCAAGCCAGTATTGGGATGCCTCCGTATGAAGCTCTACATGGGAGACTGTATCGGTCACCACTTCACTGGGATGATGTCGATGAGAGGACCTTGTTGAGGTCAGATGAATTCCAAGTGTATGTTGATAAAGTCGCTTTGATCAGGAAAAGGCTAAAGAGAGCCCATGATCGACAGAATTCGTATGCTGATGCGAGTCGGACTGATGTTCATTTCACTGTGGGATAACATGTTTTTCTGAAAAATCTTGACCGCTCTGAGATATAGCTAAGAACAGAGGAAATTTGAGTCCCCAATACATGGGTCCATTTGAAGTGATAAAATGGATTGGTGAAGCCGCATATCGTTTGGCGTTACCCCCTCAATATTAAGATGCGTGATGTGTATCATGTGTCCAATCTGAAATGATATGTGCAAGATTTGAGCCATGTGATGAGAAATGAATCCATTGAGCTTCAAGGGAAGCTAACTTATCCTGAGTTCCCTTTGCGAATTCTAAATACCAAGGTGAAAGAGCTCAGAAATAAGAATATAGAGATGGTAAAGGTTCTTTGGAAGCACCATGGAGAGGATGAAGCAACATGGGAGCTGAAGACGGACATGGAAAAAGCATATCCTAATTTGTTTGTATTATTGTTGAATTTTGAGGGCCAAATTCCTATAAGGAGGGGAGGATGTTATAACCCCATTTTTCTAAATCATGTCATGAGATTTGTAAATATCCTTTTAATAGATAAATGAAATTAATGGTTGACTTAATGGTTTGATTTGAATGAATTTTGTGTATAATAGCCTATTATGTTTTCTTAATTGGCCTTAATGGCTATTGAGCCCAATTGAAAGAAAAAGAAAAAGAAAGGGAAAAGGAATCCAATTGGATAAAGGAATAAACAATAAAATAGATAAAAGAATATTAAAAGGCTAAGGAATATTTTCCAAGATGGAATTTTGAGATATTAAGGTTCCTTAAGGTTCAAGGAACTCAGGATAATAATTTAAAGGCTAGGGAAAGAGAAAATATGTGGAAAATATGAATAATTAAGTGTTAACTTGCAACTAAAGAAAAGGACTCGTTTTCTTTAGATAATGATTCCAATTTTTGCATGATGAGAGGTAAAATCATAAACACAGTTCCCTTAAAATTTGAGATAAAAAGGAGTTATAAATTGTGATTTATAGCCTTTTCAAATTATCCTCAAAATATGGATTTAATTTGGATTTAGGAAATCTTTTCCTTTGATTGGTTGAGCGCATGTGATGAGGGTCGTTGGATCTTGATCCAATAGGCACCTCTCATCATCAAAGTCCCAGCGGGACATAGACTGTGGTCGAGTTTAGGGGAACTTTCCCCTTCAACTTTCTTGCGATCCAGTGCATGTGCACTCTTAGATATCACTCCTTTGGATCCGGGAGAGGGAGACGAACCTTCTCAACCCTAAGATGATAGACTCCCATTGAGACTAGGAGAAATGCCCAACTGGGCTGAGGATCATTGGCGGCAGGGATAGGAAACCCTAAAAAGGACCCCCCATATCCAATAAATAGACCCCCACATGTTTCCTACCACCCTCGTGAACTCTGACGACAACTTCCCAGGTTACCAAACCCTCTCTCTCTCTCTATTGCTCTCACTCCGGAGAGAGTGCCGCCATAGAGCCACCGTGGGCTAGAACTTGAGGAAGGAGGAAGACGAGGAGCAGTAGCCCTCGGATTAGGGTCCATCGTGGACCTGAGAGAGATCCAACGATCGGTAGTGGGCAGCAGCATGCACAACCAAGTTAGTGGATGTGTTTGACATGGAGCATCAGATCTAGATGCGGACCAGAAACACATCGATCGAACGGTCGACAAAATTCGGTAATTAGCTCTCTCTCCTCAAATAAACCAGAAAAAGGTTTTTCCTTGTGAAATTTATAGAAATAGCTAAGAATCTCTGATGAGAAAACTTTATACATGAAAGTTGCTTAGAAAAATACAAGGAACAAGATAAAAATAGTTTGGTGACCCAATTCCATCTCATTTTTCAAAAGTACATTAATTTGGTAGAAAAAGGTATTAAAAGGTAATAAAAAACCCTAATTGAATATAAAGGATGAATTTTTGTGGGTTCATAGGTTAATTTGAGGAGTATTAACATGTTGAATATTAAAATAGAGTTTTCATCCGTTTTGAATGCAAAGTTGGCTAATTTAGGATTTTAATCTATAAATGAAGGATAATACATATAGAAACCCTAATTTAGGGTGAAAAAGGAGGAAAACCATGTTAATTTTGGATTAAGAAAATAAGTTACTAAATAATGGTCCTAAGTCTGAGCAATTTAAAGGTTTATGTAGTTTTGTTGAAATAGGGTTCATAAAATTAAAAGTGGATGCAAAACCTTAATTTCAAAGGAAACCCTAAAATTGGAATAGTAATCTTAAGAAATAAGATGAAATTGGATGAATTTTGATAAAAGGAAGTTGATATGTTTATTTCAAGATTTTTGTGCATAGTTGCTTGCTTGATTGGGTTTTCTCTACATAGTTGATTCTGTCTCCAAATCTGCAGTTACAGGTATGTGGATACGTTTATGAATAATCGCTTTAGTTTCAGGACGATTCCCGAACGTTTTATCGATTGCTTGACAATAACTGTTTGGATGACTTTCATTTCATGCAACTATAAAGTGACTATGATTATCACCATAAATATGTGTACATGACTAGCCCAGATCATGGTCCTCCTATGTGGCTTTGCTAATGATGAAAAGGGTAATCTGGTAAAGGGTCTACCTGTTAAGTGAGACCCTCAGGTTATCAAGAGTTAGGGATTGGGCTACCTATGGGTAGTGCTATGTGACTCTTAAGCACACCATGAGTTAGGGATTGGGCTACCTATGGGTAGTGCCATGTGACTCAACCCTAGATATTGATCTACCTGTTAGGTAGGATCATGTAGGGTTTAATGGGGATCTACCATAAGGAAGGTAGTATCCAAGTCCACTGCAGGGACAGCGCAGAGGCTAGGGTATGTATGGATTGAGTAGTCATGTTTAAAACATAAAGTTATTTGTTAAACTATAATTGATTGCAATAAATTGTTATGGATAATTGGATGATTATTGTTTCCCCCACATACCAGCTTTATGTTGACCGACATTTTGTCTGTCGGTGTTTTAGGTACAAACCCAAAAGGACAAACAATAAATTGGCATATTGTGAATACATGAATTAAAGTGCAAGGAGGATTAGTTATAATAGAATTTGTGTGTGGATAGAAGTTTAGAAATCCAAGTTTTTCAAAGGTATGCAAAAAGTTTTTTTATATATTTTCAGTATAGTCTAGTAAACTTTGATAATTATTAATGTTTATTTGTCAAACCTTTGATCTCGAAATTGGGATAACGACTCTAACCTCCTGGTCTCCCTTTATTGGGGGTTACTGGAAGGAGGGGTTGTTACATGAGCCTTTCTTGGTATCTTCCTTGTTTAACATCATTATGATCTTGGTATCCATTACCTAGGTACAATGCATATCATCCCTAAACATCACAAGCTTGTTCTCAAAACTTCCATGTTTACATATTACAATAAATATTCTAAAATAAAAAAGGTACCTTATTTGACTTTTAGCGTGGGTACCTTCTCTTAAGGGTACTCTAGAAAACATAAGGTAGTGTTTCATGATATATACTTCTTTTGTAATTGAATTGCATTGGTCGGGTGTGTCGCCTAGATTTATCATGGGAGATATGCAATGCTATAGATTTTGTAATGACCCACACTTTTGAGTGTCTTAAAGACCTTAAAGTCACAAATCGTTAATCATAAATCCCAAGATCAGATTCAAGAAATAATATAGAATAGTAAACAATTTACATTAATGAACAAATATTTATATGTTTGCATAAAAAGTTCCTCTAAGGAGTTACATAAATTTTATAAATAGTTAATTGTACATGTGTGAAGATATACCACTAAGACTAAACCTTCGTGAATAACTTTAGTGTCTTCAAAATATTTATCATGTAACCTCATGTCCACGAAACAAGTATACCTGATACCTAAAATGCCGACAAAAAAATATGTGATCAGTATATTTCTACATTGGTATGTGGGTTCAAACAATAATCTCAAGTACACATATAAGAAAACATCTTTATCTTGCATATAAGAACATAAACTTGTTTTCATACTCTAACCCATGTCTGGTCTACTACCACAGGTGTAATCACTGTCCCTCCAAGGCTTGTGTGCATTACCCTTAAGATCAGTCTAACCCATGGTTTAGAATGTTGTTATTTACTTTACATGATACTCATAGGAACTTTATAATTTGCAAGAAGTAAATAAAAAAGCAAGTATTTTATCTTTCATTCAATCTCATCGAGAAACCTCGACAAACTTGAAATCCGATATAGGTATTCATAAGCATAACCACGTACCTTATGCCATCACTGAAACCATGCAGAACATCATATACTTTAAGAATGTTTCCAAACATCCAAGCAACAAAGCATGTAATCAACAAGTATCTGAAACAAAGCATACTACATATGTGTTACCATGTATTCACATTGTACTAAACAGATCTAGATGTGCTCCTAAACTAGGGTTTAGGGCTGTCTCATGTTTGGAATAGGGATTAGGGTTACAAACCCTAATTCCACCACATCATGGTTTCTAAGATTACACTTTTAGTTATACATATTAGGTGAAACCCTAATCATCATATTAAACATATTAGCTTACCCGTGATACCTAAATCACATTACTAACATTAAGATCATAACAAGATATCCATGTTGGTTGTAAAACCCTAAACAACATGAATAAGATTACTAATCTAGAATCATCCATTATTCAACATTATCACGGTTTTAATCATTATACATGGCAAGACCAGATGTTAGCCTAACGTGAACAAATCTATTCAATTAAGCATCGGGTTAAGGCAAATCTCAATTTTCATTTTCATGAAACACACCTAAACATGTATTGCATTTCCTTTTGGAACAGGAAGGTGAATTAGCCTCCCAAACTATTATATTTGGATTCATCTCATTCTTGATCAAATTTCATATAAAATTTATTTTCATCTTATCATCCTAGCAATTTCTATGCTTTTTGCAATATTAATTGTTATTGGACCAATGAGACAATGCCACATCAACGTAACTTACTTGTTTCTGATCCACACTGGCAGCCAGATGGTTTCGGGGAAAGACACTTGTGCCCCTAGTCCTTGAATGTGTGCGTAGGGACATTGGGGTCATTGAACCCTTTCTCTTCTTCCTTCACAAACCAGTTCTGCGACGCAGCATCACAGATGTGTGACATACGACCAATGCTACAAACAGTTGTAGGTCAAGAATCTTCACTGCATCGGTTCTACCATCTCGCCCACAACCTCCATGCATCTCCATCCTCCCTCCTTCTTTCTCCTCTTCCTCATGACATGTTAACATCTCACTGGTTCCTGCACGTCTGTGGTCGCTTCTTCCACGGTGGGCATTTGGCCAACATCAAAGTTGGGCACCCCAGGCTGGTGAGGGGTCTGAAAGCCCCTCCTTGCCTCCATGCCTAAGTTGGCAGACCGCCTAGATAAGACAAGGGGATCAGGTCTGAGAGAGATCTCCACTTCCTGGATCTTCCTTCGTCCTCGTCCCCCACCTGATGTGCGTCTATGGCCCTCCTATGGTGGCAAGATGTGATGTACTGCCATGGCCATAGGTTGAGCCTCGACTCCTCTCATGACAAAAACCTCCTTCGAAGCACCACATCCTTTTAGCACCTGTCTCCCTCCTCCATGTCCTCTAATAGCAACTCCAAGCAACACCTGACCTCCGTGCAGAGCCAGGAAACACCGGCACTACTGCTACCCTGGAGATTATCGATTGCGTGTGTGAAGTCAAGCTTGTACGTATACAACACAATGATACACTCTTATCTATCCTCCCTCATCCCATTAATGTATTGGTTCTATGCATCCTGACATCTGCCGACAAGGTTGTCGTTTGATCTCACATTGACAAGCCTGTGAGGACTCCATGGTTCGTAGAGGACAAGGGTTTAGTTTCTCTGCCAAGGCGGTTCTCCTCAGTCAATTATATAGGCGCTAGACAAACCTTTTAGGGTTTTGAGAGGACGGTTGAGAGGAAAAAAAGTGGGTGGCAATCCTAGGGTTTGAGGCTAGATTTCCATATGTTGTTGCCAAGGAAATAAAAGGCAAGGACTTAAATTATATTCCCTCCTTTTTTTTATTTTTTTGAAAGACACAACATTCATTACATTAAAGCCATACGACATCTACATGTAAAGGGAGATACACCAACCGAACACAAAAAAGTAAAGAGCAGATACAATAACCAGAAACTCATATCGGAACGTGATAAGAACAATGATGTATTGATCTCTCTTCTATATCGCTGACCAAAACAACTTTTTATGAGAGATTCCTTCAACCTGAGATTATATTTGATATAAAGTATATGCTCCAAACCAGTGACCGAAGAAGTGATCACCTTTGCACTTGCTGCCATATAACAAAGAAATAAAAGAAGACCTAACATGAAAGGAGGACACAAACCACACGACAACATAGAACTTATAACTCACTAAGGCAACAACACCTACCTAACAACACAACGTCCCATAAAAAAGGACGAGAAAAACCACTACCAACGACGAGCACTAAGGTTGCACCAATCAGGAGACCCAGGAAGGAGGACAAACCCTAGTGATGCAGATACAGAGGAAGGACGGCTCATGCGAGTACAAAGGCGGGGAGTAGAGGGTGCTGGGAACTCCACCACCACTTCCGACCACCACTGCGAACAGGGGGTGGAAGACCCACATGAAGCCCAAAACCCAGCTTTCTCCTCCTCTTCCTGGAGCACCAAGGGGAGCCCGATCCCACCAACCACCCAAGCAGGAACCCAAGGCACGCCCCTTGAACGACAAACCTAAATCAAAAGGAGCAAGCAGACACCAAAAACAGCTATACATGACACCTACAAAAAGACCCCAAACTTGTCGATCCCTCAAGCCGGGAGGACGCCCACCACACTAGAACCCTTCCTCTTCACAATGGCCTGGAGCTCCAAAATAGGGCTGTGGCAAGGGCCACAGAAGCCCCGTCGCTGCCAGGGCACAGCGCACGGTGCTAGCGCTGCCGCCGAAGAGAAACGCGGGCGGCAAGGGTGAAGGGCAACCACCAAGCGAAGAGCAGTCCATGAAGATCGGGCTCGGAAGAGGCCCTGGGGGAGCGGGGTGGCGCTAGCCGCCGCCAAAAGCCCCCTCCCCCGAGCTGGGGAACTCGTGCCCTAGTCGCCTTGCGAATCTCCCGAGAACAGCCACTCCCGTCCGCTCCTAGGGAAACCCCTCTTTCTCTCCCTTTCTAATTGACCGTAACCATTTGTTCCTTCTCCTTTTCTTAAACCCATGTTTCCTATTCCTTTTAGAAAACTTACATATTTTTCCTTTATTTGGCTTCCAAGAAAGAGGTGGATAATCCCTTCTTCCTTTATTCTTAACATTATGTCTAACACATAATTGTTTCATTTTTACTAAGATTTAAAAGGTCTTTCTCTTTTATTGAATCATTCAACTTGGACTAGGAAATAGTATACTCCCTCTCCTAATCTTTTCTTTCTCTTGATTAACATCAATCACACATGGTTACACATATACATAATTGTTAGAAGTATTACAATGAATATTTTCCATGTATGAATTCCTCGTATTAAACTTGTGCCGCAAGCACCATTGCCAAAAAGGTGAATAAGTTTATTATTCCACCAATAACACCATTGAGGAAATTATAAATCAATTCATTTGTATTCTTCAATTTTTATCAAATTTGAGGATATAACATTCACTCCTCCTTATAAAGGAATTTTCCCCCCAAAATCCAGGCCTACTAAGCCTAGGTGAATGATACCCATCTTATTCTCAAAACTTAGGGTTAGCGTCCTACTTAGATGTGTTAACTACTTTTCATTAGTATCTCGATTTTCATTTTATTACTAAGATTAGCACCTGAATTGAAATTCAAGTATATCCACATCTATAGTATACACATCTTATCATCTCTTGATGATTCTATTCTAATTGATGATCTCATTATTACTTGGTGATTTCTCTTTTCACCTATGTTTCCAACCTATTATTTGTTATTTGTGCACAAGGGTGAGGTAACACCTCTAATTAAGTTGAATCATACACAATATGACTCTAAACTTACTTGTTCTTAATTTCATAGCATTCTTATATTTCATGAAGTCAAGTGCCCCTTTTCTTACTCTTAAGTTAGGGAACCACTTCTCTCAAGTTTCTATGACTTCCTTATATCTCTTACATTTACATCCCATGTATCATTATGAGCCTTAGCCAAATCCTTTGGGTCTCTAGGGGTATAGGTACTTTTGGAGTGATGTCATCCTTTTACACCAAGGGAGTGTCTTTAAATTCACCCTATTGGGCCACATGAAGATCAGGGAAGTGGCCAACCTCCTGAGACATGGGCCTAGGGAAAACCAACTATTACCTCCCAACCACTTGGTCGTGTGCATTCAGGGCATATCAACTCCCAACCACTTGGTCGTGTGCATTCAGGGCATATCAACTCCCAACCCATTAGTCCTATGTACCTCTAATACACCCTACTTGACCCTAGGATTGCATTAGGTCTCTACCCTCCCTAAGGGTTTCTTTGAGATGTCACATCTTTTAAGCACATTATTCTCTTATTTCATTGTTTAACCCAGATTTCCTTCACCTCTCACATTCGAGTAGACATTATGTAGTGTTGTCCCAACATTGGGCTCGGGCCACCATCCCTCCAGGGCTTGGTGCCATGTCGGTCTTCCCTCCTGGGCTTGACCTCTGTGATCTTCCCCTATAGGGGCTTGATCCTAACAACTGCACTGTTGACTTAGGCCACCTTCCCTCCTGGGCTTGGTGCCTCTCTAGTCTTCCCTCCTGGGCTTGACCATTTCATGACCTTCCCTCCTGGTCTTGATCATCCACTTAGGCCACCTTCCCTCATGGGCTTGGTTCCTTAATGATCTTCCCTCCTGGGCTTGACCATTTCATGACCTTCCCTCCTGGGCTTGGTCATCTACTCAGGCCACCTTCCCTCCTAGGCTTGGTGCCTTACTGGTCTTCCCAATCCTAGGCTTGACCAGTTGTTACACAGAGATGGCATCCTTAGGTTCAAAGAATGTAAGTGCTTTCATTTTATTATATCATTAACTCTTCACCCCTCTAGGTGAGGATTAAGGTTATCTCAATACTTAAATACATGTATTCACTTACCTTTTAAGGGAAAGTCCTAGCCTAGGGTACCTTCTTGGCTCATAGGAGGGGGTTAGGCTCTCTAGACACAACTTGATCCCAAGATCTAGATTTTGCCTCCCTCATAGGTCATCTTCCCACTCTTTGGGTTGACCCACCCTAGGTTGTCATACCAACCCTAAAGGTTTCATATATATTCTCCCTTTTTTTCATTAAGCATAAATTTTATTATTATAACATATCAACACATGTTTGCTCAATTTCTAGGATACCCCCTCATGGTCCCTATCTATTCAGTATACTTGGGTCACCTTCCCCTCCAGAGCTTGGTGCCACATTGACCTTCCCCTCCAGGGGCTTGGCCACCATCACTAAACTTCTAGAGACAACATAAGGGGTTTGAGCAGGTTATAATCAACCATTCATTTTGATATATATATAAATATTGGGTTCAAATATTCCTTAAGACCTCTTACATAAGTTTTATTCTCCTCATGCACACCTGCATGGGAGACTGGGTTATCTAAACCCATCCCTTTATCTTTCTTATTCCCGATTTCAAGTTTCACATGAATAGTGTCCCATACCACCACACCATGTTCATTATTTAAGATTAAGGTTTTTAGGGTTAGGGTTAGGGTTAGGGAATATACTCTACCTCTTAGAGTTTCCCTATCCCTAGACTCATTAGAGTTTCATACCCTAATCCAAGTCCTCCCTCTAAGGAAGGGATTACCCATGCATGTATCTTTATAGCGTCTACCCTCTCTAGAGGGACCTATATGAAAGGTTACATATTTTCACATTTTACTTCTCTTATTAATATTTTCTTTTCAAAGATTTTTAAGCAAGATATGAGTAGTTGACAAAATGTAAGATGAGAAACCTAAAAGATACTTTAAGCTTTACTAATTTTTCTCTTAAATTTTCTAAGGAATATTTGAAATAATAAACTATTAAGTATTAGTTGATGAATCTATGCTCTGATACCAAATGTAATGACCCACACTTTTGAGTGTCTAAAAGACCTTAAAGTCACAGATCGTTAATCATAAATCCCAAGATCAGATTCAAGAAATAATATAGAATAGTAAACAATTTACATTAATGAACAAATATTTATATGTTTGCATAAAAAGTTCCTCTAAGGAGTTACATAAATTTTAAAAATAGTTAATTGTACATGTGTGAAGATATACCACTAAGACTAAACCTTCGTGAATAACTTTAGTGTCTTAAAAATCTTTATCATTTAACCTCATGTCCACGAAACAAGTATACCTGATACCTAAAATGCCGACAAACAAATATGCGATCAATATATTTCTACACTGGTATGTGGGTTCAAACAATAATCTCAAGTACACATATAAGAAAACATCTTTATCTTGCATATAAGAACATAAACTTGTTTTCATATTCTAACCCATGTCTGGTCTACTACCTCAGGTGTAATCACTATCCCTCCAAGGCTTGTGTGCATTACCCTTAAGACCAGTCTAACCCATGGTTCAGAATATTGTTAATTTCTTTACATGATACTCATAGGAACTTTATAATTTTCAAGAAGTAAATAAACAAGCAAGTAGTTTATCTTTCATTAAATCTCATTGAGAAACCTCAACAAACTCAGAATTCAATACATGTATTCATAAGTGTAACCACGTACCTTATGCCATCGCAGAAACCATGCAAAACATCATATACTTTAAGAATGTTTCCAAACATCCCAGCAACAAAGCATGCAATAAAAAAGTATCTGAAACAAAGCATACTACCTATGTGTCACCATGTATTCTCATTGTACTAACGAGATCTAGATGCACTCCTAAACTAGGGTTTAGGGCTGTCTCGTGTTTGGACTAGGGATTAGGGTTACAAACCCTAATTCCTCCACATCATGGATTCTAAGATTACACTTTTAGTTATACATATTAGGTGAAACCATAATCATCATCTTAAACATACTAGATTACCCGTGATATCTAAATCACATTACTAACAATAAGATCATAGAAAGATGTCCATGTTGGTTGTAAAACCCTAATCCAGAATCGTCCATTATTCAACATTATCAAGGTTTTAATCATTATACATGGAAAGATCAGGTGTTAGCCTAACATGAACAAATCTATTCAATTACGCATCAGGTTAAGGAAAATCTAGGTTTTCCTTTTCATTACACACCTAAACATGTATTGAATATTCTTTTTGAACAAGAAGCTGAATTAGACACTCAAACTATTTTATTTGGATTCCTCTCATTCTCCAAATCAAATTTCATATAAAACTTATTTTCATCTGAGCATCCTAGCAATTTCTATGCTTTTTGCAATATTAATCATTATTGGACCAATGAGACAATGCCACATCAACGTCACTTACTTATTTCTAATCCACGCTGGTGACCAGCTGGTTTTGGGAAAAGACACTTGTGCCCCTAGTCCTTCAACGTGTACACAAGGGCACTAGAGTCATTATACCCTTTCTCTTCTTCCTCGCACAAACCCGTTCTGCAACACAGCGTCGCGGATGTGTGATGCACGACCGATGTTGCAGATAGCCGCAGGTCCAGCATCTTCACCACATCAACCCTGCCATCTCACCCACAACCTCAAAGCTTCTCCATCCTCCCTCCTTCTTTATCCTCTTCCTCGTGTCAGGCAAACATCTCATTGTCTCTCGCACATCCGCACTTGTTGCTTCTGTGGTGGGCGTTCTGCCAGCATCAAAGCCGGTTTACCTAGGCCGGTGAGGGGTATGAAAGCCCCTCCTTGCCTCCTTGCTAGAGTTGGAAAGTTGCATGGATAAGACAAGGGGGTCGGGTCTGAGAGAGATCTCCACTTCCTGGATATTTCTTCATCCTCGTCCCCCACCGATTGTGCATTTGCAGCCCTCCTGCGGTGGCAAGATGTGATGTACTGCCATGGCCACATGTCAAGCCTAGACTCCTCTCATGACGGAAACCTCCTTTGAAGCACCACGTCCTTCAACACACGTCTCCCTCCTCCATGTCCTCCAACACCAAGTCCAAGTAACACCTGACCTTCGTGCAGAGCCAGGCAATGCCGACACTGCTTCTACCCTATCAATTGTCAATTATGTGTGTGAAGTCAAGCTCGTACATATACAACATGATGGCACACTCTTATCTATCCTCCCTCATCCCAATAAGGCATTGGTTCCATGCAGCATGACATCCGTCGGCAAGGTTGTCATTCGATCTCACATGGACAAGCCTTTGAGCACTCCATGGTTCATAGAGGACAAGGGTTGAGTTTCTCTACCAAGGCGGTTCTCCTCTGTCACTTATATAGGCGCTAGTCAAACCTTTTCGAGTTTTGAGAGGATAGTTGAGAGGGAAAAAGGTGGGCGGCAGTTCCGGGGTTTGAGGCTAGATTTACATATGTGGTTGCCAAGGAAATAAAAGGCAAGGACTTAAATTATACTACTTCTCCTTTTCTTTAACCCATGTTTCCTATTCCTTTTAGAAAACTTGCATATTGTTCCTTTATTTGGCTTCTAAGAAAGAGGTGGATAATCCCTTCTTCCTTTATTTTTAACATTATGTCTAACACATAATTGTTTCCTTTTATTGAATCATTCAACTTTGATAAGGAAATATTATACTCCCTCTCCTAATCTTTTCTTTCTCTTGATTAACATCAATCACACATGGTTACACATAAACATAATTGTTATAAGTATTACATTGAATATCTTTCCATGTATGAATTCCTCTTATTTAACTTGTGCCACAAGCACCCATGCCATAAAGGTGAATAAGTTTATTATTCCACCAATAACAACATTGAGGAAATTATAAATCAATTCATTTATATTCTTCAATTTTTATCAAATTTGAGGATATAAAATCTTTGGTACTCCTATTTATTCTTTTCATAGCTACATTCCTTAAGTGGGCTGTCTTACTCTTTTCTTAACCACAAGTATTTTTTTTACTCCATGAAATTCATCTTCCTTATCAAGCACTCAACAAACCCTGATTAGCCCATCACCTATACCTACCTTAGGTATGCCAGTGCCATATCGATAGGCTCATGATAGTGGTGAGATGTAGAATTTGCAACCTAGGTCTCAAGGGTCTTGAAGGATATTTTTTAGCAACCTTAATTTTCCTCATATAGGTTTTACAAACCTCTTCAAAAGCCATCATTTATATATAGACTAAAATGCATTTGACATGTGTGATTGAGTTTATAAATTTGTCTTTTATATCCATGTCCATGAGAGAAAGGCATGTATGTGTACAAGGTTATTCCCTTGAATCCATTTAGGGTAGGTTTTGAGTAGGATATTGTAGTTAACATGATAAATTATCTCACCAAAGCATGTTGTTCCTTGTAGCACTTAGGTGGCATATATCATTTCCTTCTACCCATGTGTATTAAAAGGGCATTTCTAGGGATAGGGTGCCATCCTTGGGAGGTATTTTCAAGGGTTTATCATACTCTAGGATCTTGTGTTCCACTTTGGGACTCAAGGTGGTATACCTATATCCTTAACTATAATAAGAGTTTGCATGTAGTTATTTACTACCTTCATTTATTCATTTTTAATTTCCCTAGATAAATATGTTTGATCAAGGTTTGATCTTCCCTTTCCCTCGCTACAATTGTTCATACATGTTTACTTCTTTTATTAATCATGTATACCAAAAATTAGGGTTTGTAAGGATAACCTTCTTATCATAAGGTTTTTCTCTTTCATATAACATACTTAGGTACTTCACATAAACCTATCTTATTCCAGTGCAACCTACATTCTAAGATGTTTCTAGGGTTTCTCCTCATAGAAAAATCATACATAAAACATGTCCATCACATATTTTAATTTTAGATTTCAAATTGACATTCCATATGTATTAGTTTTATGGAGAATGCCTTAACCCTAATTTTCTTACAACTTTGTTTTAGACAAGGAGAGAATACATTCTAAGGTTTAATATGAGGTAATGTGGGTTGAAGAGACTAGGTATGAGAGAGATGAAGTTTAGACAAGAATACCTAGAGGTATTTAATTCTGAGTAAATCCTTAGGTTCTCATTTAGTAGGGGCAGCGAGAGTCATCGTAAATTAACTAGTGTCACAGAGGAAAATTAATTTCATCCCCCAAGTTGTGAACTATTCTACGAACCATCACCTCTCAAAAATACCCAAACAATTCCCTTAGGCTCTATGTATTTTTTGAAAATATTAACAATTATAAGTACTTTATATAAACTTGGGCTCTGATACCCATTGTATTGCCTATCCTTTTGTTATTCCAAATTAAGGTGGACCTAAAAGGCAATGTCCATTATCTCTATCTTTGGGATCCAAATTTATGGGAAATAAAGAAATAGTCATTAATTATTCCTTAAAATAGGTATTATTTACAAAAGGGTAGATATAGATCATGATACCTCTACCTAAGAAACTACTTGTTACTATGTGGGCTCACCAAACAACACTTTGTCAGCTTTCTTTACGATTTGGCCCAAACTATTTTGCTGATTTTTATGCCTTACACACTCATTTGCTACTTTGTTCTCAACTATTACTAGAAAATAGAAGTTGAAAAGCACCATGGGAGGAGTTTATGATTTTATTTAATATTAGGAAAGACTATCATTTTTTAAACTAATGATAGAAATGAGACTATCTAAAATCCTCCTTGATTATCTCGCTATGGCTTGATTCCTTTTTCTTTCAAAGTGATCTAGATCTTCAAGTCAATATTGTTAACCTAAAATGTTGACAAACAAAATGAAGTTAGCACATGATTATGGTTGTAGGTGAATGCAACAAAAAGTGTGTATGTAATTTTTAAAAGCATACCTAGTTATGGTTAAGTAATTGCAAACAACATATTATTTATAAATATTTTGACCCCTAATCTTTCTCATCTCACTTGGTAAACCAATATTCAATTTAGGAATGAAACTCTGAAGTGTATGTCTTATCATCAAGCTCAACAATGTGTATCCCACCACTTGTCTCTTTCACATCACTTCATATTGGTTTTCGATATACCATCTTGGTGATTATATTCTATATTATAACTTGAGGGTGGGTTTCATTAAAAAAAACTTGTGAGGTATCAATTACTGGGTTCCATTATTATACCTTATGGGTCACATAATGCCTTATGAACAATACGAAATAAATCATTCCTGGCATTCGTCATATTAATTCAGAATTCTAAAAATATTGAGAATCTAAAGACCATGATAGAAACAACTATTCATAGTTAACCCACATACCTCATTTAGAGAGAAGATATATCTACATATATTCAATATGCATGTCAAAACATAGTTTTGGTCACACAATTTATCAACACATGAGATAACATTGTATCATTTATAAATAAATTTTCAACAACTATTCACCGTTGAAATTAGGCCAAAATTTAAGGTTTTAGGTCAATTTTTGGGTTTTCTATATTTTGATTACCACCTGTATGAAAGCCCAAATCATACATGTGCTTAACTTTAACTTCACTTATTCATCCATCATTAATAGCATGTGCATTAAGGTAAGGAAAAAAGGATTTTATCAACTAACAAGTAATCTTTAGTATGAACATGGGATTTATTAACTTAAACAAACCATTAAACATAGTATATGGTTTCCACATACCAAGTCGTTAATGTCATCTCGTAACCCCCATAATGGGGGCCCATATAAGTATTTCTACTAATACTAAAACAAGATGAGGTTCATAGGATAATTTTTGAGCCAAAGACATAATTAGCTTAAGGAACAATTTAGTTAGAATCTATGTGTTCTCCTGGTCATTATATATATATATATATATATACTGGTCATTATATATATATATTTGATTATTGTATTATTTCCTACAACTATTGTAAGATAATTCTAGTATATATATAACACATCACCATAGCCCGTGCTAGGATGTGCAAGTGAAGGTGTGTATGAGTACTTATGATTTAGACATAAGCTAGCGGGGTTAACGTTGGGTAAGGTCAAAATTGATTGCCCCCCTTGAGCCAGTCAGGATAAAAATGTAGGGTCTAGAGAGAATCTACCCACTGATCTTTACCGCTAATTGAGATTTGAACGGCCTAGAGAAGCTTCTTCCCACAAGGTTCTATCTTGCATGAGATACAACCCGCTTGACAGTGAGGCTCACTGGAGGAAATCTAGTGTTAAGAAAGAAATAAAAATGGATGCCAGAAATAGGTTGATATTGGTTGTCTCTCCCTCATGAAGGTGATGAGGGTCTATTCCAAGCCTGCAGTGACCATGGTGAGAAGAACCCATGTGACAGTGTTGCAATACAAGAGAAAAGGTGGTGGCTCGTTCATAAGGTTATAGGGCTTGATGGAAAAGGAAAAAGTATCTAGTTTGGCAAAAATCTGCAATGGCAGAAGTGGAGTTCTTATAGGCCAAAGGGGGGATTATGGTTTAAGGATGAGTATTTCCTGGTGCCCATTAGTTTGAGAGGTAATGGCAGGGGGCATGCTTCAAGATTGGGGTTGAAGGCATTATTGAACTTTGATCTACCATAAATCAACATGAATTGGAGAGACGGAGGGGAAGGCATTATATTTAGAGTGAGATGGAGAGTGGAGAGGGATTGAGGGGTATTTATAGGTGTAACCCCAATTAGGCACTCTTTCCCTTTTGGTTGAAGGTAGAAGACACCATGGATCATTGATCCCTGATTAAACGACTATGATTCTACATGGCACATGTCAATGGTCGAGTCAAAGACCCCTAAATTTTTTATCCTTTAATTATGGCATGTTGATTTATTAATTCAATCACTTAACTCTTGAATTCCAAACTATATTTTGAACTTCAAAAATTCACAACTTTTACATCAGAACTCCAGTTGACTTTGGATTTTACAACTTCACCACTCTAGTATTACTAAAACTTTACTTTAATCAGATGTCATCCTTGTAAGAAACCATTTGATTGCTCAAATAAAACTAGAAAGAAATGTATGTCCATATATGCCCCATAATAGATGATCAATTGATTAGACCACTAGAACAGTCCTAATGACTTGAAATGTTTGGTCTTTTTTATCTCTCTCATCTTTCTACCACAAAATATGACAATGAAAATTTCATAGATTAATATTTGTTTGTTGACATTCATCTCACCCTTATATTATAGTCAATTAATAGTCTTCAAACACTGATATAGTTGCATATAGTGTATGGAACTTGATATATTTTTCTAAGGCAGTGTTTGAGTGAAAATAGATTACTACAAGAGATATCACTGAATTGAATTACAATTAATTGATTTTCATCCCAAAAGACTCAATAATAAATATATTCAACCACATAGGATTATGTTAAATAAACTTTTTATAAATACAAGTTCTACATAAAAGGAGAAGAAATAGAAAGTCCTCACAGTGAGCTACTTCTCTAGATATCATGACTATGGGAAAAGTTGTCTTAAACACATAATAAACCTCAACAAAGGTGATTTTCCTACCTCATGTCTAGGAACATCGTTAAGTGGGGGAGAAGTGAGGGAAAATGCTTTTCCATTTGTATTGACAATCTCCATGAAGTTGTGTCAAAATGGATGGGTGTTTGCCTCTCTCTCGATGGGAGGCTTGTGCTCACTATATCACATCTTGTGACCAAGACAAGATTTTGGCAAATTCAAATAAAATCCCCCTATCTCAATGTAGAAGAAACACAATATCATGTAAACTTTGTGCCGGATGGCATAACTCATGATGTGGCATGGATCATTGATACTAGATAAAACTATCAAACGAATGGGTAGGTTGAGTTTGGATTGGTTCATATTGGTTGTAGCTCTCGCAGGTGAGGGTTAAAAAGAATCACTATTAAATGGGTGGGTCAATAAAACCTGACCCAAAGATTTGAAGGTCGCCTGCAGGTTCCCATACAATATGTGTTCAATAAAAAAGTTGTTAATTACTTCTCTACAAATAAAAATGGAATGCTCATTTATAATTTTTAGTATAAACATATGAACATAAGAGTAACCATCCAATATATTTGGTGTTGAACACAACTTAATGCTTAGTGTTGTGTTTCAACACGAACTTATAAGTGAAAAAGAAAAAAAACAACTACTGCAATGTGGAATTAAAAATAAAAGTTATAGAAGTTTCAAATAGAACAATACATCCCCATAACAATACTATATTGTATCATGTAATGTTAGAAATTCCTAATAGAATATATGCTCATTGTGATCCATTGCACAAAGTGAACATAAAGAAAATAAACTTGATACAACCAAATGTAAAACTTGCAATATACTATATGCTAATTAACTTAAACAACAATATAAAAATAATTAGTTTGTTACCATGGAATAATAAGATAAAAAAATATATCAATCATAACTTTTACATTTTTTCTTTTTACACTATGTAAACTAACATCAGCTATATAGTTACTTGATAAATGTGTGGGCGTTGTATTTCTAACAATTATACAATTATTGTATTTATATTAATATATGTATTTTATATAATAAGGTCATCTGTGGGTGTCTGTGTGTCACCCATGAAGCCCACTAACTAAATATGTGGATATAATTTGAGTGATTTTTAGAATATGACATATTTCATCACTCAAAGGAAACTTAAATGAGTCAACCCGTGTGTATCCTCAGATCACGCTTAGTTTGCCAAGTCCATTTCCATACACTATCACAAGGGAGGGCTCAACATTCCAAACTTGGAGGACATTTCTACCTCAACCACTAGAAGAATTATCAATACATTCCTCGGAATGACCACCTCACCTTAGAGAAGTTGGTCAACATTACACTATGACCATAATTTCGACTACTTGTTTGGGTAGTAGGCTTGTTGCTAAAGGATTTGGCATGAGATGCTCAAGATGTGGCGTAGTGTGAGTGGTTATTACTACTGCATGGGTTGATGGTCAATGGCATGTAACTAGTAGCCGTCACTAACCTTGGTTGCTATCTTCCTATCACATCCAACAAGTTCAATGGGACAGGCTCACGTGGAATTGATTCCACACACCTAAATTGAGTTGTTGCACCGGCAGGTGAATTTCTAAAGAAATTTCCTATATATTATCGCCTTAGGAGGTGGGGATTGGAGGTGAATCCCACATACTTACTATGCAAGGAGGAGAACAAAATCCACGAGAACCTATTCTTTGAGTGTTGTTTCTCGAAGTACCTATTATGCAAGGTCTTTTCAAAGTTGGGCTCGAATGGTGCTCCCCTGGCCAACTTATACGATGTGATTTATTAGATCCTTTTTAAGACTAACACATGTGGCTGCTGGTTGGCGCATGACTTGCTTCCTTTGGAGGGAGACATATGATAGATTGCACGACAAAGAGGATATTGATGTCTTTGTGAGTTTTGGACAGTCTTGTAAATAACTTCAGGTGGTTGTCAAAACTAAACTGAGGATAGGGGTGGGCATAGACCTTTTTTATAATTGTTTCATATAATTAATAAGTTAAAACCATATGCAACCTCATAGAGGTGAAGGGTTCACATATATTATCAATATGATGTTGGTAGTGATCACCTTAGGCGTCACACTAATACTGCTACATGAAAATAAAACATAATGAAATCAATGTGTCTGGCATGGTGCATTCCCCCCTAGAGAGATGATATGCAAGTAAAAATATCTAGTTTTCATCTGTTTCCTCAAGGTTTGTTTCATAGAAACGATAAGTTGTCCATTGTTGACGCTAACATCCTTTGGAGTTGTCTTGATGGCCAAAATCCATCCAATGCCTTCGTCATCTACAAAGAATATAATCATCATATAATGCTTGAGTCACTGTAATTAGTTGTTCATTGGATGTGCAACTATTCTTGTGGAATATCTTGTTTATCTCAATCCATATAATGCTAATGATCGTGGTAGAAATGGATTTTCTATGACATGTTCCTCGAGGATGGCTAATATCATGTGAAAACCGATACTCCATATTGAGTCTAGGGATATTTTTATGGTGGTGGCAGTATTGAAATGTGTCCATATGTATCTGGATGTGTGACATGTGAAAAAGAGGTGTTGGTTTGTTTCTTCTTGTGTTCTACACATAAGGAAAATGCATGGACCCTAGTATCCTATATTTCTATAATGCGCATCGATATGGTTTTTGTCGTGTCATAGGATTTGATAGAAAGATGTATACTTTGGCTGGGTGTGGGATATTACATATATTCATTTGTGAAAAAATGTGTCCCATGAAGGTGTAGAAGGTGTATGCATGTCTCACAGTGTATCTTGTCCCCATTTCCATATCACTCTCATTCTAGTGTTTGTTCTAGTTGGATCATCATATCCCCCATGTCAGAAGTGGTCAGATGATGATTTAAAAAGTTTTTGAACATGTTGTGTCTACTTGATCCAACGAGTACTACAATTTTTTGTGTGGAAATGTATCTAATGCTAGATGGAATTTCATTGTGGTTAGTGAGGTGGTTAGTGGGGGACATACCTTTTCACAAGGGTCCAATGTATATGGTGTATGTGGTGTGGTGTGGTGGAGTGTTGATGGTATTTATGATAAGATATATAGTTTTGGAAATATGTTTCCACAGAGGTGAGGCTAGCCTATATGAGATGTAAAAGCAAGGTTTATGTTTGGTATGGTATTTTTCCATGACTATGTTAGTCCATAGGTGTTTATTCTTTTGACACATGATGTTGTAAACTTGTGCAGGAGACATAATGCATGGGTTTACATGTGAATAATACCCCATCATTTGAATTATTTAGGGCTACAAATCATGTCCCGGTTGACAAGGTGTGCACTTCTTTTGTTGTGGTCTCTGAGGATGTGCTTTCTAATTTTGTCAATGTGTTTGATAACAACTTTGGGGTTCGTACACAAATGAGATGGTAAGTGATGATAGGAGTAAGAGAGGTATTAAGAAGAGTTAGTCGGCCAACAAGTATAAGATAATAGAGACATTTTTGATACTCCTTGCTAAATGGATTCCAGTCAGTAATTGGAGTGTTCCATGGTGATAGGGGTAAACCTAGGTATCAGATCAGGTAGTTTTTAGTGTTACATTTCTAAAGGGGTTGGAATTTTTCCATATTAGTGGATGAAATATGTGTATTGATGGTGCTAGATTTGTGGAAGTTTATTTTGACCCCTAAAAGATATGAGGAATTAGCCAAGATATAGATGATGTTGATAAACTGTCGATCCTCATATTTGATGAAGATGATACTTTCATCTGCAAACGGAATGATTTTATTATGACACCCATCTGGTCTATCGGTCAGACCATTGATAGTTCCTATTTGAATGAAACAGACTAAAATGGAGTTAAAATGATAAGGAGATATGGTTATAGGGGATCTTCTTGTCTAAGTCCATTTGTACTTTTCAAATAGCCTAAGGCAGCGCCATTGATGATAATTGAAAAGCACATGTACTGATTCAAGAATGCATCCAATTGGTCTGTATGTCTGGAAAATGATATCCATGAAGGAATTTAAGAAGAAAGGCCCAGTTTATGTTGTAAAATATTTTCTAAAAGTCAAGTTTAAGGGTTAGGAGTGGGAATTCTGTGTATGACACTTGTGGACAGTTTCTATGGTAGTAATATATGCATCTTAAATACATCTAATTGGTAGGAAGGAACATTGTAATTGTAGAATGATGTGTCCTATGTATGGTTTAATCCTCGTACTAAGAAGTTTGTCTATGATTTTATATGAGCCATTGATTAGGCTAATAGGTCTGAAATCTCAAATGGATTAGACTGGTCTTTCTTTTCAACTAGAGAAACATGTGTCTAGTTCTGAATTCTAATGTGTTGAGTCATATTAGATTTAGTAAGGATGGTGTGTAAAAGGTTTGGGAAACTATCTTTAATGTGATTCACATGAGGATCTATAGAAGGCCATTCTAAAACCATCAGGCCTGGTGATTTACCAATGCCAAGGCTGGTCATATCAGTTTTGGTTTCTAACTCCATCAAACGGTCCACAAGGTTGTTACTTTTAGAGATTTTGATGTGATAGATGGTGTCCCATTCTAATCATATATTGTTTGGAGATAGATGGCCATTGTTAAACAACAGTTTGAAAAAGTTTACTTCACGTGAGATGATCATATATTGACCATGGGATTGTGTATCCATATTGTCAAGGTTGTGGAGAGTGGATATTCTATTTTTTATTACTATTATAGAGTGTTTTTATTTATATTATTAAGTGTCTTTGTAATATGGGTCCAAGTATGCCTTGTCCCATTAGGATTAAGTTGTGTCATATATGATTTCCTATTCTCCTATATATAGGATCAAGGTTTCTCTTATCTAATATAACGAACAGTCATCTTTTTGTATCAGAGAAATCACCAATCCTGTGTCGCCCTAAGTGAGAGAGAGAAAGGAAGAAAGCTCCTTGTGGGCGGACACCCTTTGCAGTTGTTGGCTGCCCACAGGAAATTTTGTTCCAATCCGCTCAGCTATTTGCTCAACTTCGATGACGAACTAGATGCCAAGCCACAATACCAGTACTAGTAACACATCCATCACGCACTTTGTTGTGGCAACAATAGAGGAAAGATCATTGTATTGGGTGTGATCCACTCGTACTATGTACAAAGTTAATTATGGCTAGACTAATAACTAACATCATGATGATGATGCATAGATCATATTACTTATTACCCTACCTCGTCAAATTGGTACTACGCAATCAAGAGCTTCCAATAGTCATTGACCTACACTGTCTATGACACCCGAGGCTAATTATATCTGGTGGATCATACAGTCCTAGTCACCAAGGACGTAAAGTGTTCCACGGCAGATCTGTCCAAGATCCCCCAAGCCATCATCCCTGCCCCTTCATGACAAAGACGAAGAAGTAAACTTCCTATTATGGGTCTCCATGCCTTTAACATTCACATTTTCTTTTTCCTCAGCAAGGAGTCAATGATCTACGAGTAAGAAATCAATTATCAATTTGTAATTTCAAGATAGAAGTAGAATATATTTTTTTTCTCCTCTTCAATCCTAATCCTATTGGGGTGTACAAGTCTCACCCATGCATCTCCAAGAAAATTACCGTAACCTTTGCCTAATCTCCACCAGATTGGGGTTGTGGCTTTAGGAAAACATTGGTCGTTTCCGATCCAAATAGGAAAATTAAAACACCACATAACATCCACAAAAACATGTTCGACTCCATAATGGTCGAGCCATAGCCATGGTAGCTACATTTATTTGCTATGTGAGCTACTGTTTAGAAAATATAAAGGGATCTTTATCCACCTGTAACCATGATTCTTGGTGGTGTTCCCCTACATACTATGATTATTTCTAATCATTAAAATCCAGTTACTTTTGCATCCAGATTTGTCTAATCCAGTCGTGTTGGATATTGATTCATGTTATCAGATTCTTCCTCTACATATTAGCCTACATAATTCTACCTCTACCATTGTTTCTGACTATCCACTCCAACCACTCTCTTGACTCTTTTTGTGGTTGGTGTGAGGGGGAGAATTAGAAGATATATGGAGGAGAAGAAAATTATATTCTGCTGCTTGATATATATTTGTGGATCTTTATGCACTTTGGAGAGTTTGTGGATTTCTACAATTGATATTTGCATCTGAAAAGTCTTTTTCTTCTACATGATTCTTGGAGAGCTTAATATCTGGAGCTTTATGTCTATTGCTTACTTATTTAAGTTGATGGTCTTCTATCCGGCTATGTCGACTATATCGTCTACATTTTTTATGTGCTTTCTTTGCACGTTGACTACTTCTACTGTGAACCAGCACTCTCTAGAATTTTTTACTGTGAACCATCACTCTCTGGCCTGTCCATGCTTTACCCATATAGACCTTTTTACTTGTCTGTGCCTTGTTTGTACGTTGACTTTCTACTTTTATGTGCCTACAATCTCTGGCATGTCTGTACTTTGGTTTGCACGTTGAATACTACTATTGTTGTGACCCAACACTCTCTGGGTTGTGATGTTAGCGACTGTGATAAAGACTGTGATGTTTTTTCACTACTCACTTTTACTCCAGATGATCGAGAAACTTCTTAGATAGATGATTGAGAAACTTTTGTGACTTTCTTGCCTGCTATGGAGTATCTACTTGAGGGGGAGTGTCTGAGTGTTTGAGTGCTTCATTGTAATACTGAGGGGGAGAAAATTTATGTATGAGATTGGTTTATCTTTTTATTTCTGTATCTTTATTTTTAGTCTGACTCACTGTTTGTAAGACGATCTGAGATTCTCCCAATTTTAGCTTGAGGGGGGGGGGTATTAGAGAGTCTGTTTGTTTATGTTATTAAGTGTCTTTGTTATATGGGCCCAATTATATCTTGGTACATTAGGGTTAATTTTTGTCATGTATGCTTCCCTATTCTCTTATGTATAGGAGTAGGGACTCTCTTATCTAATATAATGAACAATTGTATTTTACTTTCTAAGAATTACAATAGAATGGAAAAACTTTTTGTTTCTATCACCTTGAGTTGCATAAATTCGAATTTATGTTTCAAAAATATTTCCTCCAAGTTTGAATGATTTTTGATATCATTTAGTGTGGTCTGATATTCACTATCATCATGCACACGATGTTTGAGGGTAATGAGATGTGCATCATTAGCATGATCATCATCATGGTCATCATCATCATCATGATGATGATCATCATCATCATCATCATCATCACCATCATCATCATCATCATTTTTTTATTTTCATCATCTTCTTGATTGCACACGTTTCACATGTATTGTGCCTAGTTTGATATGTATCATGCCTACAATCAATCCAATGTGTCCAATTTGGATTTAAATACACCCAATTCAAACTTCACACTCATTTTATGACTTGAATGCACCCAATTTGAAGTTGAATGCTCTTGGTTTAGATGTGATTGCACCTAATTAGTGTTGTAATGTGGCTACTTGTTAGTGCACCCATCATTGAATACGCCTAGTTCAGACTTCAGTCTAGTTTGGACTAGATTGCGCCCAATTTGTACTTGAATGCACCCAGTTTTGATGTGATTGCGGCCAGTTAGTGTTGTATTGTGCCTAGTTGTCAATGCACCATCATCATGTTGCTTCTGCCATCATCATCATCATCATCATCACTGTCATTGCTATGATCATCATCTTATTCATCATCATCATCTTCTTCTTATTATTATTCCTCATTTTCTTATTCTTCTTGATTGCACCCAATTTCACATGTATTGCACTCAGTTTGACATGTATCACGTCCACAATCAATTGAATATGCCCCATTTGAACTTAAATTTTCCTGGTTGGGCCTTAAGCCCTGTTTTGACTTGGATGTGCCCAGTTTGGACATGTGTGTGCCCTATTAGTGTTGTGTCAATGCACTTGCTTTTGCTTGTAATACACCCTATTTCGCACGTAGTGCACCCAATTTGTAATTGAAGATGCCTAGTATGTAATGTAGTAAGCCTACTTGATAGTTTAATGGGCATCTTCTTCATTATCATCATCATCATCATCATTTTCATATCATCAACATCATCATACATGCACATTAATATTATGCACCATGTTATGTTTCACAAAGTATATCGATATTAGTCTTGTTGGATTCTATTTTTGTAACGAAACTAACAATTTTTATTTTTTCAAAAATACCACAATTTGTGTATCAACAACCTATGTCCATGCCCTCCCACTTGATCACGATAAGCATGTCATAATCCCTGACTTTTCTCTCTAGAAATGCTCTGAATTCTCTTTCTAAAAATGCTCTAGCTTCACTCTAGACCACGACGCTATGGGGATCACCAGTAAGAATCAGGTATGCCATTTTGCCGATCCCCCTGGAACCCAATCTTCCATTTGCATAGTAGTCCCATGCCTCTAGATGCATTCCAACTGATTTCACTTAGCCACATAGGATTTATGGACAACATCCGAGATCACAACACATGCATAACAATTATCTCCTCTATTGAGAAATATATTGGTTTCATACTCGAAAGATAGTTTCTGCACCAGCCGCCCTTCACACCTTCATTGGGCATTGACTCCACATTGTCGATTGCTATTGAAAATGACATTTATCCACTTCTACACTTATGCAAGTTGCTCAACAAGTGTACTATCATCTAGCATATACACTTTACCATCCAACTATAGCAACTTGAGGATAGGTGGTCATCATTCACTTAAGTTCCAAAATCAGGAGACAAGTACACATCGACAACTACATAAGGATCATCAATAAGGAACAAACATGCTCCTCTACTTCACTCACTCTTTGTCATCCTACATCTTCCAAGATACAATGATAAAAAAACATGTTTTTTCATGACTTCACCCTTGATCGTAGATCAGTCAAGAACATCCATATTCCTAGATCGTGAAGATATTTCAACTACGATTACAAACCTGGATGGATCACTCTGCATGTGGGATATAGACTCTTTAGCGTCCTTTTTCACGAGGATATCAAGGGAGGACTATGATCTATTCAGATATGGTGTGAGAAGATGATAGCTCTAGATCTCTTCCAAGGATGGAAAGTTTCCATTTGACCTAGAGCACTCCAAGCTATCACCATGTGGCTCAAAGATTTTAACAAGATCACCTTGATTCTCATCCTTTGACACTTTTCTGATCCAAGGAAAACACATCAAACTTTTTAAGTACATCATCGGAACAACAATTGAGTAGCACACAACATAATGATGAAGAACAACACATTTCTACCTCATTTGGACATACAGATGCACATGCCACTTCTGAGCAGGAGACATCCTTTGATGACACATCAACACCCCCATCTTCTACACACCCTCTGGGTTTCTTGAAGATACCTAGGAAATTCAGATATAAACCTACCCTCACTAATACATAATCATATGATCTCCCTCATAAGGCATACATTGTTGATGTTAATTTTGATCATTTCAACTCTCTACTACTCAACACCAATATAGATCGGAACCACTTATATACTAAACATAAGCATGATGATAATAACAATTAGCAAGTTGTGAAACATAACTGTAGAAATCTCTACTATGACCCACTATGCTCAGATGCCCTCAGCATGGTCACAAACACTCACATTGTATGTATCTCATTACATGCTTTCTATGCAAGGGTTAGGATCACATCTCTTACAAATGCCGAAATAATAGATCTATGAAACTTTCACGTGACTCTAAACCATTCTTGTTCAAAATACTCCCACCATGAACACACACTACTCATCATCACCCTCCAAGCCAATTTAAATGGCCTCAATACACCATTGCAAGGATCTATGCCAATAGAAAACCATGTGTATCTAGCGAATATCTTTACTTCTATAATCCATTCTCCCCTCATCAAGATCTTCACCCCACCAATCCAACTCTTTTCAAACCCACCTATCCCCAAATTTTGAACCTCAACTCCTCTTGGTATCACATACGACAACAAATCCTTTAATATATCATCTAAAATTTCTTCTATCAAAACATTCTAGAACTCTCTACAACACCATGCATTTATATCTACCCAGACAACACCAAACATGGAACAATCATCAGCTCACAACTCCACATCATTGACCATCACAACCCAATCTATGCCAACTCTCCCTACAACCATGGCCCAACAAGAAGAATACCCTTCAACCATTGAATGCCTCGTTCAAATTCGTGCATAATGTATGAGGATATTGAAGATCCTTACATCTCATCGCAATATTCTCAATATCAGTAATCAACAAGCTAACCTTGACATTGAAGGAATTTATGTCACTGGAGCCTTATTCACCTTATTCCTTGCTACACCATCCTAAAGCCCAAAATCCTTTCACCATGCGAGCTGATCTACTCACTTCTTGCTACAACCAAATAAAACCAGCTCATTGGTCAGATCCTCACATTCCCATGTGGTGAAGGTTATGATGAATCACAAGCTAGCATGTGGACAATTGAAACCAGTGCTTCACTAGCTAGTTCTAGTAGATCTGGATGGGTATCCATCTCATTTTTTTTGAAGTTAAACAGACATATTTCATTATGGAGGAGCCATACGACATCTACATGAGGAGAAAAATAAATTAAAGGACCACACAAAGATCAAGAACACATACAAACCACCACAAAAACTCATATCGGAATATGATAAGAACAATGATGTATAGATCCCTCTTCTTCGCTGGCTAACACAACTTTCTATGAGGAATACCTTCAACCTGAGTATGTATATGTGGTAGAGTATATGCGCCAGATTGGTGTTCCAAAAGGATATTGTCCCCACACTTGTTGCCATACAACACCACAACAAAATTGACCGAGAAAGAGAAATCTATTACGAGAAGAGACAGAAGCACTAATTAACAGCGAGAGAGACAAAACAAGAGTCCAACCTAGTCTAAATAGAAAGCAAGTAAAAGAGAAAGGAGGTAGCAAACTCGCCGCAGCCGGGCTCCATGACAGGGAGGAAGAAGACCGCTGCCTCCAAAGACAACATGGCCGCACGCCTCCCGAAGAAGAGACCCGGCTGAAGACGAGCAAGAAGAGGCTGAGGGGGAGTGGGACACCGCTTTACGGTGGTCAAATCCCCCTCCCCCCAGCCAACCGTCTCTGGAGGAAGAAACCCTAGTAACACTAGGGTGAGAGAGCAGCTTCCAGCGGTGAGAGGGAATCCAGATGGGTATCCATCTCATATTTAACTACACACCTCTACAATAAATCCACCTTCAATAAATTTCAAAAACCATTAGAGCCACCCTCTTGTTTATCTATTGTGACACCCTACAACCTACAAACTTCAACAAATCATATTGTGTTTTCTCTGTAAACAAAGAAACTATTCTACCTAACCGTCTCAACCTTCATTGTAGATCACTAGTGTGATGCCTAATGCCACACAAATGAGATCACTCAAAAAAAAAACACATTATCAACATATAAACCATCATATAGCTAGAAAAGTGGTATAATTAAAACTGGTTCCACCATTAACATGATGCTCAAAAACATATACGTAAACCTTATTACCTAAAGGCCCATCAACATACATCACATCATATACCATATCAAGTGTTTACATAACTATTTAGTGGCATCAAACACAACTTTTACACAAGATCTTGTTTCACATATACAAGCCATATGTACAAACATGACATACTACCAAAACCATGTATCGAGATACATCATCTACAAAACACATTGCTTCTCAGACCTAAGAATACAAGGACAACACTAGGAATATAATACTAACAACAACTAGTATCTATCCTACCTTATGCATATACAAATATCCAAGCTACTCTTCCTCCAGATCACAATCATGACCATGCCATTGATGACCACCTAAAAAGATGTGGTAACCCAAGAGGTGAGACACATGTCCTTGCAATAGATATAACTATCAACAAACAACTATTGTTATATTAGGTATCATTATTAAAGAAGATGAGAAAATTCAACTAAAGAAACAAGTTAAATAGATTTAGGAAAATTAAGTAGTTAAATTATATTAGTTGATTCCAACATGTTAGGCAGATTGTGCAAACCAATCAGATAGGTATATAAACATATATGACTAGAAGGAATACAAAGAACATGTTTGTCTATTGCCTACTAAACAATATAAGAAATAAGGCAAGGGTTAACATCCAATGTTGAGTGTGTTTAACCCTAAAAAGATATAATATATGGTTGTGTTACATGTTTTATTAATGCCTTGAGGAATTGAGGTATACCACTCAATTCCAACTGACAACTGCTATGTAGAAATCAGTGCCATACAAGATTTGTAGTAGAGTCAGATTACTAAGAGCTTATTTTCCCTCGATTAGTACGAGTCCTCCACAATGACATATAAGTCCAAATAAAAAATAGCCAAGCCCTCTCCTAGTACATAGGCCGCGGTACTAGTGAACAACCTAGTTCATCCATAAAAGGTCACGATACTAGTGAAACTAGGGTATACAAACCCAAACATCCAAGGTATAACCGCATTTGTCCTTAAATACATCATATATCTTAACATATAACTGCAATTGTTCTCATACCGCGGCATGACCGCAACCATCCTCAAAACCTTTAGATAAAGATGTTAAGGACACTCAGTCACTTGCACCTTGCATACTCAACAATATGTGCTCTGAGTTTCCGTCAATGGAATACTCATTTCACCATCTAGCAAGTGTTGACACTATAATGGATCTATGGCACATGGAAACTACATGATTAGGGTTTCATTTGATTAGTAAAGTTCATTCAGGTGATTTAAGGTCGCATCAATCAAGTTGCATACAAACTTTAAAAAGATTGTGCAAAGAAAAGGGTAGATTACAACTTCATAAGATGTAAAATGTTTAAAGTATAAATGTTGTCACATTATCACATTGTATTGTTACACTACCACTCATGCGTCATACTCGTCATCACATCATCATGGGATACCAATCCCTTATCATATCATATAGAGGATATCACCTCAATTAGGGTAACCAACCCTATCCAAGGTCATAATATCATAAGACCATTCATATTGATCCCTATAAGAACACCATTACTCATCAAGGCTCATCAACATCACCCTACATGTGATACATAAGTGGTACCATTCATTAGCTATGATGTTTATGTAATATCAAACATAGGGTTAAAACAAAATGAGAGATAAAGTATTCCATTATCATACCAGTCGTCCAAGAGAGCTAAGCATTATCATCATGTACTTGAATTAGGGAATCACATCATGCACCAAGAGAATGCCTGATTGAATATGATACTAAATTCTCTATTGATAGTGTTTCACTGATCTAAGGGTGGACATCTTTAATGAATATTTTTAGTCACTTGAGAGTAGTTATTTATTCAGTGGTCGGGAAGGGTCGATTTGGGACTGTTGGGTGCGGGTGGTTGAGAAATGAAATTCATATTACTTGTCCTTTTCCTAAATTTTCTCAAATAGATTTGAGGGTAGTTTTGCTCAAGGACGAGCAACATTTAAGCTTCGGGGATTTTGATGCACCTAATATTTGTCACTTTTCACATGCTATTTTATTATATATTTTGTGAACATTTGTTCATTTTGATATTATTTGTGCATGGTTTATCATTTTTAGCATGTGACATACATTTTCATCAATATTTGTCATTTCTATCATTTCATACTGATTTATAATCATTTCTGGGACTTATGCTCTATATTGTTAAATTTTCAAGAAAAATTGGCAAGTACTGGATCAGATCGGTGCTACCAATAGCTCTGTCAGTGGTACTGACAATTGAAGAGATGAACTGAGATGAGTCAAAGAAACTCAATGGTATGATAGAAGAATTGGTGCTACCGACTTGATCAACAGTAACTGATATGAAGCGTCTCGGTGCCACTGACATCAACTTGGTGGTACTGACTTCTATTTGGAAAATCGTCAAGAAATGACAAAGAGAAACTCGGTGCTATCAATACCTTAGTCAGAAGTATTAACATTACATGAAGAATCACAATCCTAAGAAGGTCTCAGTGCCACATACATTCTATTAGAGGTATTGACTTGTCACAATCAGATGAGATTAAAGATGGGAATTAATCCAACAGCTCACTAAGTCAATACCATGACTAGGGGATTACGAACATACCTAATTATTACCTGAGAGTTTGTTGTACAATAAAGGAGAGTCGTGAGAAGAGAAGAGAGGAGAAGGATATATTCCAGGTGATTCGAGCACTTCTGGAGGATGGATTTGCAACTGAGAGACAACAAATCATTATGTACATCAGGGGGACTCAACTAGATCATCTTCTCCAAGGGTTTCATTGATTTTTTGATGTTTTCTTCATCTTCTCCTTCTCCAACTAGTTATATAATAATTGAAATCATGTGTGGCTAATCTCCTTTTTCCTTGGGAATTGAGAGTATCCCGATTATGTACTGTAATTGACAATTATGAGTTAATATTTATGTTTCCCTAATTTCTGGACATGATTCTATGATTGCTTCATGAATTATCTATGATTGATCGCCATAGTTGATTTCTTAGATCATTAATTGCTTTGAGAGAGGGATTAAGTCTTTGACATGTTGTAGATTTACATATCTTAGACCACACTTTGAAAGAAGGCTTACTGTTGTGAAGGGTTTATCTCAGAGGTATCGTTAAAGCACCTAACTAACAATTAAGCTGCTATGATAGTGGGGTTTGTATTAGATTAGATAGTAAATTACACTGCCAGACCGGGTAATTCTTGTTACAAATCCCTTGGTCCAGGGTTAGGATAATTGAATGTTAATAAATAATGTTAGTTGCATATAAATCATGGTAAAACTATATTCCTAAGCAATTCATTCCAATTGTGATCACAACATTAGTAATTTAGTTTCAATTCTTGCAGTTAGTTCATTAATCAATTAATCACCCTTTTCATCAGGTCTAGCAAATTGAGTCATAGTTAGTAGTAGTCTTTGGATTCACATTTCCCCATGTTCGATATCTGAGACTCTTTCGGCCAATATTACTTTGATATGTGCACTTGTGTAGTAAACATGCATCAGATCACGCAGATGCTTCCTGCTCAACATTGACATCACATTCACCTTCCCTAGATGGTAGTGTATCGTGCAGTCATAATCCTTGATCAACTTGATCCATCTCCTCTAACGCATGTTCAGCTCCAATTTTGAGAAGACATACTGAAGGTTCTTGTGGTCAGTGAAGATTTGACAATTCTCTCCATATAGATAGTGCCTCCAGGTCTTCAAGGCATGAACCACAACTGCATGCTCCAGACAATGTGTTAGGTAGTTATCCTCATGTTTCTTAAGTTGTCGCAAAACAATAGAAACCACATTCTCATCCTGCATTAATACACATCCCAAACCATTCTTTGATGCATCACAGAAGATGATTTAACACTTCCATTTCTCTAGTAGAACTAATATTGGTACATTGGTCAACTTTTCCTTCAATAGCTAGAAATAACATTGGCACTTGTCATCCCAGACAAAAGGTACACCTTTCCTTATCAACTTTGTTAGGGGTAACACCACAACACTAAAGTTCTTGATGAACCTCCTGTAGTAGCCTACCAAGCCTAGGAAACTTTGAACCTATGTTTGTGTCTTGGAATGTTCCCATTCCAGCACTAACTGAAACTTCTTCAGGTCCACACAAACACCCTTAGTAGATATGATGTGCTTAGAAAAGACACCTCTGACAACCAACACTCACACTTGTTGAACTTGTCCTACAAACTTGCTACCTCAAAAACATCAACTCTAGGAATAGGTGCTTCTCATGTTATTGACCAACTCTGGAGTATATCAAGATGTAATTGATAAACATCACCACAAACTAATCTAGACATGGTCTAAACACTCTTTTCATCAAGACCATGAAAGTTGATGGAGCATTGGTCAACCCAAACAACATAACCACAAACTCATAGTGATCCTACCTAGTTTTGAAAGCTGACTTCGGTATACCATCCGCATTGACCCTCAAATGGTGATATCTTGACCTCAAATTTCTCTTAGAGAACATTGTTGCACCTCTCAACTACTCAAATAGAACGTCTATCCTTGGTAGTAGATACTTCTTTGTGATCAAGACTTTGTTCAACTATCGGTAGTCCATGCACTACATCATCAAATAGTGCTTCTTCTTAAAAAACAACAAAGGAGCACCCCCAAGGGACAATGCTTGGTCAGATAAAACCCTTCTCCATCCACTCCTACAACTATTTCTTCAACTCTTGTATCTCTACAGGTGCCATTATGTAAGGTGATTGTGCTATGGATTATGTTCTAGGAACAAGATAGATCTTGAAATCAATCTCTCTAGGATGGGGAACACCATGAAACTCCTCATGAAAGATATCATCAAACTCACACACTACATGCACCTCCTAGATACTAAAATTCCTCACCTTTGTATCCACATCATGTGCCAAGAAAGCCTTACACCCATGCCTCAACAAACTCTTTGTTGTCATAGCTGACACCAAACATGTCATAAGAATCTTCTATCTCCTTGGAAGATCCATGAAACATCTCAATCATGAAATGTAGACACCTTAGAACCATAGTCCAAATCAACCTTGTACATATCCAAGGTATCCTTACCAAGGATCACATTGAATCCATACATGTCAAGTGACATAAGATCCACTTGAATGTTATGTCTCAAGAAAGAAAGAACACAGGATGGACACACCTCCCACAACTCGACGAACCAGCAAGAGGGATTTTTAACTAAACACTATCAGGTCTACTACAAATAGGGAAATAAAAACTATTTATCACCTCTTTAGTGATAAGAAAAGTGTGTCACCCCAGGGTCAACCAAAATAGATACAAAAGAAGAAGAAGATGAATCAGGTCAAAAAAGTCCATCTGACCTATCATGACCCATGGGTTGACCACTCCCTACGGCTGACTCATACCATAGAATCTAGTCATTTCTTATTGTAATCCATGTTCTCTGCTCGCTTGTCCAGAAGACCCCACCTATGACGCCTGACCGCATCCTCTACCACCACCATTGTTAAGTTGTACTGAGAACCTCACTGACTCTACCTCAATTGTTGTGTCACTTCCTCATCCTTCATGGGACTAGACCACTTGATATGCTCCACCAGTCCACACTTGTGACACATCCTTAAGTCATATTGTGGCCTAGGTGGCCCTATTACTGACACAAGTGTTGCACTATGTGCACCTACTAGAGGAAAACTATGGCCTCTACCCTTGCTCAGGGACCACTGTGACGGCATACCTGATCTTCGCTCGTAAAAAGATGACCTCTATTGAGACTATAAGAAGAAAGTCTTGGCTTCTTAAAGCCACCAAATGACTGCCCCTGAAAATGAGCTAGTCTCATCTTAGGGCTAATTTGGTTGCATGAAAAATCAACCAACATTGTGTTTTTTAAAACATGAATTAGTAAGAAGTGAGTTGAAATGATAGTTCATCTATTTGGTTTTAAGTAGATTGATTGAATGTTTTTAGTTTTAAAAGTTTGGTTGGGTGTAATTTTATACATATGTTTCTTGCTACTACTGAATTTGTGGAGGGATGACGCATATATGGCAATTTTCTAAATGGAAGATGGCTGGGAGAAACACCGGTGCAGAGTGGGAATTGAAACTACACCTGTTTCATGCACATTCAAAACTACCAGCTTTCTGCATAAATAAAAGTCATTGTGCAGTTCATTTGCAGACCATGGGTTGAAGTTATGCCCATCCAAGCTATGTGAAAATGAAAACATAGCGTGTTGCAACTACATGTCTTCCTTTAAGGACCAACCAAATGGGGGCTTAGCATTGGCTTCAAACTTCTTGATAGCTGACCACTCTATCCTCCTCACTAACTCCACAAAGGTAGAGAACCTCTCTCTGTTCTCCAAGGCAAACATAGTCATCGACAACTTTGTACTCAACCCCTTCTCAATCCTTCATATCCTCTCTTTATCCGTTGTTGTTATGTGAGGATAGAACCTCAACAACTTCATAAAATTTTCTTCATACTCATTTATAGACATCAAACCTTATCAAATCTTCTCAGACTATGATTTCTTCTCATCCAGATACGTCTCTAGGAATTATCAGCTCACAAATGCTCGCTAAAACTCCTCCCAACTTATTAAAAGTCCAGGTCTCTTCTCTTCCTCAACATCCCACCAATGGCCAACACTGCCCTTTTAGCAGATAAATAGCATGCTTCACCTTGTCCTCTTCTGCGATATTGAGAATCTTGAAAGACTTCTCAAGCTTCATCAGCCACATATCTGCATCCATTGGGTCTGTTGTACCCACATACTCAACCGCTCAAATGTCTTCCCAAAACCATGTAATTCTACTATAGGGACAATTGCCCTAGCTTGGGGTATGGACGCTCGATCCGCCATATGTAAAATTTTGGCCATCAACTGTCCAAGCATGGAATGAACACTGAATTGGCCATGGTTGCTATGTGAAAATGAGGCACCACGAGCTATTGGGGCCCCCTCTCTGACACTCTATCCTCACGTTCTTGCCACCACATGCCACCTCCTGACACAATGTAACTACTCTCAGTAAGTTCTTCATGTTCTCTAGACATATCTACATAAGCAGAAGCTATGATCAAATATGTTGGATGACATAAAAGCAAACACAACCCTAAGTCCAATGTTGATGTAGACTCAATGAGCCTAGAGCTCGGATACCAACCTGTCATGTGATGCCCAACGCCACAAAAATGAGATCAATCAAAACAAAACACATGATCAACATATAAACCATTAGATAGCCAGAAAAATAGAATAATTAAAATTGGTTCCAACATTACATGGTTCTCATAAATATTACATAAAGGTCCATCAACCTATATCACATCATATACCATATCAGGTGTTTACATAATTATTCAGTGGCATCAACCACAACCTATATTAAAGATCTTTTTTACATATACTAGCTATATATAAAAACACGACGTACTACCAAAACCACGTATCGATATACATAATCTATAAAACAAATCCCTTCCCAAACCTAAGAGTACAGGGACAACACTAGGACTCTACTACTAACAAAAACTAGTAGTTATCCAACCTTCTACATCAACTTATCTCCAAGCTTCTCTTCCTCAACAACACAATTGTGACACTTCATTGACAACCACCAATAAAGATCTGGTAACCCATGAGATGAGAGTCATGTCCCGGCAAGAGATATAACTATCAACCAACACCTATCGTTAAAACATGTATCATTATTAAACAAGATGAGCAAATTTAGCTAAATAAGAAGGTCAAATGGATTTAAGCAAATTAAGTAGTTAAAGCTTATTAATTGATTCCAATAGGTTTGGAAGATTGTGTAAACTAATCAGATAGGCATAGAAACACATATTACTAGAAGTAATATGACGAACATGTACGTCTATCACCTACTAAATAGTAAAAGAAATAAGACAACAGTTAACATCCAATGTGGAGCATGTTTCATCCTAAATGTGATGCCTGTCACAAAACCAGAATCTCAGTCCCATGAACCAAATGACCACCTAAGGCTACATGCAGAGGCATAAAGCTTAGCACACATGAACAAATTACAAGATAAAGGCACCAACATAGTCTCAACATTTAGCAAGTATAAATTATACAAGGTACATCATATTCATGAGTTCAATTACACATTTCCAAAGTCGAGGTACAAGTCATTCATGTGCACTAAATCTGGATATTACAACAAGTACACCTAGCATATCTCACCAACCCATAAACCTTCTAGCCATCTCTGAACCCAAAAACAAAATACAAGAAATGGGTCAACACACGAGGTGTTGTGTATAGAGAAAAAAGATACATATATAGGTATAAGCTTTGCATAATTTGGAAATATTTCAAGACTAAACGGACAAGAATAAACATGTCAACTATTTAACAAAATGCAAAACTATATTTTATGTCATTTCACTCCATTATACCAACAATATCAAGCATGTTTAAGGCCTTTGACCATCTTCCCATTAGATGGGTCCGTAAGGGTGCTCAAGATTAGCTAACCCTTTTATACGAGAGGGACCTCAAGGCCATAGCCAAGAGCTAACCCTTTTTCAACAATATTATAATGGAGTTCTATATATGTGTGTGTTCAAGTTATAAAACTGATGAGGAAAACATCGAGTAAGACATAGCAATACTACATGGCAATATTTGAGCAAGTAAACAAACAAGCATACACTACATGTCTTTTCAAGCAAGAAAGAGATATTCATATAACTAGATAAGGCCCATACCTAATTCAGAGATTCCATAACCTAACTTATTCTTCATCATCTAGCCACATGCCAAACCCGATTAAGCATAAGATTACATCCATGCATTAGTTTCTCATCATTAATTAGGGTTTTGGCCAAGTTAGGCTCATAGTTACTTATTAGTACATTATATGATCCTTTATTAATCTAGAGGTCATCGTGAAGGTGTGGTTCAAGTTCCAAGTCATTTTGAGATCTCATATGGACCTTGCAAGCTTTGAGTCATTTATACATAACTAGGTCATAAGACTCACAATAGGGCAACCAAGATGAAGTATCATCAAGGAAGAAGAGCCAAGCATAAGGGAGGGTTTTAGATCAGAAATAAAAGATCATAGGAAACACATTCAAAGTAGGGTGATGTCCACTAGGGTCTAGGCATCAAATCACCAACATGGGGTACTAACACTCACTCATACATACAGTTATCATAATAGCATACTTATGTCATCAAGAGTACAAGGAAGGTTTTAATACTTCCCACGGGTCCCAATAGCATAAAATATTGATCTCATGATTGGTTAAACATTTGGAGTCATTAGGTAGCAAGGTTAGCATCAAAAGAGCAATGTATAGCATTATAGTCCAATATGGTCACATATGTACAAAAATGAGTCATGTATGAGCATTAGGGGGAGTAGGACCTTCATTTAGTTCAAGTATACATATAAAATACTGATTTAAGGATCAGGGGGTAGATTGAGCATCAAGATCCAATCATTAATCATAATCATGTGTTAAACATATTCAAAGTAGTCAAAGGTTACATCTTTAGCAATATAAGGTAACTAGAAGAATATTCAAGGTCTGGAAATAGGCTCATGTTGTATATATTTTTGATAGGATAAAAATGATATATTGGTTCATTAAATTTGGCTAAGGGAGCAAGGAGTTATGCATTTTTGAAGTTTTGCATTAAGACTATAGTGATGAGACGTATGTGTTACCATACATTATTGTGTGAGCATTTGTGGCCGCTTGATGAGGGTCTATCATATCCTCTTGGATCTGTGGCTATTTTTCATCTGCTCCACTTACAAGGGGCACACTAGGTGTTGAGTTGTGGACCGGTTCCACCAGATCCATAGCTCATGGTTGTCACCCCCAGCTTGTATCCTGCGAAATATCCCACCTTCTGACCAAAGCTTGCTGCGGCGACGGTCGTGGAAGGGCCAAGGGGCATGGGCACCCAGGGCCACGAACCAAGTTCTGGAGGTGCCGACCCATCTCGATTGGCATCTGCGAGCTCACTGGTGCCATAATCTTCGCCCAAGGAGCAGCCAGGCCGAGGCTCTAAACTGCCATGGCCGACGGCACCACCAGGCTGGAGCCAAAGGGGCAGGAGCAAAAGGAGATCTCGAGCGCGATCTTATGCACAACTATGGGGGAAAGCGGGAGGGAAGTGAGCGAAATCGAACTGGGTGTTCAATTGAGACAAAAAGGAGTGTGAGGGGGTGTATTTGTTGTTCCATGGTGGGGTGGTTAGGTTTCAGCATTTTCCTTTGCGCCGATGGTGCGAATAGAGTTGGGGAGACAAGTCCCCAGCTATCAGATTAGCATGGCCCTAGATCTAACGGACAGAATGAGGGATAGGTTAGGGTTTCCCCAAAGAGGGTGGTGGCTGTTGGACCGCACAACACTCAAAGTCAGCCCATCAAGGTCCAAAAGTCAAGTAAAAATGTCAAAACAAGTACAATTTGAGTCATCTTTTTTAATTCATAACTTGGGATCTAAATGTCTGATTGATCCGATTTTTGTGCCATTGGACTCATTATTGAAAACTCTACATCATGATATATAATAGGAATCAATAACAAAAATTAATGAGGTTCAATATTCTATGTAAGAAGGCGTCATGATATATCATGCTACTTAGTCAAATTTCTCAAAATAGAGAAACATATCATCAAATTAGTCATCAAAGTGATCAAATTGGGTGTTCATCACACTCTAGTATAATGATTGAACTCATATTGAGTGATATTTCACTAATAGATAAATAAATAATATAATAAAGGAGAGAGAAAATTGAGGTTATCACAATGCCCCACGCCACAAACCAAGATAACTTAAAACTAACTGTGGAAACAAAACTTAGACAACATATTACCAGAAAATACTAGAAATTAAAAACCATTTTCATTAAAATACAAACATCAAAAACCTTCACATATGATTCATTTCATGTCACAAGATACTTATCGTGTATGCTATCAACATGTTACAAGAAAACATGTCCCAAACATTTATATATGTACATATTTATTTATTTATACACACACACACACACACACACACACACACACACACACATATATATATATATATATATATATATATCTGTGTGTGTGCGTGTGTGCATCATCCACTGTATCATACATGAAATGAACACACAAGCCAAAACATGTATCAAAACACATTTACAAAACACACCCCAAAAACCATCTCAAGGACCTGAGTATACAAGGACAACTCTAGGACTCTGACAATAACAGGACCACCAACAAAACTTCCAACCTTGTAAGCTATTGTCCTTCTTGTTGTTTCTCAACCGCTATTACACGATCTCTACCTCCTCATACACATCCATCTAAAAATATGTGTGAAACCCATGTGGTGAGATTCCAAATCTCAGCGGGAGATATAACTCTCCACCAACACTATTATTAGTATAGGTATGATGATTAAAGAATAGTAGTAAAGCTAAAACCATTATAACCAGGTAATCATCACTAATAGAATAAAAAATTGCCATTAGGTTATGAAACATCTTATCATCATAAAAGGAATATGAAGAAGATTGATTTTCATTAATAGCAATATTGTACAAAGAAAGCAAGGGCTCATCCAATATTTTTCATTTTTGAACCTAAGAAAGTAAGCCACACGACTGATTATGTGCTCTATTATGCCCTGAGGATATGAGTCATACCACCCAAATCTAACCGACCACTGCTAAGTCGAAATAAGTTCCATACAAGGTCTATGGAAGAGCCAAAATCCATGACCTCACTCCCTCGGTCAGTATGAGTGAAACAACAGAGACATCATCAGTCAAACTACTACCAGCGACATATAGTCCAGTTGTACAAATCTAGCCCACCTTGGTACAGGTCACGATGCTAGTGGAACTGAGCTATGACCCGCATCCACACTCTCACCAGGGTCTGGCCTACAGACAATCATGTATAACATATCACTAAGCTATGGCCCACAACCACACTCCTATAAGGGTATGGCCTGTAGACAATCTTGTATCACATATCACTGGGAGACTAGCTCACGTATGGTTGTCTCATATATCCTAGACATAAGGGTATATTTGTCCTCACCCCTGCATATTCCAAAATATGCGCTCCGAGTTAAAATCATTTCACCACTCAACAAGTGTTGACACTGAATGGATCTATGACATAGGGAAAAACAACATGATTAACATTCACTTGATTAGTTAAACCATTAAGTGTCTTTTATCGTCAATTAAGATATAACATATAAAATCAAAACTAATTCTTCAAAGATAAGGGCATAGTTTCTTCCAGCAGATAAAACGTATATGGTGTGAACTTGTCGCACAATCACCATATGATGCATGTATTGTTGCCATTCACAAAATTATCAACAAACCCACATGCCATGGGATATCAATCCCCAAATTCATCTCAAATTAAGCCACAAGTCTCTGCCAGGTCATATGACCATTCACAACATCATTCTGATATCACAAGTGCCTCAACATGCCTCTCAAGGCTAATTTAACATGTATCACATCATGCTCATCTTAACATGCACTAGCTCATAATACTTGCATAGTTATAAGTAGATAGGAAAGAAAGAAAGACAACAACATAATATTATAATCCTTTCATAATAGGAAAGCAAGCAAGCTCATCATTCACAATTAGGGTTAGGGTTTCCTTTTTAACATATTAGGGTTTACAAGACTAGGTTCAAGCATTAACCCTAGACCATCATCCTCCATCATCTTGGAGTGTATAAGGATTAGGGAGTATCATTCGAGTTGATTAGATAACGTCTGAAATGGGATGACACATATGTATACATGATTAACATTAGATGTTCATGTATGTTTCACAACCACCCACCATCACCACATGTTAACCACTTAGACATAGAGGTCCTGGCCACCCTCCATAGTATGTCGCGACCATGACATACACCATGGGTATCTCGACCTCCACTCCCTCACCATGTTGTGACCACCTCCTACATGATGCGCCCATGGCATTAGGGTTAGGGTTTCTCTTCACCCATCAACCATGTGTCGTGACCAAGCTCCTCAACCACCTCTATGTCGCAACTGCGACATCTCAACACCACCATGTCATGACCGCAGTGTCCCCTAGTCGCCACCACCACTCTAAGGGTTGTCTCCACCAAGCTAAGGTAAGAAACTAAGAGTTTTAAGGTTGTTATGCTCCATAGGTCTCAACCCAACATCACTAGGTCAAACTTCACCACAAGAAGGAACATCTCTACCAAAGTCAACTAGGTTGCGGCCATCCAATGGGCTATGTCGCGACTGTGATGCCCATACCAATGTCTCAACCAATAAACCTACTAGGTCACAACCACACCAAGGGTAAACACCTAGGTCACCAAAACAGGCCCAAAACTAAGCAAGAAAATGATCATCATGAAAGGAGACTCAAGTAAGTTGATCTCCATAAACCCTAAGGCAAATGTCCAAGAAAAGGATGACTAAAGGAAGAGAAACCATATACAAGATTACCAAAACTGAAACTAACCTCTCACTTACTTTTAGGTGTAAAAACACCAAGCATGGGGACTAGATCAAGGGTCAAACATGGGGAAGAAACTCCATATCATCATCTCTACTCCAAACGGATACAAGAAGATCAGTGTTTCAGATTACTTCCAAACCAAGCATGATAACTCTCCCAAACAAATTCTAGAGTTAAGCTGTATATGCTAGAATTATGTAGGAACATATTAAAGAGGAAAAATAGCAACACAACATAATAAGAAGTGCAATAATAGAGAGGGTTTAATTTTGTATAAACTGTCTTAAGAATATCACCACCAAATCTCCAAGCTCTAAGATCAAGAGCTCCAAGCACATGATCCAAGGGTTGAAGAATCTCCACCAAAAGCTCCACTCTCAGTCATAAGAGCACATCAAGAAGGGAGAAACTCCAAGGTCAAAGGATAGCTCAAGAAGAGAGAGAAAAACCCCAAAATTGAACCAAAGAAGGAAGGGAGAAAAGATAGAAGAAACTCTCTCTGTCTCACTTGAGCGTCACCTTGACAAAACATGGCCTAAGCCTGAGAAGAAAGAAGAATATAGGGTAGAAGATCTAAAGGAACACCAAAGAAAGAAGATAAAACACTCACTAGAGTTAGAGATGACCAAAGATCACCACTATCACTACATACAAGGGATGAGCCACCTCCAAGGCACCAAGAGCACTCCTTGCTCCACCTAGCTCCAATGAGGAGAACAAGAGAAAGGGAGGAAGAGGATGACTAAAAAGGACCACTTACATGGAGAGAAGAGGATTCACATAGTATACGAGGAGGGAGGTCAGACAAAGGATGAGGTGTCAACAAGATAAAGCTCCAAAGAAACACTTGTCCACTAAAAGGACCAACATGCAACCACATAAGGTCCACTTGCAAGAGATGGTGATACTCCCTAGGTAGGATCTTGACCACCTAAGAAACGAACCCTATGTTGCCAGTGCGGCATACCTAGGGTTCTAAGTTTGTGACACCCCACAACATAACCACAAGATCGTGACATCAAGACCACCCCAAGAAGCCTAGGTCAAAACACACCTCTCCAACCTCTACCTCAAACCAAGACAACCTTGGTCGCAAACACTACACCAAGGGGGAAGTTTCGTGACCATGACACCCCACAACAGGTCCTAGGTCACAACCTAGGTCAAGGCAAAACAACAAGGTCACAAGGCTAAGGCATATAAACCCTAAAAAACCCTAATCTCCACTAAGAGTGATACTACTCAGACAAGAGCCAAATAAAGTGCCCCAAGACACCACACTCTCCCTTGTGAAGCCAAGAGAGAGATGGAACACTCTAGAGGTGGAAAATTGCATATCAACCCCCCTATATTGGGTAAATTTTAATTTGCACAAAACCTAGCATAGAAAGCACAAACATCATCCAAACAAGCTCAAATTTGAAATTTAAGCTCACCACAAGCCCTAATCACATCTAAAAATATTAGAACAAGGTTCTAAGAACATGATCAAGCCAAAACACATGGTTACCCCAAAAGTCAGATCAGTGTCCTTGCAAGCCATCAACCCCTAACAAGGATTTTGTCCCCAAAATCCTAAGAGAAAAGAGAGGGGTACTTCCTCTTCATCTCTTCCTTGAGCTCCCACATGGTTTCCTCCACACCACAGTGATGCCACAGAACCTTCACAAGCACTATATCCATTTTCTTCGGCTTCTTTACCCTTCTGTTAAAGATCACCACTAGACCTTCCACATAGGACATTTCCTCTTTAAGCTCCAACTCCACAGGATGTAACACTAACTCTGTATCAGGATGGCATTTTCTCAACATACTCACATGAAACACTGGATGTAATCTGTGCAACTCAGGGGGCAACTCCAACTTGTAGGACACCTTCCCAACACATGCCAGGATAGGGTAACACCCCATAAACCTTGCAGCCAACTTACCTTTCTTCCCAAACCTAAGAACTCCTTTCCAAGGAGAGACCTTGAGATATACCATGTCTCCTACTTAGAACTCCTAGGGTCAATGACAGTTATCTTCATACTACTGCTATCTATCATGTACTTCCTTCAACTATTGTTGAATCACTTTGACCTTTTATGTCATTTGTTGTACAAGATCAGGACTAAGAAGCTGGTATTCTCCCATCTCATACCAACACAACGAAGACCTGCAACGTCTCCCATAAAACGCCTCATATTGTGCCATGTAGATGCTTCACAAGTAACTATTATTGTAGGAGAACTCTATCAAACTGAGATTTATGTCCCAACTGCCCAAAAATTGAAGAACACATGCTCTCAAGAGATCCTTCAAGGTCTAAATGGTCCTCTCAGACTGACCATCTGTCTATGGGTGAAAGGCAGTGCTAAACCTCAACTGTGTACCCAAAGTTGTGTGTGGTCACTCCCAAAAGTGACTTGTGAACTATGGAACTCTATCAAACATGATAGTTGCTAGAACAACATGCAAAGGCACTATATCATCAACATAGATCTGGGCAAGCTTCTTAATGGTATACATCGTCTTCATAGGAAGAAAATGTGCTGACTTGGTCAACCTATCAACGATCACCTAGATGGAATCATGACCTTTGGTTGTCCATGGAAGACCAACCACAAAGTCAATGGTCACATGATCACATTTCCACTGAGGTATAGACAACGGTTGCAACGTCCCTGTAGGCTTTTGATGCTTAGCTTTAAGACACATAGTGCATCTCGCAATGAACTCAGCCATGTCCTTCTTCAAGCCAGGCCACCAATACATATCCTTCATATTATGATACATCTTGGTGCTACCTGGTTGCATAGCATACATGGATGAGTGAGCCTCTTCCAGCACCATCTTTCTTAGGTCATCAACATCAGTGAACCAAAATTCTACCATGGTAACAAACTGTCCCATCACATGACTCATGGAAGCCATTACGCTTCTCACTACCAAACTCTGATCTAATCTAATGTATCATGGTGTCAACATGTTGTGCCTCTCTGATCTACTGTCGTAGTGTGGGCTTCACCTACAACTGTGCTAACAAACCTGCTAGCAAAGAAACTTGCAGCTTATCATTCATCTAACATAGGGAGATCAACATGACTCACTTGTGGCACACCAAAGAACTCAGTTGGGATCTATACATAGGCAAAGATGAAGACTTCTTGCTCAAGGCATCATCCACAACATTCGCCTTCCTTGGAAGACAATCAATCGTGCAGTTGTAATCCTTGATTAACTTCATCCAACATTGTTGCCTCATGTTCAACTCCTCTTATGAAAAGTTGCACTTTAGGTTCTTGATATATGTGAAGATATGACACTTCTCACCGTAAAGGTAGTCCCTCAAAATCTTCAAAGCATAGACTACAACAGCTAACTCTAGGTCATGGGTCGGGTAATTCTCCTCGTGTTTCTTAAGTTGTTTGGATGCAAAAGAAACCACTTGCCTATCCTGCATCAGCACACAACCCAAACCATTCTTGGACGCATCATAGAATACTATGTATCATTTTCCTTGCTCAGGTAAACTAGAACCAATCTTGGACGCATCATAGAATACTATGTATCCTTTTCCTTGCTCATGTAAACTAGAACCAATGCAATTGTCAACTTCTCTTTCAACGTCTGGAAAGCATGCTAACATCTGTCATCCCAGATGAATGACACATCCTTCCTTGTCAACATTGTTATGGGAAGACATAGCACTGAAGTCCTTAATGAACCTCCTATAATAACCTGCCAAACCTAGAAAACTATAGACTTATGTCGACATTTCTTCTCCCACTCAGTCACTGACTCAAACTTCTTAGGATCCACATGAACTCCCTTAATAGATATAACATGCCCAAGGAAAGCTACTGCATTTAACCAGAACTCATACTTGCAGAACTTGGCATAAACCTGATGTTGCATCAGCATGACCAACACTTGACAAAGATGATGTTCATGCTACTGATTGTCACGGCTATATATCAAGATTTCATCCATGAAGACCACCACAAATTGATCAAGAAATAGCCAGAATACATTGTTCATCATGTCCATGAATGTTGTTGGTGCATTGGTCAACCCAAACGGCATAACCACAAACTCATAGTGATTATACCTCATCCTAAAATCCAACATAGGTATGTCATCCTTCTTGATCCTGAACTGGTGATATCCAGACCTCAGGTCTATCTTGAGAACATTAACACACCACATAAGTGATCAAGCAGGTCATCTATTCCTGGCAAGGGATACTTGTTCTTTATTGTCACTTTGTTCAACTATCTGTATTTTATACGCAGCCTTACATATCCATCCTTCTTCTTCACAAATAGCACTAGAGCACCCCATGGTGACATACTCGACCTAATGAAACCTTTGTCAAGCATCTCTTGTAACTATCTCTTCAACGCTTCCATCTCTATTGGATCCATCATGTATAGTGTCTAAGCAATCGGTTGCATGCCAAAAACTAGATTGATCTCAAAATCAATCTCTCAGGGTGCGGGGACACCTAGAAACTCCTCAGGAAAAATGTCCTTAAACTCTTTGAAAATTGGCACCTCCTAAATACTAGAACTCCTTACCTCAATATCCAGCACATGTGCCAAGAACGCCTCACCACCATTGTCTCAACAACTTCCCTACCACCATCTCTGATACTAGACACATCAGAAGAATCTTCCTATCTCCTTAAAAGATCCACGTCTTTTTACCATCTATAAATGTCGCATGCTTGGAACTACCATATCTACTTGAATTTTGTGCCCTGAAAAGGAAAGGACACAGGAAGGACATACTTCTTGTAGAACTACATAACCAACTAATGGGGTTTCTAACAACAAACTATCCTTCTTATGACTAACATGTAAAAGACAACTGTCAAGCACTCTGTGATTAATAAAAGAGTGTGTTTCACCTGGGTCAACCAAAATAGATACAAAGCAAGAAGAAGACATATCACAACAAACTAACTCCATCTGATCTATCACTACTCACGGGTAGACCACCGCTTCTAGTTGACTCATAGTGTAGAATCTAGTCATTGCATGTTGTTGCCCTTGTCCTCTGCTTCCTTGATAAGATGATCTGGCCTACAATGCTTGGTTGCGTCCTCATCCTCCTACACCATTGTTATACTGTCTCTATGAGGACTATTGGTTCTACCTCAGTTGCTGAGTCACCTCGTCATCCTTCACTGGACACTCCTGCTCTAGCTGTCTTGTCTTCCCACACTTGTAGCAAACTCAAGTCTTAAACTATAGCCTAGAAGGCCGTGTCACCAACACTGACGAGGTGCTATGAGCTCCAGTAGGTGGAAGACTATGGCCTCTACCTTTACTTGTTGACCACTGCATTGGAGCGCTGAACCTTTTCCATGATGACATTGTACAAAGCTTTAGATTTTTAAAGCCTCCAGATGAATGTCCTTGGGACTATACATGCCTCTTCCTGGTATTGGCCTCCCGCTTCTATGTCATGAATCGCTCTATCCTCCGAACAGACCCCACAAATGTGGCAAACCTTTCTCGATTCTCCAAAGCAGCCATCGGGGTAGACAACTCAACATTCGGCCCCTTCTCAAAATGGCTAATATGCTCGTCCTCCGTAGCAGTCATGTGAGGATCGAACCAAAGAAGCTCCATAAACTTGACCTTGTACTTTTTGATCGATATGGATCCCTGCCAGTTCCACTCAAATTGACTGATCTTCTCATCCAGATAGGTTTGTGGAAAGTATCGATTGACGAACTCACGTTAAAACTCATCCCAGCCTATAGCCACTCCAGTTCTCTTCTCCTCTTCTATGGCCCATCAATGTCTAGCACTCCCCTTTAGAAGGTACACCACATGCTTAACCTTAACTGCCTCTAGGATGCTGATGATCTTAATGGCCTTCTCAAGCTCAATAAGTCACATATCAATATCTATCAGATCAGTTTTCCTAGCATACTCCACTGCCCTAACATGGTGAATCCGCTCAAAGGTCTTCCTAGTACCTAGAAATTCCACATTGGGGACCGATGCCCTAGGCTAAGGTGCAGGCATCATGTCCACCATATGCGTCATCATAGCCATAAACTACCTAAAAAGAGATTGAAAGGTAGGATTTCCAATCATGGTTGTGTCAAACTAGGTACTCTCAGGAACCCGATCTTCTTGTGCCTGGTTCCTCGCACCACCACTAGGTGTATCAACACTACTCTCAATAGTGTGTTCTTCATTTTCTCTTGACATCTTTAGGCTTTTCTACTTCTTCTACTTGAGCATAAATTTACTATAAGATAGACTAGAGGATACAAGAACAAACACAAACCCTAGTCCTAAGTCCCTATAGACTCATTGAACCTAAAGCTCTAATACCAACCAAACTGTGACGCTGATAACCTCCAATTTTGTGATGTTATCTTAGTTTTTTTCTTCAATTTCTCACATTCTTTCTTAGATAAATTAGATAGAATCCTAAGTTATCCTATTTTATTGCAAATATACTGTTAGATTAACTTTCCTCCTTTTTACCTACAGAAAACGACACACAAAAAATCATAAAAGATTAACCGGTCCCAAGACCGCATGGAGTCACACGGTCCCAAGACCGCATGAAGCCAAACGGTCCCAGGACCGCATGGAGTCACACGGTCCCAAGACCGCACAAAGCCAACCGGTCCCAAGACCGCATGAAGCCAACTGGTCCCAAGACCGCATGGAGTCCAAACGGTTTCAGAGCCCAAATTGTTTTAGAGCCTAAACGGTCTCGTGGTCCAAACGGTTTCAGCGTCCAAACGGTCTTCAAGACCGTTTGGACCCAAAACTGTCCAAACCGTTTGGACTTCACGTAAGGCCTATAAATAAGACCCAAGGGGTCCTCCCAAAGACATAAAGCTTCAGATGCCCAGAGGATGCCTCTACTACTCTAGAGCTTTTCCAACTTCCATCCTCCGCCCAAAGGCTTACGGTCTGAGATCCACGCTCCATCCTGAAGCTACTTTCTCTCTCTTCGTCAAAGAAGGTGGGAAGAGGAGACCTCATCATCGAGCAACCTGTGAAGTTTGAAGATCGTCACTCTCTCTCTTTATAAGGGTTTAACTTTCCTCTCTCCTTTGTTGGGATGAAACACTCTCTCTCTCTCTCTCTTCTCGCCTCCTTCTTTGTCCTAGCTATGAGCGAGTAGTCTCTTTCACTAGGGTGTGGGGAGTAGCCCCGCTACCCATGTTTTCATTTCATGTAATGTAATCCATAGTTTGCAATATAGAGATCCTTTCTTTTCAATTCAACATCAATCGTTTAATGAATGCTTGTTGCGTGATCACCAACTTGTGTTATCTTTTATCTTTTAGTATGAATTGTCTATGTTTGTACTATTAGATTCGAATCTCAATTGAATGTTGGTTCTTGATGCATGTATCCACCATGCATCTATTTCGGTATCTAGGAGTGTTGTTCAAGAAGTGGAGTAAACTCATTTCCATCATTGTACTTTCATATTATGAAATGAAATCAGTTGACGTATGAAATTACAACCTTGATAAAGTCGAGGAACACACTTTTCGAAGGGAATGATGCAAAGTACGTAACCATTCATTCGGGGATGGCTGGTGTTGCAACATTCCCGCACTTCTCGTAGTTAGTTCTCCGAAAGGAAACTAAATCTACAAAGATACTAACTGTTTAGACTCTTGTTGCAGGTTATGTTTTATATTGCATGTTTTGATCCATGTGTAGTGGCAGTGAAAGCTGATCACATCCTAGTGATCCCCTATCATAGTTGACATCCTTAAATTTACTTATCTACATTACTTGCTCTTAGTTTAAAAACAACCAAACCAACATTTTGATCTAAGTACCTACTATTAAGAGATTAAGTGAGATTCTAAGGTTTTTCATCTTGTTGCTCCCAACAAGACCGTTGTCCCGTGGATTCGACCCTTAACTATACTACGATAAGACTTCCATGTATCTTAGAATACGTGGGTGGAGTTCTCAATCTAATATAAGCAAGGCTAAACTTAAAGACTTACCATCTTTAGGATTTTTAGTGGTGCACGCAAGCACACGTGAGTGGAAGCTCCATCAAAAATTGGCGTTGTTGCCGGGGACAACAGAACATTTTTGTTTCATCTAATATCTTGCTAGTTGGTTAGGGTTTTACTTTTTCTTTTAATCATTAGTTCATATCTTCTTAAGTTCATCATATCTCTGATATCATCTAAAAGGTGTGTCCCTTTCTCTACTCAGGAAGAAGACGTGTATGCAATCATCGCATAACCTCAGATTCTCCCCTGATCTAGAGTACGACTCTGAGGTAGAGAGAAGCTTCCACCGCCGCATCAGAGTTAACTGCCAAAGAGCCAGGAAAATGGATGAAGATCAATGCCAAGCTGCACTAGTAATGGAGAGGGTCAATGCCGCCATAGCCGCTCAAAGAGCACAACTCATTGTCGATACCCGTGCTCAGATTCAAGTAGAGATCCGAGCGGAAGAACAAGCCCGCATCCGAGCCGAAAATGAAGTAGCTAACCAAGCTGCCTAGTTAAAGATAAGAAACAAGCAATTAAGAGATTATGTTGTTCCCAAGAACTATGTAGACAATCATCCAGTTCGGCCTCCGATCATCAACATACCCAACTTCGAGATCCGGACACAATGGATTCAGATCATGCAAGGCATCTCATTCTCTGGAGGTTCTGGAGATGACTGTATGGATCACTTAAAGAGGTTCAAGGTACTTTGCCGACTGGTCCCACAGGTTAGAGTTGCTTTCGACGCAATAATGCTACATCTTTTCCACTTCACTCTATCAAGAAGAGCTTTGAGCTGGTACAACTCGCTCGATAGGGAGCCAATAATCACCACATGGGCTCCCTTGGAAGAAAAGTTCCTGGAAAAGTTCTTCTCCCCTTCGTTAACTTACAAAATTATGGGGCAGATTAACCACTTCGCCCAACTTCCTACAGAATCACTCGCAGAAGCTTGGGAAAGGTTCAAAGAGCTTCTAAGAAAGTGTCCTCATCACGGCATCTCCCAAAATCAATTAATAGAAACATTCTATAGGGGAGTGAGTGATAACATCAAGAAATTTGTGGATTCCTCATCTGGAGGAAATTTTATGAGAAAGAACTACGAGGATGCTTGGAAAATTGTCACAATTGGAGCTGAGAATCAATCCAATTGGGGATGATTATCTGGCAAGGGAGTTCTCAAAGTTTATAAAGCTGAGGAATCAATGGAAATGAAGGCTATTGTTGTAGCCTTAAAGACCATAGCTCATAAACAGCAGGCTCTTCAAAATTTGCTTGGAGAATTCGATAAGAAGAAAAATCCTCAAATTCAACAAGTTAAAGCTGCCACAGGGACCTATGAAGCCTATCACGCATCCGATCACCCAACTCTGTCATACGATCTTCTTTACAATGTGATGATGGATATGCACCCACCACAACAGCAGTACGAACCAATCATTGAACAACCTGAAGAGCAAATTCCCGAACAAGTTAATTCCATTCATTCCATACCGGGACAAGCTTACTATAACCCAAGTCAACCAAGAAACCACCTCGGGTTTCAATATGGAAATCCTGCGGGGACTGTCAATCCACAACACCAAACGCAAGGAGGATCTTCTAATAGACTACCACCAGGATTTCAAAGCAACTTTAACCAGAATCAAGGGAACCTTAGGAATAACCTACCAAGATCCAACTACCAAAGGAATCCCTCCGCTTACTACCAATACACCCATCCTCCTCTGCACCCACAACTACCCCCTCAGCTGTAACAATCGCAGCAGCCTCAGTTAGCACCACCTCTACAACAGCCACATCAAGGACAACAACAATTTCAACAGAAAAATATCCCTTCCCATCCCACTGATGAGATATCTATGATCAGGAAAATTCTACAATCGCAACAAACTATGCTCGCTAATCAGCAAGCTCAGCAAAAGGCTGTAGAGGCTCAACTAGCACAAATTGCTGCCCAGTTGAAACCTCCAGCAGGCACTTTTGCTGGCCAACCAGAGTCGAACCCAAGACATGACCAGAATAGAACGGAGCAACTGAATGCTGTCACTACCAGATCAGGTCGTGTCTTTCATGAAGCTACAAGGATCACTCATGATAATGATGATACATCTGTCTTTGTTCCAAATGCAAGTCCAAGTCTAGCAACTGAGAATTCTGTAGAGACTGGAAAAGGCTAGGAAAAGGAACAAGCCCCAAAGGAGTAGAGGTCCCGCAATATAAACCTAGGATACCATATCCAGGTATATTGAAAGAGACTAAGATGGACACTAGATTCCAAAAATTCAAGGAGGTGATGAAGAAACTCTATATCGACATCCCTCTCCTCAATGCCCTCTCTGAAGTACCACCTTGGGATAAATACCTAAAAACTTTTCTATCAAGGAAGTACATTACTGAGGAGCAAGAGACCGTTAAACTAGCTCAGACTACCTCTGATATCATTCTTAACAAGATGCCAAAGAAAAAGAAGGACCCTGGTTCTTTCGGTATCCAGTGTTGTATTGGAAATGCTTCAAGCAAGAAGGGATTAGCTGACTTAGGAGCTAGCATATCAATTATGCCTTACTCCATGTGTAAAAGATTGGGTTTTAGTGACTTATTACCCACAACAATGACGATTCTGTTAGCTAATTCTACTATCACTGCACCCCTAGGAATTATTGAAGACATTCCAGTCAGGATAGGTAAAGATGCTTATGTCCCATGTGATTTTGTCATCATGGATATCAAGGAGGATTTAAGATACCCGATAATATTTGGCAGACCCTTCCTTGCCACAGCTAGGGTGCTTATTGATGTTGAAGCTGGTATGATCATTCTGAGACTGGGAAAAGAAGCAATTCAGTTCCGAGTCCTCAACAGCATGAAAGGACCCAACATTCAAGAGGAGGTTTTTCTCCTAGATGTAATTCACCAAATGTCCCAATTGGAAATATCTGAGCCATCTGATGAGTTAGAGAATGTTATAACAAACCCAGAATTCAAATTCTCGGCCAATGAATTGGTTCAACAATGCTTGCAACACTTAGAGAAAGCTGAAGAAGCGCCAACGACCACCTTTGAGGAGCTCAAATCCGTCATTGTTTTAGAAAAAACAGAAGCGCCCAAGGCTCCCGAGATGAAGACTCTAACCACGGGAGTTAAACACGTCTTCTTGGACAAAGAAAAATTATTTTTAGTCATCATCAATTCCACTCTGACAGGAGACCAAGAAGAAAGGCTTCTCGACAAATTAAAGAAGCACAAGAAGGTCATGGGGTACAAAATAACTGACTTGACAGGTATAAACCTTGCCTTATGCATGCATAGACTACCCATGGTCGATGAATTCAAGCCTTTAAGAGAGCACCAAAGAAAGCTGAACCCCAATCTTAAAGAAGTGGTTCGCCTTGAAGTCCTCAAATTACTAAAAGCCGACATAAATTACCCAATTTTAGACTCCCAATGGGTCATCCCCGTCCAAGTGGTCCCCAAAAAGGGAGGAACCACTGTCGTTCTAAATGAAAAAAATGAGTTAGTTCCCACAAGGACTGTGATGGGGTGGAGGATATGTATCGACTACAGGAAACTAAACAAATCAACATGAAAAGATCACTACCCTCTACCCTTTCTTGACGAAGTCCTAGAACGCTTAGCCCACCAAAAAACTTCTTCTATCTCGACGGTTATTCCGGGTTCTACCAAATCCCTATACACCCGGAAGACCAAGAGAAAACTACCTTTACCTGCCCCTTTGGGACCTATGCTTTCAGAAGAATGCCATTCGGGTTGTGCAACGCACCTGCTACATTCCAAATGTGTATGTCTGCCATTTTTGCAGGATTAACAACATCTATAGTGGAAGTATTTATGGATGATTTTTCAGTTTATGGAGATTCCTTCGATAACTATTTACTCAATCTTGGACAAATCTTACAATGATGCGAGGAGACGAACCTCATCCTGAATTGGGAAAAATGCCATTTTATGGTAACTGAAGGTGTCGTCCTCGGGCATAGAGTGAGTGACAGAGGGATTGAGGTCGACAAGGCAAAAATCGATGTCATCTCAAAGTTTTCGCCACAAAAAGATATAAAAGGAGTTCGAGCATTCTTGGGTCATGCTGGGTTTTACAAAAGATTTATCAAAGATTTCTCAAAAATAGCAAAACCCATGACCCAACTTCTTACCAAAGACATCGAGTTCAATTTTAATCAAGAATGCTTACAAAGTTTCTCAACTCTGAAAAATGCTTTAATCTCTGCACCCATACTAAGAGCCCCAGATTGGTCACAACCTTTTGAAATCATGTGTGACGCCAACGATTATGCCATAGGGGCCGTTTTAGGATAGAGAATCGACAAGAAACCTTATGTAATCTACTACGCGTCTAAAATGCTTGATGAAGCACAGAAGAACTACAATACTACAGAGAAGGAGTTCTTAGTTGTTATCTATGCGTTCGAGAAATTCCGCTCTTACTTGATTGGATCCAAGGTCATCGTCTACACTGACCACTCTGCCATACGATATCTAATTCAGAAGCAAGATGCAAAACCCAGACTTATCCACTGGGTATTGATGCTTTAGGAATTCGATTTGGAAATCAAAGACAAAAGTGGAGTGGAAAACGTCGTAGCCGATCATCTCAGCTGCATTGAAGTCGAGGATGAAGATAAAGTACCGATCCGAGACTCCCTTCCAGATGACCAACTAATGAAAGTTACCAATGGATTCCCCTGGTATGCCGACATTGTTAATTATCTGGCTACTGGAATCATTCACCCTTCATCCTCCCATCACGACAAAAGGAAATTCCTCCACGATGTAAAGCAATTCTATTGGGATGAACCCTACCTTTTTCGCCTTTGTGTTGAGGGACTTTTCTGTCGCTACTTACCTGAAGAAGAGATCACCCCCATCTTAGAGCATTGCCATTCTGGCCCCACTGGGGGACACATGAGTGTGAAGAAAATTTCCATGAAAGTTCTGCAATCAGGTTTCTTTTGGCCAACCATAGCAAAAGATTCTCATGATTTTGTAAAATCTTGCAACAAATGTCGACTTTCTGGTGGCATATCTAAAAGGAATGAAATGCCCCTCACCATGTGGCAAGAGATCGAACTTTTCGACATATGGGGGATAGACTACATGGGCCCCTTTCCTTCTTCATATGGTTTCTCCTACATTCTGGTTGCAGTAGACTATGTCTCGAAATGGGTCGAAGTTGTACCCACAGTGTCCAACAATTCCAAACCAGACATTAAGATGTTTAAAGATATAATTTTTCCCAGATTTGGAGTTCCCCGAACCGTCATATCTGACAGAGGGACCCATTTTCTGGAATGAAGCTTTGAAGCCCTCTTAAAGAAATATGACGTTAACCATAAAGTTGCCACGCCTTACCATCCACAGACCAGTGGTCAAGTTGAGGTTTCAAATAGACAACTAAAGGCAGTCTTAGAAAAAATAGTCAATAGACACCGCACTGACTGGTCCACCAAGCTTCCTGATTCCCTTTGGGCTTACCGAACTGCTTATAAAACACCAATCGGGACAACCCCGTTCCGTTTGGTATACGGTAAGTCATGTTATCTTCCAGTGGAACTAGAACATAAGGCTTGGTGGGCCATTAAACAACTGAATTTTGATTTCAAAAGTGCCGGAGAAAATAGACAACTCCAATTACAAGAGCTAGAGGAGCTCAGAATGACCGCTTATCAAAGTGCCAGGATTTATAAAGAACAAACCAAAATGTGGAACGACGGTCATCTAAAAAGGAAAGACATCGCCATTGGTGACAAAGTACTCCTTTTCAACTCCAAGCTCAAACTGTTCCCCGGAAAACTCCGCACAAAGTGGTTCGGGCCCTTCATCACCAAACATATATACCTGACTAGAGCTGTCATAATTGTTGACGACAATGGAGGAGAAAGGACAGTCAATGGCCATCGATTGAAAAAATACTACACTCCAGCAGATAAAATGCTGAGATAGACTATTGAGATCATAGAAGCCACAACATCATCATAACAACTTCCAAACCTCATCGAGCCAATGACATAAAACCCAAGCTCTACTTGGGAGGCAACCCAAGATCTGAGTTTCTTCTTTTATCTTCTGTTCTTTTAAGTTACCTTAGGATTATCTCCTGAAAATATAAAAATTTATATAACCAAAAAAAATATAAAAATATAAAAATCATCATAAACTTAAACCTCCCAAATGGTCCTAAAAACCGTTTGGAGCCTGACGGTCTTGAAACCGTTTGGAGCCACACGGTCTTGAAACCGTTTGGAGTCAAATGGTCCTGAAACTGTTTGGAACCAAACGGTCCTGAAACCATTTGAGCCAAATGGTCTTGAAACCATTTCGAGTCCAAACGGTCGCTAAACCATTTGACCTAAGGGTATTGTAAGGTCAACCCCCCCTCGAATCCTATAAATATAACCCCCTCCTTCTTTCTTTCGACTCCAGACCTTTCTTAAACCCTCGCATGAACGGTTATTCCTATTCCATCTCTGCTCCCGTTCCCGTACGACCCGCGACCAAGTTTCTCTTCTCCGTCTTCCTTCCCGGCTCCGTGTGTCTCCACGGTGATCGCACCTCTGTCGCCGCCTCTCCTTACATCACTATCATCATCTCCGACCATTTTCGCAAGGTACCTTAGCACGCAACTTGAGCGACGCTTCCGTCTGTGCACCACCGCCGTCTTTGCTATCACCGACGTCTACGACACCGCCGTGATTCCCTTTTCTATCACCATCGTCGTCCTTATCGCCGCCGTCTTTGCTTTCGCCGCCAGTTCCGCCTCTCTTCCGTCCACTGCGTCCCCGACAGTTCAGCTTCCTAATGGTCTTGAAACCGTTTGGAGCCAAACGGTCTTGAAACCGTTTGGAGTCAATCGGTCCTGAAACCATTTGGAACCAAACGGTCTTCAAACCGTTTGGAACCAAACTGTCTTCAAAACCGTTTGGTCTTTTCAGCACCATCTGCTTTTCGTTAAAACATGAAAATATATAAACTCATACAAAATCAATATTTATGCTAACACATGACTTTCCATTTTCAGAAATGGCATCACCAGCTAAGGAAGCCACAGGAACTGCCGACGCTCCATTTTGGACAAAGGAGCAATTGATGGAAGATCGAGCCAAACTCCAAACGATCGTAGATAATTACAACAAGACTGGAAAGGCCCCACCAAAGGTCAACATCATAGCGATCTTGTGTGAAATTGATCGCATCAACAAATGCCTAGCTGAGGAACCTGAAGAAGAAGTGGAAGAAATCTCCTCCAGTGATGAAGGCTCAGAATATGAGCCAACTCCCGTGGCGGAATCCCCTACCACAAAAAGCAAAGGGAAAAGGAAGGCTCAGGAAGCCACTACAACTCAAAAACCAAAGAAACGGGCAAGGAAGCAGGTCCACCCCGCCACTGCTAGGGAACAAACCCTAGCAGGCTATATCCCATCAACTACCACCACCTCCCCCAATACCACTCCAACTACCACCACTACCCCCATATTCTCAGTACTCACCACCACCAAAAAACCTCTACATCCATACCCTCCCCTCCATCAATAAAATACTAAAACTAACAAAGTACGTCTGCTCAAGTGTACTCCTCAAGATGGGGATCTACGACAGAATCCTCACCATGCTAGACAACGCTAATCTCTCCAGACTATGCTTTGTCCCTGAAATTTCATATGTTGAACCCACTATAGAATTCTTCACACATCTCATCAAAGAAGTTGTCGACATTATGGATAGATCAAGGGATGGAGGTGACCGAAGGCTGGTCACCAAGCTCTTTGGCAGCAAGGTTGTCATCACAGAAAACATGCTGAATGAAATCTTTATAGACAACTAGGAGCAGCTCAAGAAAGCCAAAGCTGTTGGAACAGAGAATACCAATTTCAACAGACATAACTTCTGGAAATCCCTGACCGGGATCCCCACCTACGAGGCAAAGACATGCAAGGCCTCGAACATACAATCTGGATTAGTGTGAATGTTGCATAAAATTCTCACATGCGCACTCTTCCCCAGGACGGAGGGCGAGAATGTCATAATTTTAAATCTTTTTGTCCTCTGGTCAATCCTACACGGGATGCCAGTCAACATTGGACGTCATATGATCCAGAAGCTATCCGCTTACGCCCTGGGGAAGGAAATTTGCATGGGGGGTCATATCACATCCATTGTAAAATATCGCAAGATGGACAAACCTCTACCAAGATGCAAGCAGATAAAGGGCGACATCCTAACTAATGAACAAACTTTGAAAAACTCCTACATCATCAAAGATAAGGATGCAAAGTTATATTACATTTTCTGCCCTACAGTCAAATCATCTAGAACCCTGATACCGATCCCAGAGCTTGCAGATTATGACAAGGAAAAGCTCCTCTTCACTCATGAGGATCTTACAAAACTCATAGTTGCGGTCAAGGCACCCGAACAAAAAGCAAAGGCGGGGAAAACAGAACTTAGCATAACCGCCCCAACAGCTAGGGTAACAACAATTCCAGTAAAACATCCCTCCAAAAGACTTTTGCAGAAACAACAGCTGTCGGGGACACCAAATCAAAACCGCATCCAGAGACAGAAACCCCCCTCCCTGAAGAACAAATCACCACCTCATCTCTAGACTCCTACATTATGAGTCTAAATGCTGAGCTTACCACCACCACCTCACCACCCTCCACCTTTCCACAATCCACCACTCTTCCATCTTTCTCCACAACTACACCACCACCCGCATCCTCCTCTTCACCATTTTTCTCTTCGGGCATCCCCTTCTCCACTCCTACGCCCGACTTCACCCCTTTCGCCTCCATCCCCATAGTCTTTCCCCCAATACTATCAATCCCACCATTTTCACCAGATATACCATCACCTTTCCCATCCACCACCACCCCGACACCACTGGTGACCCCATCTATAGTCACCATGCAATTCGCGGAACCATCAACAGTGTCTCTTCCGCAAGAAACTACAACCTTCCCACCCAGACCCCAACCACCCCACCCTTCCATAACCGGGGTCCCTTTCACAAATGTCGGTGAGGAATTCGGACTTCAATTTGACATCATATGAAACCTCCTCATCGACCCTTCTAACAATGCATTCCATTTTTTCTTATGTGTAGGGAATATCTAAAAAGATCGCCAAGATCGATGAGCAGAACCGTGCCTTGCCAAGCATCCTCCAAGGTTTTCAGCAATGACAAGATGTAGTGTCCAGGCAAGTTGATCACATCGATGGCCACTAGAACAACTTGCCTAAGCTGGTCCTTGGAGTAAAAACCCAGCAAGAAGTGATGGCCAAGCAAGTCGATGAGATCTCTATGCAAACTCAACCTCTGCCTAAGACTCTCCATGAGCTCAAGAAGCAACGAACAACTCTTAGCACGTGCTTGGATAACATCAGCAACACTCTCACACAACTCAACAATTGCCCAGAGGAGTCGAAAAACAATGAAATCCAACAATTACGAGCTACAGTAACATATCTTACAGTGTGACTCCTCTCTACTGAGGGCCGATACAAAGATCTCAAGGAAACACACGATGCGTTGCTCGAAACACATGATCATGTCAAGTGGCATTTGATGAGTTACAAACCATCCACCGACAATGCAAAAAGACAGCACACTAGAAGCTAACAGACAAAGCAGCAGCTGAAAAAGAAGACGATGATGAAGACAAAGATGACTCCGACTCCTCAGATGATTCTAACGATGATACCACCTCCTCAGATGACAAATTTGATGACCCACACAATGTTGGAGAGGGCCCAAGCCAAGGAGCAGAACCTTCTCAGAAATGATATGACAAAGATCACAAAGAAGGTGGACATCATCTCAAGTCCCCCACCCACAACGAAAATGTAAATATATCATATGGGGACCAATTCCTCGATTACTCTGCCTTGGGATCCATAGGGGAGTCTACAAAAGATGCGGCTTTTGCTGAGTACCACCAATGTATTTTAGGAACCAGCACAAGCCCACCAGCAACATCCACTCAACATTTTTCCGCACTTGACCAATCAGTGCCCTTTCCCCCAGAACAGGAAGAATCAGAACGAGTACGTTTAGATACAGATGAAGAATTCGATTCTGCTTCCGATTCAGATGAAGATCTGCAAGGCTATATAGAAGATTTGGAACAAACTTCTTCACTCCCTCCACAAGAGCTTCCCCCGCCACCACCTCTACCGCATAAGATGCACGATTTAGATATGGCGGCCATCTCTACACTAGATGCTCAGGACATCTTTATCCTGAACACTATTGCCGACGATGCCAAAGAGGGGGGAGACATCATCTACCACAATACAAAGACTAAGTGCAAGTTGACACGCAAAGATTTCCACAACATCCTACAACCACGGTCAACGATGTGAATGGCAATCTTCCGTGTCTTACTTGCCAACTGCATAGAAGTTTACAAAAGCTCAAAGAGGCAACAGCCAATATTTAACGCCTCACCTACTCTATCTATAGGCTTGTTATACAAAGAAATACAAGCAAAGTCAATAGAGCGGCTGCGTACTGGTTTAGCACGGAGGGCACAATATCTTACCGTGCCATTTCAAGTTTCCGATCACTGGTTGTTTATGATTGTAGACACCGAGGCTCGGGATGCCAAGGTGTATAATTTTTGCGCCACTGAGCTACCAGCTGGAACAATAAATTTTGTTGGAGAAGAAGCATGAGAGGCAAGATGTATACCTTTCCGACTTCTTAAGCTAATTTGGGTTGCACGCCCGTCCCTCTGTCGGGACTGGAGCCAACCCTGGTTCCAAATAATAAACCCAAAAATCCAAACTACTGAGGGATCTGGGGGTTGCCCTTTCTGCACTATCTGTCACATTCAAGTGCTAAACCAAGAAATCCCCTTTACCGAGCTGGTCGCCGAAGATTTTCACTCCCTACGAGGGCGTTATGCCATGGATCTTATTTATGATAGAAAGTTCTTCAAGGACCCGACAATGGCACCAGATGACGTCCCCCTCTACCTCTTTTCAGCAATCCAACGTCCACAAAGGCGACCTTTCAGACAAACTTTAAAAGAATTGGAGAAAAACAAACAACCAACCATATTTCCCGAACAAAGAAAATGGGACCCTTCCCACTTTGATCTGGCGCAGGATAAAGAGGACATAGATCTTTTGTCAGGGGCAACCATTAGGAGATCTCCATCACAAATGGTGCCCCTATCTGCCATAGAACCAACTTTCCTAGATTTCGACCTCAGTGCTTGCAAAAGTCTCTCCGACAATGAACTCTGTCTCATCATGTCAAGGCTTTACGCCGAGAAAGATGACCTCATTTTCATGTCTGGTGACATTTTGGTCATGGAAGACGTGTTACGAGAAACTGTACAGTTCAAAGGGTCTCTATCCGTGAGCTTGATGGTTTCCTATCAATTTCTTCTCGGACGGAATCACCCTACAACCTATATGGCATCTGCATATATGAAGGACGATCTCCTTAAGCTAAAGAACTTCGGAACAACTAAAGCACTAATTTCCTTCCTATAACATACAACACCAAAGTTTATCATGCTACCCTTCCTTCACCATGAGCACTGGACGCTTCTGGCAACAAACCTACCCGAAGGAACAACTACCATCTACAACAGTTCTGACAGCCAGTTCAATCCAAGGTAGAAGAAATATGTAGTGACACAAAAGACGCCCACAATGGAAGTGGTGAAGGAATGTGCAGACAGACTAATCGATATTCTAAGTCAGCACACAAGGGCATACGGCAAAGAACACTTTCATCGCCCATCCTTCAACCACAAATGTCCCCAACAAATTCGGGAATCAAATGACTGTGGCTTCCACGTCCTCTACTGGATGTACACCATCATGGTCCTTCAAAGACCAGTAGAGGATATGACAGACGTGGATTACCACGCCCTACGTGGAAAGTTTATAGCTAATCTACCCAGAACACCAGGGGCAAAGTCAGGATTAATAGAAGCTCGACGCCCTTATCCTTGTACTTCTCAACCTATCACTTTGACACTCTGAGGACAGAGTGAGTGATAAGTTAGGGGGGGGGAGTACATTAGACAAGGGCGAGGTATCATTTCTATATCCTTCTTTCTCCATCTTCTCTTTCAATTTTGTACAAAATTTTCTTAGTTTCCCTTACACATTTAGTTTTTGTTTTAAATAATTCATCCGATAATAAATCTTTGGAATAAAGTCATCCCCCGCTAACTTTAGAATCAAGTCAGTCTTCAAGAATAATAACTAGAATAGCACTTAGACATATAATGGCGACTTAATAATTTCTCTTCACTCTTGATTTTCATGCTTTTGTTTCACTTCTACATCCGACTCCACAGGTCAATATCAAGGCCGAAATAAGCCAAAGCACTCTCAAGGACAAGAGGGGCATCAGGTGACATCCAAATCAAGAAGTCTCGCAAGTGGACCATTGAAAAGAAACTAAAAAGTGCATGTCGAGAAACTCTAAGAACAACTTTCCTCTCTTCAAATAAAAGAGGCTTGGCCGCCCAAAAATATTTTCCCAAAAAACCCCAAATCCTCAGCTTGAGAGTTTACGAATAAAAGCCAGAGAGTCGAATAAAACTATGAGAGTTGTTCCATAAATAAGGACCTATATAAAGAACCAATGAAGGTCTCACTCGGCCGGCACATTCAGCTACCCTCACGAAGGCAGATGTGTCGTGCCTGGTAGTGAAACCCTAAGGTATCTAAATATATGAAAGGCTTATAAAGGACTCACCCGACCGGTACATTCAACTGCCCTCACGAAGGCAGATGTATTGTGCCCGGTAGTGAGATCCTAAAAGCATAGACAACCCCTCCCTCACTTGAAGGGGGAGTTACACATCAAGCCTTTAGCCAACCCTCATACCCACTCTAGCTTTCGGTAGGTTTTTCAGAGAGGTATAAAGCTGATTAGAGTCGACGACATGCACAGAATAAAAAGTGGTCCCAATGCAGGCTACGATATACGGAAGAAACCTGAGACCCAAGCAACTCTAAATACCTAAAAGATTTAAGGCAAGAAATAAGACCTGATACGACCTTAGGAGAGCTCGGGTTTATAATTGAAGCAAGAATATGGAAATCTTAACTAAATAACATCACCTCGCCATTACATGCCTCAGCTCTATCTAACTTGAGGACAAGCTAGACTCTAAGTTAGGGGGTGATAACCTCTAATTTTGTGATGTTATCTTAGTATTTTTCTTCAATTTCTCACATTCTTTCTTTGATAAATTAGATACAATCCCTAGTTATCCTCTTTTATTGCAAATATACTATTAGATTAACTTTTCTCCTTTTTACCTACATAAAAAGACACCAAAAATTCACAAAAGACTGAACCAGTCCCAAGACCGCATGGAGTCACACGGTCCCAAGACCGCATGAAGCCAAACGGTCCCAGGACCGCATGGAGTCACACGGTCCCAAGACCGCATGAAGCCAAACGGTCCCAAGACCACATGGTGTCACACGGTCCCAAGACTGCATGAAGCCACACGGTCCCAAGACTGCATGAAGTCACACGGTCCCAAAACCACATGAAGAAAAACAGTCCCAAGACCGCATGGAGTCACACGGTCCCAAGACCACACGAAGCCAACCGGTCCCAAGACCGCATTAAGCCAACCGGTCCCAAGATCGCATGGAGTCCAACCGGTCCCAAGACCGCATGGAGTCCAAACGGTCTCGGGGTCCAAACGGTTTCAGAGCCCAAATGGTTTCAGAGCCCAAATGGTCTCGTGGTCCAAACGGTTTCAGAGTCCAAATGGTCTTCAAGACCGTTTGGACCTAAAACTATCCAAACTGTTTGGACTTCACATAATGCCTATAAATAAGACCCAAGGGGTCCTCCCAAAGACATCAAGTTTCAGACGCCCAGAGGCTGCCTCTACTACTCCAGAGCTTTTCCAACTTCCATCCTATGCCCAAAGGCTGCCGGTCTGAGATCCACGCTCCATCTTGAAGCTACTTTCTCTCTCTTCATCAAAGAAGGTGGGAAGAGGAGACCTCATCATCGAGCAACCTGTGAAGTTTGAAGATCGTCACTCTCTCTCTTTCCAAGGGGTTGACTTTCCTCTCTCCTTTGAGGGGATGACGCTCTCTCTCTCTCTTCTCGTCTCCTTCTTTGTCCTTGCTATGAACGAGTAGTCTCTTTCACTAGGGTGCGGGGAGTAGCCCCGCTACCCATGTTTTCATTTCATGTAATGTAATCCATAGTTTGCAATATAGAGATGCTTTCTTTTCAGTTCAACATCAATCGTTTAATGAATGCTTGTTGCTTGATGACCAACTTGTGTTATCTTTTATCTTTTAGTATGAATTCTCTATGTTTGTACTATTAGATTCGAATCTCCATTGAATGTTGGTTCTTGATGCATGTATCCACCATGCATCTGTTTCGGTATCTAAGAGTGTTGTTGAAGAAGTAAAGTAAACTCACTTCCATCGTTGTACTTTCATATTATGAAATGGAATCAGTTGACGTATGAAAGTACAACCTTGATAAAGTCGAGAAACACACTTTGTGAAGGGAATGATGCAAAGTAGGTGATCATTCATTCGGGGATAGCTGGCATTGCAACATTCCCGCACTTCTTGTAGTTAGTTTTCCGAAAGGAAACTAAATCTACAAAGATACTAATTGTTTAGAATCTTGTTGCAGGTTATGTTTTATATTGCATGTTTTGATACATGTGTAGTGGCGATGAAAGCTGATCACATCCTAGTGATCCCCTATCATAGTTGACATCCTTAAATTTACTTATCTACTTTACTTGCTCTTAGTTTAAAAACAACCAAACCAACCTTTTGATCTAAGTACCTACTATTAAGAGATTAAGTGTGATTCTAACATTTTTCATCTTGTTTCTCCCAACAAGACTGTTGTCCTGTGGATTCGATCCTTAACTATACTATGATAAGACTTCCACGTATCTTAGCATACGTGGGTGGAGTTCTCAATCTAGTATAAACAAGGCTAAACTTAAAGACTTACCATCTTTAGTATTTTTAGTGGTGCACATAAGCACACGTGAGTGGAAGCTTCATCAGACGCCCCACCCCACAAACCACGAGATAACTCAAAACTAATTGTGGAAACAAAACTTAGACCAGATTACCAGAAAACATTGGAAATTAAAAACCGTTTTCATTAAAATCCAAACAGCAAAAACCTTTACATATGAGTCCTTTCATGCCACAAGATACTTATCGTGTATGCTATCAATCTGTTACAAGAAAACATGTCCCAAACATATATGTATATACATATACACTGTATCCATACATGAAAAGGACACACAAGCCAAAACATGTATCAAAACACGTTTACAAAACAAACCCCAAAAACCATCTCGAGGACCTAAGTGTACAAGGATGACTCTAGGACTCTAACAACAAAAGGACCACCATCATCACTTCCAACCTTGTCAACTATTATCCTTCTTACTTCTCCTCAACCTCTACTACACGATATCTACCTCCTCATGCACATCCACCTAAAATTATGTGGGAAACCCACGGGTTGAGATTCCAAATCTCAGTGGGAGATATAACTCTCCACCAATACTATTATTAGCACATGTAAGATTACTAAAGAACAATAGTAAAGTTACAACCATGATAAGAAGGTAGTCATCACTAATAGAATAAGAAATTGGCATTAGGTTATGAAACATCTTATCATCATGAAAGGAGCATGAAGAACATGTATATTCATTATGAGAAATACTATATAAAGCAAGAAAGGCCGCATCCAACATTTTCATATTTGAACCTAAGTAAGCTACATGGATGATTATGTGTTTTATTATGCCCTGAGGATATGAGTCATACCACCCAAATCCAACCAACCACTGCTAAGTCGAAATTGGTGCCATACAAGGTCTATGGAAGAGTCGGAATCCATGACCTCACCCCTCAGTCAGTACAAGTGAACTTGTAGTGACATCATCAGTCAAACTACTACCAGCGATGTATAGTCCAGGTGTACAAATCTAGCCCACCTTGGTATAGGTCATGGTGCTAGTGGAATTGAGCTACAACCCACAACCGCACACTCACCAGGGTATGGCCCGCAACCAATCATGTATAACATATCATTGAGCTACGACCCGCAGCCACACTCCTATCAGGGTATGGCCCACAACCAATCTTGTATCACATATCACAGGGAGACCGGCTCATGCATGGATGTCTCATATATCCTGGATGTAAGGGGATATTCATCCTCACCCCCGCATATTAAAAAATATGCACTCTGGGTTAAACTCGTTTCATCACTCAACAAGTGATGACACTGAATGGATCTATGGCATAGGGCAAAACTACATGATTAAGTTTCACTTTATTAGTTAGGTCATTTAAGTGTCTTTTAGAATCAATCAAGTTACAACATATAAAATCACAACAAATTCTTCAAAGATAAGGGCATAGTACTCTTCCAGTAGATAAAACATATATGGTGTGAACTTGTCACACCATCACTACATGATGTTTGTATCATTGCCATTCTCAACATTATCAACAAAGACACATTCCATGGGATATCAGTCCTTCAATTCATCTCATATTAGGCCACAAGCCACTTCCAGGTCATAGGACCATTCACAACATCATTCAGATATCACAAGTGCCTCAACATGCCTCTCAAGGCTAATTTAACATGTATCACATCATGCTCACCTTAACATGCACTAGCTCATAATTCATGCATGGTTATAAGTAGATAGGAAAGAGAGAAAGACAATCACATACCATTGTAATGCTTTCATTATAGGGAAACAAGCAAGCTCATAATTCACTATTAGGGTTAGGGCTTCCTTTTTAACTGATTAGGGTTTACAAGACTAGGTCAACCATTAACCCTAGACCATCATAATCCATCATATTGGAGTGTATAAGGATTAGGAAGTATCATTAGATTTGATTAGATAACATTCCAAATAGTATGTCACATATGCATACATGATTAACATTAGATGTTCATATATGTTTCAGAACCACCTACCATCACCCCATGTTAACCACTTAGGCACATAGGTCACGACCTCCATAGTGTGTCATGACCGCGACATACACCATGGGTATCTTGACCTCCACTCCCTCACCATGTCATGACCACCTCCTACATGACGCGCATGTGACATTAATGTTAGGATTTCTCTTCACCATTCAACCATGTGTTGCGACCATGATCCTCAACCACCTCTATCTCACGATCGTGATATATCAACACCACCATGTCATGATCACGGCATCCCATAGTCACCAACACCACTCCAAGGGTTGTCTCCACCAAAATAAGGCAAGAAACTAAGAGTTGCAAGGCTTCTATGCTCATAGGTCTCAACCCAATGTCACTAAGTCAAACATCACCATGAGAAGGAACATCTCGACTAAAGCCAACTAGGTCGTGGCCATCTGAGTGGGTTATGTCGTGACTGTGATGCCCATACCCATGTATCGACCACCAAACCTCCTAGGTCATGACCACACCAAGGGTAAACACCTAGGTCACCAAGACCAAAACTAAGCAAAAACCATGATCATCATGAAAGGAGACTCAAGCAAGCTGATCTACATAAACCCTAAGGAAAAGGTCCAAGAAAAGCATGACTAAAGGAAGAGAAACCATATCCAAGATGACCAAAACCAAAACTAACCTCTCACTTACTTCTAGGTGTACAAACACCAATCATGGGGACTAGATCAAGGGTCAAACGTGGGGAAACAACTCCATATCATCATCTTTACTCAAAATTGATACAAGAAGTCAGGATTTCAGATTACTTCCAAACCAAGCATAATAACTCTCCCAAATGAATTCAAGGGTTAAGATTCACATGCTACAATGATGTAGGAACATCTTAAAGAGAGAAAATAGCAACACAACATAACAAGAAGAGCAATAATAGAAAGGGTTTAGTGTTACATAACCTGCCTTAATAAGATCACCACCAAAGCTCTAAGATCCAAGATCAAGAGCTCCAAGCACACGACCCAAAGGTTGAAGAATCTCTACCAACAACTCCACTCTCAGCCACAATATCACCCCAAGAAGGGAGAAACACCAAAGTCAAAGGATAGCTCAAGAAGAGAGAGCAAAACCCCAAAACCGAACCAAAGAAAGAAGGGAGAAAAGAGAGAAGAAACTCTCTCTCTCTCACTTGAGTGTCACCTTGACAAAACTTGGCTTAAGGATGAGAAGAAGGAAGAATATAGGGTAGAAGATCAGAAGGAACACTAAAGAAAGGAAAGAAGGCTCAGGGCAAAGGGCATAATCTATCGACTCCTACTACCTTTTACCTCTTTACTCGATATGGTGTGAAGCGCAAACACACCTCTTTGTCTGATATGGTAGGCACACATACACCTCTAAGGTGATATGGGTAGCAAGCATACACCTCTAAACCGATATTGGGTTAAGAATACAACTCTTGGACGATATGGTGTTGAGCACACATCTCTAAAATGATATGGTAGGTAACCCAAAATACTAGATGACAAATGTGGTAAGGTGGTTAATACCCTAGAACATGTGATGGCCAATACACTAATGTATGGTGTGGCCAATATCTTCAAGTGATGTGAGGATGTTACACCCTTGTTGGGTGTAGGTGATACATCATATGATTGGTAAGGTTGATACCTTGATGGGTAAGGTTATGAGGGATATGATGTTGCCTATCTCAATATACGCCTAATCCAATACATGTGTCCAACTTGACATACATGAGTAAACTCTATACACCTTGTAAAGGTGAGGGTAAAACACTCTTAGGAGTGATGAGTGTAACACCAAGTAATGGTGTGGTTAATACCTTGATAGGTGAAACATCTAAAGTGGTTGATAATGGACAACCTTATATCAATAATGCCTTAACTCGAGATGAGTCCATATCAGTGATGATAGTTGGATAATTCAAATGTGTGACTTATGGCATAAATGTGATGAGTTAGTGCATAAAGTATTAGGATGGGAAATACCCTAATACAAGATAAGTTGATGAACTTAAGTAAGTTAAAAGTGATGAGGGAAGTGATACACCAAGGCATGATAAATATCACATCTAGCACCTCAAGGGTGATACACCTTGATGCACCTAAAATCCAAAATACTTGAATGAGTAACACATGAAGTGTGTCATGTTAATTGTTACATTAAGATGTAATGAGTTTAATGTACTTTGATAAGTGTAGTCTAACATACCTTGAGGAAGGGTTAAGCCAAGTTAATAAAGTATGATGTAATCAATATCCTAGTGAGAATGAGAGAGAAACTCATAATTTGTGTTGATAATCATTTAATGATAAATGATGAGTATAAATGAGTATGATTGAATACTTATGATATCAATATATGCTCCTAGATGTGTGGATCAATGAATTAGGGTTTGAAGTGATAATATGAGCTTGAAACCCTATTCGGATATAAAGGGAAACCCTAACCATAATAATGGGAAGGTTGTATTTGTCTTATGCATAAGCCTTGTGAAACATGTTAAATAATTATATAATTAGTATAATGTTTTTTTGGTGTGATGACCTAAAAGATATATGTTGCCTAGTGAGAGGTGACAAGATGTTTAATGGGCCTTGTCAGCCATGTGAATAGTTGTTGCCTAGTAAGAGGTAACAAGATGTTTAAATGGGCCTTGTAAGCCATGTGAATAGTTTTTACCTAGTGGGAGGTGAAACAATGTTTAATGGGCCTTGTGGGCCACTTGAATCATTGTTGTCTAGTGAGAGGTGACACAATGTTTAATGGGATTTTTGAGCCATGTGAATAGTTATTGCCTAGTGAGAGGTGACAAGATGTTTAATGGGCCTTGTGAGCCATGTGAATAACTATTGCCGAGTGAGAGGTGACAAGATGTTTAAATGGGCCTTGTTAGCCATGTGAATAGTTGTTTCCTAGTAAGATGTGACAATATGTTAAAATGGGCCTTGTGAGCCATGTGAAATACTTGTGCAACAAGTGTGATATATAACTTGGTCTGAGGACCTAAAGGTAATGGTTACCTAATAAGAGGTGGCATTGTTCAGTGATGGACTAAGGGTTGAATACCCAGATCACATGATCATGATGATAGTAATGATTAAGGGATAAGAATCCCCAGTAATATGATAAGGGACTGAGATCCCAAGTGTTATGTATCTAAATGTGTTCCAAAGATTAGGAAAGTACTTGATAGATGTATTACACTTTTCTTTGTAGCATTTGTTTATGATTGATGTTTATAACTTGTTTGATGCTAAAAGAGTACTATAATGCACCTAATTAATCAAGTTGAATCTCATCATGTAATGCCCTGACCATAGATCCATTCAGTGTCAGGATTTATTGAATGGTGAAACAAGTTTAACTCAGAGAGCATATTTTTGAATATGTAGGGGTAATGGGAGAAAATATCCTTACGTCCAAATAGGGATTGTTGTGTGGTCTCCCTCATCATCATAAGAGTATGGATATATTCCATGACTCAATATTAATATACCAGGGATTGCTATGTGGTCTCCCTGAAGAGAGTGCATGTTGCGACTATAACTCTATAGCGAAGATTCCACTATACCCTGGCAAGCTAATTGAAGTTTGACACGTGATGTCACTGTCAGTGGTCTCGTACTGAACGAGATAGGTGAGGTCATGGCAGCCGGATCTTCCATTGACCTTGTATGGTACCGATGCTTTACGTAGCCGTGTTCGGTTGGAGCATGAGCAATATACCTCATCTCCTTAGGGCATAAGTGTGATTGTAAATATGTAATCAGCTGTGTGATGTATTTGCTTAGGGATTGAATATGGAAAACATTGGTTGATGTTACATTTCTTTTATACATCTTAAATGGATAGATGTTATACATGTTCTTTATATTCCTTGTAAAGTGAATAGATGATTTATTGCTCTATCATAGATAGCTGCATTACTTTAAGAGAAGAGATTACTCTATTCTGCTTATAACAGTGATTAGTCCTGCTAGTTAATATAAATGAACCTCTGCTCAGTTTTATACTACATACCTATTGTGACGTCCCCGGATTTTCAAAAACTTAATCCGATGTGCGACGTACAAATTGAAACCCTCACCTAAGCGAGAATCCCAATTTAAACATCCCACACTAGGCTAAGAAGAAGAAACTCAAGGGAGTCAGAAGGAACATACATCAGTAGCACATGTACATGAACAATAATAAAACCATACACACATGTTCACCATTCAACATATAATAACAACATGAATTGTTATAATATTTGATATTACACATTGAAAGGTAAACTTATACATATACATGTACTACATATAAACAACAGGATCTTAAGACAACAGGTCCACATGTACATCAGCTCGCCACACAACTCTCACTATCCTGGATCTTCAAGAGCATAACCATAACCTAAAGAAAAGATTACATGCGGTACACATCAGCACAATATTCAAGAATATTGTACTGAGTACGCCTACGTGTCTTTTATATACCTCTCATCATATCTTGGAAATAAGATAAAACTAATACTTGGAAGTTATAAAGAAATATAAGAAAAGTGTATACTTGCACAAAGATATTCATCAACAAAAGAGAACACATATTTTAAGCACATTTTCCACTATATCATATCCATGCATTTACTACCTGAGAGTTGAATGCATTAAGGCCTTTATGATCTACTACCAAAGAGTTGGATCATTTCACAATGTGATCTACTACCAAAGAGTTGGATCACTTCCAAGTACTTTACTACCAAAGAGTTGAAGTACTTATTTCCAACACTTTACTACCAAAGAGTTGAAGTTCTTAGATATAATGGAATAGATATATTATGTTTCATGTGTTCATAGAAATAAGTATGGAAAATCATGCAACATATCATACAAGAACAATCATTTCAATCAATACCATATGCCAAGACTTTATTACTATATAACACAAGCATATTGTATAATAAGCCAAGTAAGAGGTAATGGCGTACCTTCCAAAGAGATAGATCATTCTAATCACATATTCCTCATGTCAACTATATCCTTGTTAAAACCTGATTAAGACAAGATCATATACTATCATCAGATTCTCATCCTATTATATCTCATCTTAACCCTAATTGTATCCATTTTAGGGTTTTCTTAACTCATTATGATATTCTCATCATTACTTGCATTCTTATCTTATGATTATCTCATTGATGTCATTTTCCATATTACATCTCATTATCAAAGTTCATCATTTTGAACATTAGGTTCCATGTCCATTTTGTGCACATATTAACCCTAGGTTGCATGCATTACTCAAATTAGGGTTTATATCACATTAAGAGCAAACATCATCATATAACACGGATTATGTGTATCATCCTGATCTAATATTTAAATCTAAGATTCTAGATACTGATATGAGATTACTCTATGAATTTCATATTTTATTGAGCATGTATGCATTAATTATATTTTATTTAGGGTTAAAAGCCCTAAATGGCAACATTAAGCAAATTACATAATTTGTGCATCAACATCATAATCACTGACATACACTGGATTATAAGCATGAATATTGATTTATTGACACATTCTCATAATTTTAGGCCAACGTTTGATATTTATTATCCATCAATTAAGCATTTCAAAACTAACAAGATATCACTGATATTAGTGCAACAAAAGACTGATATTATGATCTCATGTTGTTCTACTCATTTTTCTAAACGTTTTGGTACCTTGTTTGTATTTTTCTGAGCATCGAGCTAATTTCTACGAATTTTACAAGATATGAACATTATGAAGGAATTACCTTTTTCTGACCAATTGCATGCGCCACATGGAGCTGGGGGGCGCAACTCAGAGCTTGGATGCATCCCGGTTCAAGGCTAGCTCAGGCTGGGCTGGTCCAGTCTGACTCCTGGATTGGGCTGGTTCATTTCCTTTCTTCTTTCTCTCGTGTCTAGGTCCCGAGCGGGACTCTATTTCCCATGCGTGAGCGACTGCCGCCACGAGGTCCTTCTCCGGTGAGCAAGCAACATACTCATAGGGATTCTCTTCCGCTACTAAGGCCATGATCGGCTTCGGCGACTCAGGACGCAACTCCACAGCCACTTTTCTCCCTGCTTACCGCTCCAGCTCTCCATTTAGGTGGGAGCGCTGCTGCCATATCTGTCGTAGCGGAGCAAAAGGGGGAAAAGCACCCCTCTCACTCCCGCTCGAGCCTGCAGCTTCCAAAAGCTTCATCAGGCCTCCACGAACACCTCTGCACCCTCCAACCATAGTTGTGCACACCCACTCCCAGCCCCCGAGCTCCGCCTTCTTCTCCAGCTCGTCGGGGTTCACTGAGCAGCAAACCGTCCACGGAATCCCACTTTTAGTCTAACGTTGAACTCGCATGGATCGGAACTCTCTTCTGATCCTATTATCTCCCTTCGACCTTCGCTCTAGCTTGATTTCATTCCTCCTTGCACTGCCTGCGGACGACAATGGAGAAGTGTAGGAAATCAGAAGTGGTTCTCCTTATTCACTTGGCCACTTGCCTCGCTCAGGGTATCATTCAGTCCGTAATGTGGAGAGGAGTCCAACTCCTGGGTTACCTCACTCCCCCATCACCCCACGACCATTCGGATCATGTCATCGTGGACTAGTCGTGGTTGGAAAACACCTCCATGACCTGGTTCTAACTGCAAGGTTGAGGACATAATCACAGTCGTCCGATCGAGATATCCAAGGGCTGGGAAGCTCCATATTAATCCAATCCATGCCTCCTCTTATGACAGCCTATGCCCACTAGATCACATATCCAAGGTGCACAAGAGGCTACGCAACCCACCACTTAAAGGGGCGTGTGACACATCCAACAAACAGAACCTTAGGCTAAATAAACCAAATTTTGGTAAACACATACCCCCAATATTCACATTATTTCATGATATTCAAACCTAAATAAGTCTCTTTAGGATACTCCAATTGCCACCAAATTTTAACCATAGCTTCCTTACTACTCAAGATTCCTTCTACTCAAATTTGGTGCCAAAACTCAACGGTTATACCATTCAATTAAATTCCTCAAATAGGCATAAACCTATAGATCTTAATCATTATATAAATCTCGATCAACATTCCAACTTTACTAAAACACTTGAAACTCTTAATATTATTCAACCTTATGATTTCACTTACTTCATTGGATGATTAAGGACTCCAAAAGTCCACTCCATCACATCCTACACACCTTAAAAGAAATTCCATCCTCGGAATTAAGCCAGAAAAACCCACTTTGTCACATCATATACATCTTAAAAGAACTTCCGTCCTCAAAAGTCAACCATACTCGTACTCCAAGGAAAACTGCCATGTCTTCATCCACATGTAGGCACTATTATATGTGTATCATATCCGCAAAGGTTACCTAGAACCATGTATCCAAAGCACTATTAGGGGGGGTTTACAACCATTTTAGTGCACAAACACTCCATCAGGATTGAAATAAGGTTTTAGAAACTCAGATTATATCATGATGTATTTCATACGTTAGGGTTGCATCCTTATCTTTACCCATGCATTATTATTCAACATCATACTATCATGTTCCATAGAAGTTAACCAAAGTTAACCGATAATATCAAGGTGTCATCAACATTTTTATTGAGCTCATTTTTAAAACATGTTCAACATTAACATATGCCTTTTAGGAGGGAGTTAACTATAATTAACCCACTTTATCCATCTAGATCATATTAAGGTGTTATAAACGTTACGTTGTGCTAACTATCAAATTATATTGTTCATCTTAGTTAAGTACTAAGATTAACACCTCATGTAACATATTTCATTCATATGATCTTATTTCATTGTTCATAATAAATTGCATCATTCACTAGTGATTTCATCAATAGATTAACCAACAGTTTCACATTAATCATCATTATGCATGTACGTGGTTAACCAATTATGCCTTGATATCTATTAAACCATTTCTAGATTTCCATCATATCATGTCTGTGTATCACATCTCGAGATTAGATCATGTCCTTACATATATTTCATGATGGTTGTGCTAAACAACATATATGAGTGGCTTATTAAACATCTATCAAAACTTCATCTAGTCCAACTGAGGTCCTCCTGTCCCATATCATGAGGGTAGTACCATGCTCAGTCTCTCTAAGCCAACTCAACTCAATGAGTAACTCATATGCATATACTTTATTTTCCCTCTTTAGTCTAGGGTTCTCAGGTATACCTCATTGGCACTAGATGATAGCTTAACAAGCTCTAGCCACATAAGCACAAACCAAAACATCCTACAACATACTATTCATAGGTCTTCTACCCATGAAACATCATACCCAAAACTCTCTTATATGCACCACTAGATTCCTATGTGGGAAACCACCAACCCGGGTATGAGGCTTCATAGAAACTAACATAGCTACCTCCTCCAAGGTATTGGGCTCTCTCCCTCACCCAGATGGAAGGCACTCATATTGATGTTCACATATGCACATATGTAACCAACCTCTCTCTATCTCTAGGGTTTGGTCCTCCCAAGGACATCTAGGGTTAAGTAAGACTATAGGAATCATGCATAAAGCGACTCAACTCAATCGCTCAGGAGTAGTCTAGTTTAGGACATATCATATCACACATCTCATATTTCTCATATCTTGGAGTTTAGGTTCTCTAACCTTCTCCCAATGGGTCTCACTCTCTTTGTAGTTAACCCCGAACTGGTCCCAACACTAGGTCCTCCTTTGTAAAAGAGTATGAGGCTCTTGCTGATTCACAACCTAGTCTTAACTTAAGACATCTTATCTCATAAAAGCCTAGTTACTTGCATCATCAAGACTTATCTCAAAACCTCAAGGTTGAACTTATGTCCTCGAAGTCAAACAAAGATCATCACAAACTATCTTATATCATCTATATAAGACTTAGATCATATCATCAAACTTATACTATCTATTCCATCTATCACATATGCCAAACAAGGCTCTAGACATCTAATCTAGAACTATCTCTCTTCTAGACTGATGTCATTCACTTTCACTTAGGTTGCATGATCACCTCCTACTCGTACATGTGTGGGGACACATTTTTGTAATACATATACATAATAAAATATTATATAGTTTTTCTCTGATAAAACAAGCGCCAGAGAAAACTATCGAGATTCGATCCATTTGGAATCCAAAACCAAATCCAGAAAATGAGTGTCCCACACATAGTAGAGAGTCCAGTGTCATGAAAACTAGTGAAAAGGGTGAGAACAAGGGGTAGACTAGTGTAGCTACTCTAGAGAACGTGCGCAATATGTCTAGGGTTTCTCTTCCCTTGATGCACGTCATTTCCAAATAGTGCAACATCCCATACCGTTGCACTACAAGGAAAGAACGACATCTAAGGAATTGCTACTCAACAAGCACCAGTCTAGACCTAGTTCTCAGACATATAGGTGCTAACCTAGAGGCTAGGTCAGATCTAGTCTCTAAAAGACAACTAATCTAACCCTAAAGGTTATTATAGTTCATGGTTCTTTAGTTTTAAGTTGCATAATGAGAAAATGTCAGGCTTTGCTATTGTTCATGCTCTGATACCTCTTGTGACGTCCCCAGATTTTCAAAAACTTAATCCGATGTGTGACGTCCAAATTGAAACCCTCACCTCAGTGAGAATCCCAATTTAAACATCCCACACTAGGCTAAGAAGAAGAAACTCAAGGGAGTCAGAAGGAACATACATCAGTAGCACATGTACATGAACAATAATAAAACCATACACACATGTTCACCATTCAACATATAATTACAACATGAATTGTTATAATATTGGATATTACACATTGAAAGGTAAACTTATACATATACATGTACTACATCTAAACAACAGGATCTTAAGACAACAGGTCCACCTGTACATCAGCTCGCCACACAACTCTCACTATCCTGGATCTTCAAGAGCATAACCATAACCTAAACAAAAGATTACATGCGGTACACGTCAGCACAATATTCAATAATATTGTACTGAGTACGCCTACGTGTCTTTTATATACCTCTCATCATATCTTGGCAATAAGATAAAACTAATACTTGGAAGTTATAAAGAAATATAAGAAAAGTGTATACTTGCACAAAGATATTCATCAACAAAAGAGAACACATATTTTAAGCACATTTTCCATTATATCATATCCATGCATTTACTACCTGAGAGTTGAATGCATTAAGGCCTTTATGATCTACTACCAAAGAGTTGGATCATTTCACAATGTGATCTACTACCAAAGAGTTGGATCACTTCCAAGTACTTTACTACGAAAGAGTTGAAGTACTTATTTTCAGCACTTTACTACCAAAGAGTTGAAGTGTTTAGATATAATGGAACAAATATATTATGTTTCATGTGTTCATAGCAATAAGTATGGAAAATCATGCAACATATCATACAAGAACAATCATTTCAATCAATACCATATGCCAAGACTTTACTACTATATAACACAAGCATATTGTATAATAAGCCAAGTAAAAGGTAATGGTGTACTTTCCAAAGAGAGAGATCATTCTAATCACATATTCCTCATGTCAACTATATCTTTGGTTAAACCTGATTAAGACAAGATCATATACTATCATCAGATTGTCATCCTATTATATCTCATCTTAACCCTAATCGTATCCATTTTAGGGTTTTCTTAACTCATTAGGATATTCTCATCATTACTTGCATTCTTATCTTATGATTATCTCACTGATGTCATTTTCCAGATTACATCTCATTATCAAAGTTCATCATCTGAACATTAGGTTCCATGTCCTTTTTGTGCACATATTAACCCTAGGTTGCATGCATTACTCAAATTAGGGTTTATATCACATTAAGAGCAAACATCATCATATAACACAGATTATGTGTATCATCCTGATCTAATATTTAAATCTAAGGTTCCAGATACTGATATGAGATTACTCTATGAATTTCATCTTTTATTGAGCATGTATGCATTAATTATATTTTATTTAGGGTTAAAAGACCTAAATGGCAACATTAAGAAAATTACATAATTTGTGCATCAACATCATAATCACTGACATACAGTGGATTATAAGCATGAATATTGATTTACTGACATATTCTCATAATTTTAGGCCAACGTTTGATATTTATTATCCATCAATTAAGCATTTCAAAACTAACAAGATATCACTGACATTAGTGCAACAAAAGACTGATATTATGATCTCATGTTGTTCTACTCATTTTTCTGAACGTTTTGGTACCTTGTTTGTATTTTTCTGAGCATCGAGCTAATTTCTACGAATTTTACAAGATTTAAACATTATGAAGGAATTACGTTTTTCTGACCAATTGGCATGCGCCACGTGGATCTTGGGGGCGCGGCTCAGAGCTTGGATGCGTCCCGGTTCAAGGCTGGCTTAGGCTGGGCCGGTCCAATCTGACTCCTGGATTGGGCCAGTTCATTTCCTTTCTTCTTTCTCTTGTGTCTGGGTCCCGAGCGGGACTCTGTTTCCCGTGCGTGAGCGACCGCCGCGGTGAGGTCCTTCTCCGGTGAGCAAGAAATAGACTCATAGGGATTCTCTTCCGCTACTAAGGCCATGATCGGCTTCGGCGACTCAGGACGCAACTCCACAACCACTTTTCTCCCTGCTTACCGCTCCAGCTCTCCATTTAGGTGGGATCGCCGCTGCCATCTCTGCCGTGGCGGAGCAAAAGGGGGAAAAAGCACCCCTCTCACTCCCGTTCGAGCCTAAAGCTTCCAAAAGCTTCATCGGGCCTCCATGAACACCTCTGCACCCTCCAACCGTAGTTGTGCACACCCACTCCTAGCCCCTGAGCTCCTCCTTCTTCTCCAGCTCATCGTGGTTTGCTGAGCAGCAAACCATCCATGGAAGCCCACTTTTAGTCTGACGTTGAACTCGCCTGGATTGGAACTCTCTTCTGATCCTATTATCTCCCTTCGACCTTCGCTCTAGCTTGATTTCATTCCTCCTTGCACTGCCTACGGACAATAATAGAGAAGTGCAGGAAATCAGAAGTGGTTCTCCTTATTCACTTGGCCACTAGCCTCGCTCAGGGTATCATTCAGTCTGTAATGTGGAGAGGAGTCCAACTCCTGGGTTACCTCACTCCCCCATCACCCCACGACCAGTCGGATCATGGCATCGTGGACTAGTCATGGTTGGCAAACACCTCCATGACCTGGTTCTAACTGCAACGTTGAGGACATAATCGCAGTCGTCTGATCGATATATCCAAGGGCTGGGAAGCTCCATATTAATCCAATCTGTGCCTCCTCTTATGATAGCCTATTCCCACTAGATCACGTATCTAAGGTGTACAAGAGGCTACACAGCCCACCACTTAAAGGGGCATGTGACACATCCAACAAACAAAACCTTAGGCTAAATAAACCAAATTTTGGTAAACACATACCCCCAATATTCACATTATTTCATGATATTCAAACCTAAATAAGTCTCTTTAGGATACTCCAATTGCCACCAAATTTTAACCCTAGCTTCCTTACTACTCAAGCTTCCTTATACTCAAATTTGGTGCCAAAACTCAATGGTTATACCATTCAATTAAATTCCTCAAATAGGCATAAACCTATAGATCTTAATCATTATATAAATCTCGATCAACATTCCAACTTTACTAAAACACTTGAAACTCTTAATATTATTCAACCTTATGATTTCACTTACATCATTGGATGATTAAGGACTTCAAAATTCCACTCCATCACACCTATGATAATAATATTGTTGGTAGAGAGTTATATCTCTCGCTGGGACAATTGTCTCACCCCGTGGGATCCACATTTTTTTAGGTGGACGTGCATGAGGTGGTAGAGACCGTACTGTAGAGGGAGAACAACAGCAGCAGGGGGAGAAGTAACAACTCAGGTTGAGTGTATTGTCTATCGTGTCTTGTAGAAAGAAGTCCTATGTGTCATCTTTGTACTCTCATGTCCTTGGATTTAGTACGTGATGGTTTCATGAATGAACTGAGATTTTGGCTTGATTGCCTCGAGGATTTTATGTTGATTATAAATAGGTTTTGGAAAAGCAACTGTTATATGTTATCCTCGAGATGAGATGGTACAATGTATATAAAGTTTTGGATCTTTCAGTAAGAGTTTGCTGGAGGTGAATCTCTTTGCAAAATGGTTTTAAATTTTTGTGATTTGTGTTAATCTACTGTTTATAGTAATTCCACAATTATTACTGGTGATGACTTGATTTGTTTCTGCTCGTCATAGCATTGATAGTATCCAGCCAACCCCAAGAAGCTACAGATCTCAGAGGGGTTCTTTTATGCAGGACAATCTTGAACAACCAACACATTAGCTGGATCTATGATGATCGTCCCTCCATATATGATGTGTCCAAGGAACATGACACGGTCTATCCAAAACTCACACTTCAAGAATTTACCATACAACTTTTGCATTCTCAAGATATTGAGGGCTCTACCCAGATGGTCATGTTGTTGATCTAGGTCATCAGAATACACCAAGATGTCATCTATGAACACTATGACAAAGGAGTCAAGGAAGGGTTGGAACACACTATTCATGAGGTTCATAAAGACAATGGGTGTGTTGGACAACCCAAACGGCGTAACCACAAACTCATAGTGTCCATATCGAGTTTGAAAAGCCATCTTAGGTATGCCATTACTTCTTACTCTCACCTAGTGGTAACCTGACATCAAATGAATCTTGGAAAAGAATCGGGTAGATTTGAGTTTGTCAAAAAAGTCATCTATCTTAGGTAGAGGGTACTTGTTCTTAATGGTTGCTTGATTGATCATCTGGTAATTGATACACATCCAGAGTGGTCCATCCTTCTTCTTCACAAAGCGAAGTGGTGCTCCCCAAGGTGAGGTACTAGGTCTGATGAAACCTTTATCTAACAACTCTTGCAGTTGGTTCTTCAACTCGAGCAACTCGATAGGGGTCATCCTATAGGGTGCCTTAGATATACGGTTTGTCCCAAGAGCTAGCTCTATGGAAAATTCTACCTCTATCTCAGGGGGAATCCCAGGTTGATCCTCTAGAAACACATCAGCATACTCCCTAACTACCTCTATCTCCTCAAGGGGTCGCACCTTAGACTCTGGCTCAGTTACTACTTCTAGGTAAGTTTGACATCCTTTGGATATCATCTACTCAGCCTTTAGAGCCGACACATACAAGATGGTGGTTACATCTCTCCTTCCTTGAATGGTAAAGTGTGGATGTCTAGGTTTCCTAATAAGGATCTTCTTTTCCCTATAGTCAATCTATGCTCTATAGGTGTAAAGCCAATTTATACCAATGATCACATCAAAATCATTCATATCGAGGAGGATGAAGTCAATAGGAAGCTCGTGACTTAGGTACTTAATTGGAAAGATGGGGGTTTATAAAAGAGACATATATATCCGACCACTTAGGGTTGTGACATCCAAAACATAACCTAAATCGTTGATGTCCAAACAAATCATAGTTTTTAGATTTCTCAAAATGAAAGTATTAGTAGAACCATAATCAAAAAGAGCTTTTAGATTTTGTCCCATGACTTCCAGCATGCCTACATAGTTTCATAATGTATCATACTACCATTACAAGATCAACTAAGCTGAAAGAAAAAGTCTAAGGGTTATTTCCCTCTATCAACCGATTAGCATTGGCGTGAGCCTCTTCATTGTCAATGGTGAAGACTCGGGTTTGCCTCCATTATCCAACAGGTGGACCTCTAGCTGGTGCTTCACCTCCTACTGGAGGTTCTACTACCACTGGTTGTGATGCCACATGACTTGGACCTTTTAGATCAGGTAGAGGATAGTTGGCAATGAAGTATCCCTCTTGTTGGCAATGAAAACACACCTTCTTCTCGTAGCAGCACTTCCCAAGGTGTGATCATATACAAGTACAATACTTCTAAAACTGGCTCTCACCATGTTGCTTTCCTTTTCCTCCAAGCTTGCTCTTTGCATTGTTATGCCCTTATCCTTTCTTGTGATCATTCTTCACTCCAACAGTTCCTTTAGCATAGCCTAGGTACCCGTTAGATGGGTTGGTCACATGCATCACAGTCTTATCCATGCTCATGGTGGTGTTGTAGGTCTCGATGAAGGTCGTCGGCTTACTCTCCATAACATGAGGCTTGATGGTAGGATGTAGAAGCTCCACAAAGTGATCCACCCATCTATCCTCTGTCATCATGCACCCGAAACATTCCAACATGTGAAACTTGTGAGCGTAGTTTGCAACAGAGAGGTTGCCTTACACGAGGAAGCTAAAGTCCTTCTCTTTCTCCTTCTTAGATGAGGTTGGCACAAACCTGGCAGAGGAGATGGTTCTGAAGTCTATCCAGGACATCAAGTATTCATTGAGGTCTCAACCTATGATGTGGTTCTCCCACTATATCTTAGTTGCTCCTTCCATAAGATGGGTAGCAAACAAGATCTTCTTATTCGGTTGAACCTCCAACATGTGGAATCCATTATCAACTTCAACCAGCCAAGAATCAGCTCGGTCGATGAATTTCGGGTTGTCCTCTCCCTAGAACTTCTCTATGTTCAATTTCATGAAGTCTATAATGGTGGCTCTGAGTCGGGGATGAACTGGTAGGGACTCTCCATCTTCACCTCTGGTTGTATCCTTGTGGGCCAATGCACTAATGGCCTCAGTCAGCTTCTTTTGTTGCTCCATCTAGAGGGTGTCGGGTGTATGGACCACCACAGCTAGCCCAGGGTTTGTGGTAGTGTCTATCTTGGTCTCATCTTGTCCCACTGATACCCACTTCCGGTCATCACCCTTGTCCATGTGGTCAAAAGGAATGGGCTTAGGATTTGAAGCTTCCTCAGGTCTCTTCCTCTTCTTCGAGGACTCTTCACAATGGTCTCTCCTCCTCTTCTCAGAAGATCCCCTCCTCTTGTGGGGAGGCCTACCCCTAGAAGCCTTCTCATTAAACTCAAAGTGAATAGCTACAATCTTGAGATGGGTCATGCTGAGGCACACAAGTTAAAATTGTTAACCATAGATTTACAACTTGGAAAGATATATACACGCTTCAAACTGGTATTTGTGTTATATTGTTTACATGCATTTTTCTATTTGGTGGAGGATTCCCTAATCCTTAACACTTAAATTCCCAACTTAGGAGAGGGTGGAGAGAGAGAAAAACCCTAAGCACTTAAATTTTTTTCCAAAGAAAAGAGATAAAGATGGGACGAAATTAGATGAGAAGACCTAGAGGTATCCCATTTTGAGTCAATTCCTCCTATTTTGGCAAGGCAGTCACATAGAATCTGGGAGTCCTCGTAGACCGACTAGTGTGGTAGAGGAAAATATTTCTAGCCCCCAGATTTTGATCCTTTTCTAGACACCTCCATCATTGGAAAATCCTCTCATAACTCCCTTGGGTTCTAAAGAGTTTGTAAAATTTAATAATTATTAGAGATTAAATGGAAAACCATGCTCTGCTACCAATTGTAATGACCCTCATCCCGATAACCACCATTTAAGGAAGACTAGAGAGCAGAGCCGCTATCCCAAAAACAAGATCAATGGTTTTGCAAATAAACAAAACTAATTAATAAATTCTACCAAAGACTAAACTTAAAACAAGAATAAAAAATTGCTTTTTGCATACCTTTTGAAAATAGGAATCTAGAACTTCTACCCATAGTAGAGTTATATCTAAGTAAATCCTCCTTTAATATTAACTTTATTCTTCACAAGTTCCACTTTACTATTTGTCCAAATTTACATATTCCTTAAATTCTGACAAAACATGGGTCAGTATAAATGAATATACCAGTATGTGGTGACAACCAACACATTGCACATATGTTATAACAACCTAGTCACATCAAATAGTTGTTAACAAAGCAATTTTACATTTTCCATATGACTTCCCAACCACTTTTTACTCATACTATGGGATACACTCTCTTAGGGTTTAGACCTTTCAAAGGACTTAAGGCTACCTTCTCCATCCTGAGCTTGGTACTTGGGGTCACCTCTCTGGGTGCCTAGTGGTCTTCCCTCCAGGGCTTGACCACTTCTGACCTTCCCTCTGGGGCTTGGTCTCTCATCATACATCCAGATATGGAATGTAGATTCGGTCAAGTCATATATATTCTTAAAATTGTGATAATCATATTCACTTTAAAGATTGCAGAAATAAAAGAATCCAAATAGTTTATTTCCATGCAATCGATAAAATGTCAAGAAACACTGAGAATCTTAAAGTGTGTACTCATAATTAACCATACACCTGGTTTGGAGATCTCAAGGGAAATAAGCACAATCCAATCCAATCAGGAAATCCAAGAAATCAATCAAGCCAATCACACAACAGAACAAAATCCTGAAAAACCATGTACAACCTATTCAATACATACTCATCAAGAAGTTGATTTATTGACTTTGGAATACTTCTTAGGGTTTATAATATTTATTAGGATTCTCTTAGGGTTCTTTAGATCTATTTCACAACTTTCCCTTTTCATACCAAAACCCAAATTACTCAACTTATTCATATTAAAGCCTCTTTATTATCAATTTGTCTTAGGATTAACTTAATATCATTTTATACAAAGGATCTCGAAATATAACTCATTAAAAACCATTAATACCTAGATTAGGGTTTCTAAGCCCATTAATTCACATTAACATATGAAACCCTAAATTATCCTATTAAGCATATGGATCCTATATGTAGATACAAAACGTCCTCTTTATTAACAACATGTTAATTATGCTCATAGAACATCCATATTAATTTTCCCAATTTCATAGATCATCAAATTAGGGTTTTTAGTTTAAAAGCATTAAGGATAGCAACATTAGATATTTTTCAAACTATGATCAGATTTAGGCTCTAAAATGAATTTTATTGTAATCTACATAAGTTTTTGATCAATTTTCATATATACATTGTATCCATCCAATTTACCAATTATTTGATATGAATTTTGCTATTTAATTACTTTCTGGCCAATGGGAGCCTACCACCTCAGTTGGGACAGCCAATCGGGCCTCACCAACTCAACGTGGCTCTCTAGAGAAAATGTGCTCACTAAACTAAAAATAGAACGAAAAGATGAGGATGCCATTACATGAACTGAAGGACCATTGAGGCAAACTAGGGATTTCATGTTGGGTTATCTTCAACCATGGCTCACTGCTCCTCAACAAGTCGATGGTCAATCTCTCTCTTTGACTGAGTGCATCCCTACACCTATACATGAACTGAAGGCACCATTAACTCTGCCTTGACTTGCCGAACTCTCCTGCCACCTCAATTTCTTGCTTTCTTCTCACCACCATCGGGACGACACCATGCAAGGTTTCGGCAGAACTACTTTGCGATGAGGGTGTCAATTAAGGTAGAATATCCAATTGACGGCAACAATGAATTCGTCAATTCCTTCTGATCTTGCGAGGGTGATTTGTATGTTTTCTAGTACCGCACAGTACCCTCACTTCTATAGGGTAGGGTCTCGACCTTCCTGGATTTGGGGGATTCTAGGTCACACCACGAGAGCCTGTGAATCCTAGTATGTATGGGATCTAGGAGATCTTTTGAAGATGTTAAGACCAATCCCAACTCTTCTCGTTCCCTCTCTCACGATCAAATCAAAAAGGAAAAACACCAAAACTATTCTTTGGTTATAGGTCTCCCATCGTGAACAGGATTAGGCCTGAGCTATTGGATCTCAGATCCAACAGTTTGCGTCGCTCGAGTTCTTGAATAAACAAAATCCTATTTCTATTTACATCTTTACATTTAATGTGATATATCCAATATCCATTCATTTTTGGAAAACTTGCAAAAACCATAACTCTCTCCTCGTTTACCCTTTTTCATCCAAATTTTAGGAATAATCTTGTTTTAACATTATCTACTCATATCCCAAGTTTGAGTCCCAAACTCGAAAGGAAAGAGGTGTTTTATTCACATGCAAGTTATTGCCTATTAAATCTTAATTTATTCATATTTCCTCTTTCTTTCACTTTTAGCTTCTTTATTTGGATTTCTTTTACCACAAGAAATCATATGGATTCGAATTTTACTTCATTATGAACAAACTCTTAGGCTTCTAGATGATTCCAAATTATTCTTTAACATTATTTCAATTCTCTTATTAATAGATTTCTTTTCATCTTTATTCTCTTTTAACCATATTGGGCTTATTATTCAAAAAGGCCCACAAAGACATTCATACAAAGGACATTTAGCAAAGAAATCCACTCAAAGATCTTAAATCACACAATTTGCATAATCATATATCTTTAATGGGGAAATTACATTTCAACTCAAACCTATGAAAACTGAGGTTATAACAGGAAGACTACCAGCAATTGTTCTTCGACCACTACTGGAACCAAGGATTTTTTGGTGGTTATCCTCAATCTCCACCAATGCCACAACAGATGTCTATTTTTTCAGGGGAAGTTCTATCCCTTTGATCCTACCATGCCACATCCTCCACCACCACCCATGTGATCAGTACCATTTTTCCACCTTTTAAGTTAGAATTCTGATTATGTGGACATAATCAAGTTCAAGCTTTGGGGGGGAGTATTTCAAACAGTCTCTATCCCTTATTTTTATTTTTACTTTAGTCTTTATTTGCTTTTTAGCTTTTATTTTTCCAAGTTGTAGGATCCACAATCTATCTAGTGTAAAAGTGGAGCTTAATTCATGGTTATTGTCAATGTCATGTGCTCTCATTTGTGTTGCAATGGAAAATTGAAAATAAAAAACCTAAATGAAATGGAAAAAAGATTTGCTTCATTGCAAATTTCCTGAGTAACACCACCTAGAAGAAGTGTATGGGATAGTCAGCTTAAGGACATTTAATATGAATGGACATCTTAATTATTCATGAAATGTGGATGAAGAGGGGTTTGAGCCTATAAACCGGATCTTAAATTGAAATGTAAGAAAGAAATTCTAAGGTTACCTTGTTCATAGGTCATTAGAGAAGGACATATCATAGTTCATGAAATGCATTGTCTCTTAATTATGTGATTCCATCCTTCTTCCATTCATTTTGGCTCACCATCTTAAGATGATCAAGTAATCTGAATTATTTCCTCTTGTTTGCATTGCATGTCATAATATGTAACATGATAGTTAGTTTCTCTTTGATTGCATTACTCGCAAAATGAAAAAGAATTTTGCTACCATCAATACATAATTGTTGTGCATATCTTCCTAGTTGCATAATAAGTACATGTAGATTGCATACATTTTTCATCTTTCATTTGCATGTCATGTGGTTACATTGTTTTCCTCTAAAATAAGAGTGTAGGGATATACATCCGTACCCTCAGAAGAAAATCAAGAAAAAAATGAAATGAATGATGTATATTAGTGAAGCCCAAGAATAACATTTCATCATTCTTATATAGTGGGCAAATGAATAAAAAAATGAAATGAAAAAATTAATGTTCTAAAGAGGGACATAGGATGATCTAAAATCTTCATAAATAAAGATGGAAACATTCACATGTTGCATCCTTTTCTTTACTTCATTCTCATTCTTTTGATGAGAATGTTGATACATGCATTATTCCACCTAATAATATTAGGCATTAGGATTCATGCATTTTTCATCATCTTTACCATGTAGGTTCATATTTTATTTTGCATAAATAATTTGGATGTTACTTGTAAATCTTCACAGTCACCTATTTCATACCATCCATTGCTCTTATTTGTAGGCCACTTAAATGATTTTCCTCCTCTTTTATTCTTATAAGGAGATCTGCTTCCAAGTCATTGGTAGTCAAGAAAGTGCAATGCAGAATAGGGAATCACATGATGCACCAAGTGAATGCTTGATTGATTATGATTTTAACTAATCTCTTGATAGTGTTCACTGATCTAATGGTGGACAACTTTTATGGATATTTTTAGTTGCTATAGAGTAGTTGATTGTTCAATGGTCAATGAAGGCTGGTTTGGGACCGTCAAGTGGGGATGGTTGAGAAATGAAATTCATAGTTTATGTCCTTTTGCTAACTTGTCTCAAACAAATCCGGTGTGTTGCTCGAGGATGAGAAACATTTAAGCTTAGGGGAGTTTGATGCACTGTATATTTGTCAATTCTCACAGGCTATCTTATATTGATTTTTGTACACTATTGTTTCATTTAAATATGAATTTGTGCATGATTTTTTTATCATTAGCCTATGATACTTAATTTCATCAAATAAATGTAATTTTAATGTTCCTGAATGGTTTATTATATTTCAAGAGCTTATGTTCAATTTTTGTGTATTTTAGGTAATCTACACAAATCTACACAGATCAGTACTACCGACTATGGAGTCTGTGGTACCAACACATGCGTAGTTTGGAACAGAGCAGAATCGAGACTTCTCGGTAGTACTGACTTTAGGAGTTGATACTACCGATAACATTACAGAGTTTGATTCACAATTAATCAAGGAAACTTGGTACTATCGACATTGAGCTCAGTAATACTGATTCGGTCATAGGAGACTACATTTATTGAGGGAGTCGTTAGTATCGACACCCAGGCTGGTGGTACCGACATGTCAGGATTAGGTAGATCTGAAGATAGCATTTAATCTGATAGTTGAGGATTTATTTTTCCCTAAATCCCTTCTATGATTAGGGAGAATTCAGCCAGACCTAATATCATTTTCTATTCCATTGTATGACAATTGAGAGCAAGGAGAGGAGAAAGCAGAGAAGAAGATCACATTATGGACGATTCAGGCACTTCCAGCAGATGAATTTGCAGTCGGAAGGTAGTAAGTCAGCACGTGCACGAGAGGGGATCATTTGGAAAATCTTCTTTAGGGGTTATTTAATTTTACTAATGCTTCCCACTCTTTTATTCTTCTCTTCTATGTTTTTGACCATTGAAACCAACACAAAAAGAATAAACCAAATCGGAGTTAAAATGAGGAAGTTATGTCACTTTTAGTTTTTACCCAGTTTTACTATCAGTTCACAAACCTATGGTGGGCCTTTCGATTGTAAGCCTTCTAATGGAGGGCCTTCTAATGGAGTACTTCTAAAGGCAGGACTTCCAATGAACGACCTTCAGGTGGTCTAAATTGATGGTTGACCTGTGCAATCACCCAGAACAACCAATCACAAAATCAGCCATAACTTTTACTATACTGATCAAAATTTGATGAAGTTAGTTCTATTAGATTTGTTTTTCAAATGCTTTACACAATCAATGCCTTAAAGAACAGAAAGGATGACTTGGAAGGTGACTATAGGATAATTTTTGGGGGAAAACACAAAAAACACCATAAACCAAAGGTTTCGTTATAGATTTGACTTGGTAAGCAGTTCTTGATCATTTATCCTTCCTTGTCTTCATGTTACCTTACTTGGAACTCCCTGATTCATCAACTAATGGTTTTGTTTGACCTTTTTCCTTTGTATTATACCCCCAATAGGATTCTCTTAAGTTCATCTACGCGTTATCTAGTTGTTCCAACTTGATTTGTAATGTCCTAAGCTCAAATCTGAGCTTTGTAGACTGAGATCCAAAGTACATCAAGTTCACACACATGATCCGTAATCTAGAACATGCGTAAGTGAATGGAAAATGACCTATCAACCCAGATTTATAGCATACAAATTCAAAAGGATGGTCTTCAGTATTGAATCTTACTTTGTGATAACTATGAATAGTTTGACAAGTTTGTATAGTAAACCTAAGGAATTACATCCAATTGTGATCAACCACCAGTAAATTTAGTTTCACTTTATACATTCTTAGTTAATTAAACTCCAATCAAAGTTTCCTTTGGTCTAGCTTATCGTATTGTAGTTAGTAGTATTTTTTGGAAAGGTTTCCCCATGTTTGATATCTGGGACTTTGGCCAATATTACCCTAATAGCATGCATTTGCGTTTTAGGGTGTATAGTAAAACCTCCTATCAAGTTTTTAGCGTAGTTATTTGGGAGAAAAAATCCAGCACTATGAGTGTTGTAATTGGCCACTCTAGGCCACAATTTTTATTTTTATTTTTATCCTTTAAAGTTGTATTTTAAATATCATTTCTTCAATCATTAATACCCATTCTCAAATTGTTTTCAACAATTTTAGGTTCTAGTGTATGGTACACACTACAACTCATGACTATGGTGAGTTGTCTACACAGGGCTTTAGTTTGGCAAAGCTTTTACACTGAGGAACTGAGTACAATAACTCACTGAGAAGACTAATTCAAACTCCATCATCTCCTACAAAAACACCACCTCGAGGGGGCCCAGAAGAACCGACAGTTATGGGTGACACATGTTACAACACCAAATTTTGGGTTCTTTTGATGAGAAATGCAATTTCTCTTAATAAAGATAAATGAGCAAGTAATGATGTGATTTGATTTGAATCAATGAATTTCATTTATAATAGCCTTGATGGTTGCTTAATGGGCTTTATTGTCTATTGGGCCCAATAACAAGGAAAAGAAAAAGGAAATTCAATTAGTAAATGAATAATTAAGAAATAGAGAAAAGAAAGATGTAGAACCTCTAGAAGGCAAAATAATATTCCTCAAAGGTGGTTTTCATGCCCTTTTGATTCCTTGGGTTCCAAGGAGTCCAAGTTGCAATGATAATGCAACAAGAGAGAGAAAAGATCAATTAAGTTGCCTAATTAAAGGAAATATGATATAATAATAATATTACAAGAAATATGTGTATATTTGGATAATGGAGCCATCTTGGATAAGATTTCATGACCACATAATTTCTAATGGAGAAAGGAATCAAAATCAAAAGAGAAAATCCAGAGATAAACAATTAATCAAGAATATTTGAAATAAAGGAGATAATGCAAGAAATAAAGAGAGAAGTGAGGGTTTGGTCACGATGAGTAATAATTCGAACCCCACTTGCTTTCTTGGATTACAAGGAATAGAAATAATGGGAAATAAGAAAATAAGAAAGAGAAAATAGGTGAGAAATATACATATTTGAGTAATATCTTGCACCTAAAGAAAAGGCACGTTTTCTTTTAGATAATGAGGCCAAATTTGGCAGAGAGGTAGATTAAATCGTTACTACGTCTCCCTCAAAATTTGGAATTAATTGGACACTCTGTTTGGGAGATGTGGATTTTACAAAAATTCATAAAGTGTAGAGGAAGGTATTTTGTCACGATTTTAATTTCCTATTAGATCTATAATTGATATAGACGTGTGACACCACAGCCGTTGGATTCGGATCCAACAGAGGCTGTATTGTCACCTTCTTCAGTCAAATAAGGAAATAGGAGGTTGAGAGGGTGGACTTTCCAAAACCAATATCTTGCAAGATAATGGAAGAATCATTATGGGAATTAGTCCAGTAGATTCAGTAGAAGAATTTGAACCTAGAAGACCTAAGTTTTGGTAGGTTTCTTGGATGCCAAGCGATATTCCCAAATCCAGTTGGGATCTCTTCGTTGGCCTTCCCTATATAAATAGGGGTCTTAAATGCCATCTGGGGGAGCCCAAAGCGTCTTAAGACATTTTCTCATATCCGACAAACTTGCTAGTGCCTCCAATTGGGTCCTTGATCGTGATCTCATCCCTACCCAGCAGCATCTTCTCGCCGGAGAAGAGCTTCGCCATCCTGATGATCTGGTTGAGCAACGAAGCAACGGAGGGGTGCCTTGAGTCCGGGATGCCAAGACGAAGGTGGAGGTGGTGTTAGATTGCGCTCAAGTGGAGAAATGCACGGAGTCAACTCCCTGGTTGACCGTGGTCTGCTGCTAGCTCGCAAGCAGGGTGCGAGGTTGAAGATGAAAGGAGGGTAAATTACCTCCTTTCCCCTAGGCACGGATGACTTCAAGAAATGGACACATGGGTAAAAATGTACAACCAACACGATCAGGCGCCTTGCTAGAAGAAAAATGAAAGCGGCTAATGTGGCAGACATCGATGGGCCTAAAGGTATTTATCTTGCGAAAATCATAATTAAATGTAGCATTATCCGATAATTGCAAGTTATACATGAAAGTTGATCAAAAAAATGTGATGAACACAATAAAAATAGTTTGAGAACCTGATTTCATTCCTATTTGCAAAAGTACGCTAAGTTAATGAAAAGTGCTTTGAAATTATGTTAGAAACTCTAATTGAAATTAATGGTTAAGTTCATGATGCTTAATTCATGAAATTTAGTGATAGTAACCTGTTGAAATGTTAATGATGAACTTGGACCTGATCTAGATGAAATATAGCATGGATTATGGTTTTACACCAATTATGAATGATAAAGCATTTAGAAACCCTAATTTAAGGTAAAATAGGAAAATATTATATTTAATCTGAAATACATGAAAATGTATTCTTAAATGATGATCCTAAACCTGTTAGATGAGATAGGTTATGATCCTTAGGGTTTTTGAGTTATTTTGCTTAATTAGGGTTTTTAGTAATAGGTTGATCAATCACCCATACATTCTGGGCTTGGCCCCATCCCTCCCCCTGATGAAAAAAAACCTTAATTGTAATTGAAGCCCTAAAAGTGGCATAGAAAGCCTAAGGTGGAATCTAGTCTATCTTGAGAATGTTTTGGATAAATTATAACACTTGGATGTATTGCATTAATTTCAGGATATTGATGATTACTTATTTGATTGTTCTTTATCATTATTGCTTGGACCTCAAGTTGCTCTGACAGGTATGTAGTTAATTATGGTTAATCACATTAGTTTCCTGAAGAGTTTTTCGGATGATTCATCGAATTGAATGCAACTTATTAGTTGGATGTTCATACTTGCAAATTATAAAGTCACTATGATTATCACAATTGTAAAATAAGTATGTATTCTTGCACCTACATGCCACCCTAATGGATGATGCAAAAACATCAAGCCCAGGAGGGAAGACCAATGGGAACCATGAGAGGTGACCCCAGGCACCAAGCTCAGGATTGAGAAGGTGGCTTATGATATTGCATGATTAGAGGGCACCATGAAGGGTGACCCCAGACACCAAGCTTAGGATTGAGAAGGTGGCCTTAAGTCAATGGCAAAAGTGAAACCCGAAAGGGGGTATGCCAAGGTTAGGGAAAAAGTGGTGGAGAAAATCACACTAAAAGAGTAATTTGGCCTGATTAATTAACTTGAATGTGATATTTAGATTGTTAGCCATATTTTTGAAATTTTAGTTGTACCCACATACCAACATATTTTGATATACTGACCGACATTTTGTTTGTCGGCGTTTTAGGTACAAGATTGAAAAGGACAAACAGTAAAGTGGCATATGTGGAATTAAATAAGAGTTAAAGTACAAAGGAGGATTAGTTAGAATAGACTCCAGATGTGGATAGAAGTAGATATCCAAGTTTTTGAAAGGTATGCAAAGTTTTATTTTATACCAGTTTTCAATTTAGTTGGTAAAATTTGATAATTGTTATTGATTATTTGTCAAACCTTTGATCCTGTTAATTGGGATAATGTCTCTGACGTCTTGGTCTCCCTTAATTGGGGGTTACTGGGAGGCAGGGTCGTTACATTTGGTATCAGAGCATAGGTTCCTCATTTAATCTTTAATAATTATTAAATTTTACAAACTCTATAGAACCCAAGGGAGTTATTAGAGGATTTTCTGAAAGACAAAGGTGTCTAGAAAAGGATCACGTATGGGGCTGGCAAGATTTTCCTCCGCACCGCTAGTCGGAATACGAGGACTCCCAGATTAGTGTGACTGCCTGGCCAATATCTCAGGATTTGACTCAAAATAAGATACCTTTAGGACTCTCTCATCTTGTTCAACCCTTCTCAAATCAAATGTTGTTAGGTATTATACAGATTATGGTTTTCTCTCTTTTCCTCACCCTCTTGAGGTATGGGTAAAGTTGATAAGGTTTAAGGTATCCTCCACCAAATTAATGAAAATCATGTAAATAAGATGTCATGGACATAAGCTTAATAGTTTAAGTGTAAACTAAAGAATAGATACATTCCTAGGCCGTATGACATGAGTTGTCATGACCTCAAGAGAGAACTGAGGCTAGATCTCCTTATCAAGAGGATGAGTGGAGAAAGCTAGTTTTAGAGGTAGAGACCTCCATCATAAGTAAAGACCTGGCACATCCTCTGAGGATGATGCTAACCCTAACCCTAAGCGGTGGTTAGAGCGAGAGATGACATGATGAGTTAGATGTCATGATAGACCAGGTGTGTGGACATGCTTTTGGATGCCCATGACATTATGAGCCATGTGAGGTTGAATGACCTAGTACCTTTGGCAATCCAACCCTGGAAATGGTCGTGCATGTTAGAGTGAAGGATAGCTCCTTCATTGATGAGGTCAGAGACTAATCTATACAAACCCTATGGGGTTATGCGAGTAGGCCATTGTAACGACCCCGCCTCCAGGTAACCCCCAATTAAGGGAGACCCGAAGGTCAGAGCCGTTATTCAATTAACAGGATCAAAGGTTCAACAAATAATCAATAATAATTATGAAATTCTACTAACTAACTGGAATTTGGTATAAAATTAAAACTTTGCTTACCTTTGAAAACTTTGTAAATCTATCTATCCAGAGCTTGAATTATTCTATCTAATCCTCCTTGAACTTTAGTTCTTATTTCCACAATGTGTCACTTTACTATTTGTTCTTTCAATTGTTGTTCCTAAAACGCCGACAAACAAAACCTTAGTCAGTATATTGAAATATACTGGTATGTGTGAACAACCAAAATCTTGCAAATATGTCTAACAATCTAATTATCACAATCAAGTTAATTAACAAGCCAATTTACACTTTTCAGTATGACTTTCTCCACCGCTTTTGCCCTAACCCTGGCATACCCACCTTAGGGTTTCCTTTGCCAATGACTTACGGCCACCTTCTCAATCCCGAGCTTGGTGCCTGGGGGTCACCACTCATGGTGCCCACTAGTCATGCAATATCATAGGCCACCTTCTCATTCCCGAGCTTGGTGCCTGGGGTCACCACTCAAGGTGACCATTGGTCTACCCATCTGGGTCTGACCTTTGGCATCATCCATCAGGGTGACATGTAGGTCCGAGAATTCATACTTCTATTATTAATGTGATAACCATAGTGACTTTATGATTGCAAGTATGAACATCCAAACTGATAATTTGCATTCAATGCGATTAACCATCCGAAAAATCCTCAAGAAACTAAGGCAGTTATTCATAATTAACCACATACCTGATCTGACGATTTGAACAGAAATATCCATGCAAATAAGAATCCAAGCAAGCAAGTATTTTCAACATGATCCGAAAATAATCACATAATTCCCTTTTCATCAAGATCCATTAAACCTAGCTCGCTTCCTATGGTTTCTAATTCACTTTTAGGGTTTCTATTGCAATTAGGGTTTCCCTTCATCTTTTACTATTTTAAACCCTCATTTAATGCAATTGATCAACAACCCTAATTATTTCCACATCTAATCCTCAATTTCAGATTAAAGGCTTAATTAACCATTAATTAAGTTCATTAAGCCACTTTTACATTAAAGCTATTATTTTTATCCCTTTAATCCATGACAAGATCATTATACACATTTATCATCAATTCAAAGTTCATTATAGTCTAATTCACATATGAACTTGATTTACCATTAATTCCACCTTTTATTCATGAGAAAACCCTAATTACTACATTTAGGGTATTTATCCACAAATTAGGAACTTTAATGCTCAAAATATCTTATAACCATGAAAACTCATTTATATACATTTAATCAAATAATTAAAGCCATTAGTAATCCTAATTACCATCATTAGGGTTTCAAGGCCCATTAAAGCCTATTTATGCATATAAACTCTAAATTAAACGAATTACATGCAAAGTTCTTTCTTTTTGTCTCTAATGTTCCTTTTTATCATTAACAAGCTAATATCAACTTTAATCATTCATTAAACCCTATTAAACACTTTATTCATTTCAAAATAGGGTTTCTTAATCTTTAATTCATTAAAGATGATAATTTACACTACGTTTCAAATAAAAAGAGGAATTAGCTTCCAACTATATTTTTATTGGATTCCTCTCATTTTTCTGAGAAAAATACCTATATTATTTGCTATTAGAAGAGTTAGGAATCACAAGATAATATTTTTGCATTAAATCACTTATTGGAGCCAATCAGAGCATGCCAAGTGTCCGCTACATGCAACGTTATTTGGCTGAGCTTGAAAACATTTCGAATTGTCCCTTTTGCCCCTGGTTAAGTGGTTTGCTCCTTCACTACCCGAGAGGGCAGAAACGTCCAACGGTCGTGTCTCCTTCTTCCTCGGATCAGCAGCAGCAGCGTCACCCTAGCCGCCAAGGGCGCGGCTCCTCCCTCCCTATACTGACCACGACAGCCACCAAGGAGGGGGTCGTTGCCTCTGCTGCCCCCTGGTGCACGCGAAGTGCCCCCAATCTGTGGCAAAAACGGCCGTTCGTGAGCGAGATCCGCCCACATTTGCTGCTGCGATTCATGCAGATCTGCAGTCCTTCGGCAAGAGCTACTCAAAGACAAGGGCAGAGGTAAGGTAGCCGATCCATCTTGGGGTGGACGTGGAAGCCTGTTGCCTCCATCAAGACCGCAACACCACCCTTCCTTGCTTTGGGGATAGTACTACCCACCTGTTAGGATTTTGCATGCAAGAAATGAGAAGAAGGGAGAGATGAGTGCGTGGGTTCTCTCTGGACTCGGCCCTAGGTCGTACCCCTTATATAGGGGAGGGTAGATGGACCCTATGATGCTCATCCACGAGATTCAAGTCTTTATTCTAAAAGGAAACCAATTCCTTCAATGAGAAGAAACCTTCTCTCTCTCTTCTTTATCTTTTTGATATTCCTTTTTCTTTAAATATTAGGATTTCGAAAACCTTTTCCCTTATTTCTTTAATCATAGCTTTTAATCCATTAGCCATGAAATTTCTATTTTCTTTTAATAGAATTTACTTCCTTTTTAACAAAACCACATAATTCATTAATAATGCATCACATTATCCTCTTATTTTGCAATTTTGGTATTTTCTCTTTCTTTCCTCTTTATTGGGACTCCTTCGATCCCAAGAAGATCTATGATTTCTAAATCCTTTTTATTGGATACTTATTATCCTTAAATGCATCAATATGCATTATTTCGCATTATCTTGTTTAATTCTCATTAAAATATTTCTTTTTGAGGATTTCTCTTTATTTCTCTTTTATTTTCCTCATTAGTATTCCTTTTATCATTAGGAATCCTTGTAATACGAAATTCCATTAAGGATTACTCAATTATACCTCTTTTCACTTATTTTCCACATTTCATCACTGTTTTCAATTTATTTCTTAATAAAGAAATACTCAATTAATCTTTTCTTTTCTTATTGCTTATCTTTGCAACTTTGGACTCCTTGGAACCCAAGGAACCCAAGAGGCACGAAATCCATCCTTGTATTGCATTCTTCTTCCTTCCAGAGGTTTCCACATCTCTCTTTTCTCAAAAACTCAATTATTCATTTATTAATTGAATTTTCTTATTATTGGGCCCAATAGCCAATAAATCCCACAACACAATCAGCAAGGCTATTGTAAACAAAATCCATTTATTCCAAACAAATTATATCATTATGTGTTCGAATATTTTTAATGTGAGAAATTACATTTCTCACCAAAGGAACCCAAAAAATTGAGGTTGTAACATCCTTCCCCTCTTATAAGAATTTTTCCCTCAAAATTCCATCAAGCAAACAAACAAACAAGATAAGCCTTTCTTATGTCCATCATGGCTCCCATGTGGCCTTACCCTTTCCATGGTACTTCCCAAGAACCTTTATCATCTCATATTATTCAATATGAGTTCTTTCTTACCTTGGTATATTGTACCCTCATAGGTGACTCAGGACATTTCAGCCTCTCATAAAGCTAAATAGGTTCAGGGCTCATCACATGGCTTGGGTACCTCACATAGTACTCTAGATCGGACTCATGGAACGCATTACACATCATGTTATCCTGAGGGGCAAGGATAAACACAACCATCTCCACCAATCCATCTCAAATGGACCCATATATTGGGGACTCAACTTTCTCAGCTGAAGCATAGAGGGGTCGGATTTTCACATCACATATTCTCCCATAGTGAATTGCATGTCAGTCTGCTTTGCATCAGCTCATGACTCATGTCACCACTGGGCTTTCTCTCAGCCATTTCACGAACAAGCGACTTCATCTGCACATTGTGGTTCTTTTCTGACCTTCGTGAGGCTTCCTTCACCAACATCATCTTAATGAAGTGGTGACCGACACAACCTCTATAAGACTTCTTGCATCCCGATAAAGTCTATGGTGGTTAACATCATATCTTAAGAACTATCTGTATGTATCACCTTGAATTAGCACACATGCTCCCATCAGACCCTCTAGTCTAGATCATATTGTCCATTAGTATGGGGTGATAAATTGTACTATCATCGAGTTCTTCATGTATCCACTTCTGCCTCATGGAAGTGAACCTTGGTCATACCCAAGAACTTTTGAACTCGCATCATGGTGTAGTTGAACCATCTTTCTCTCTTAAGTAGTTCAACTGAATCTGTCTCGTGACAGTACTCTTCCTTTCTCATGTCATCTAGGTAAGGCAATCTACCATAACCCATATTGCATCTGGACCTTCTTGGTCAAGGGGAGACTTACCACAACATTCATAGTGGATGAACTCCATTCCCTCTCAGGGATTCTTTAACCTCTAAGTCAAAGCATTGGGTTACTGGTTTTCATCCTTCACCTCCTGACTTGCATGGTTACATGCTACGTGCAACTTCCTATTAAGCATCCAACATGATACTATCATCTACTATCTTTGTAGTATCATGGTGTATGGTGATCTTAAAATCATGATCTCCTGTATGTCATGATTCCTCAAGATCGATACCTCAGAAATCCAAAATCACTCTCAATAGGGTTTCGTCACTTTTCTTTCCAAAGAAGTACATTTGAGGTTCGACAACCATCCTTACATTATATAACAGACTAGGCTGGCTAACCAAACAATCATCTACTTGATTAACCACTATTGATACATCTGAGTGTTAGCCAAACATACCTCTTTTCTCAACTTAAGGTTAGCCTAACAACCTCAACTTCTTCTAGCTTCTAGCTAAACTAGGCGGCTATATCTCAACCAGAGCATTCATCACCACTTATCATCCTTAGGTATTAGGTAACATACACCTCCATGCATTATACTTATCATCTCATCTCAAACTCTAAGTTTGGCCTCATCAAGAAACTCTGAGCTTATCCTCTTGGTTATCCAACTCAACCTTGTATCACATGCAAGTTTTGTATAACTCATGTGACAACATCCTCACAAGATGACTACCTTAATACTCCTTGGTGTTTGTACACCATCCATGTATCATTCACCCGTAAGGGTATGTTATCATCTCTATCCTCATACCTTGTAGCAACGTTCCAACTTACATCATCTTTTATCCTTGGTGTATGACATGCGTACTGTCCTATCTCTCACTCCCATAACAAGAGGGTATAAGAATTTGGCTGCAGTCCAAATACAAAGTTCTTCCTGTTCCAAGAGTAGAGATGGTACATCCCACCTTACCAGTACACCTTCAAATCTAAGTTGAAACGTGCAACTTATGTCTCAATACCAATGTTACTTCCATGGAAACTGGTTTTGAACCTACTTGGGTCACCACACAAGACTTAGTCATCTCCTCTAGGTCTATAGGGTGCTGGCACATTTGGGGTCATCCCTCTTCCCTCATGCATCAGAGAGTGCCCTACTCATCTGCCCTTTGGGTCCCATGAGCTTATGAAGGTGATCAATCTCCTAACCCATGGCCCTCAGACAATGATAGTTGTTACCTCTCGACCCTATGGTCATGTGCAACTAGGGAATTAGGCAACTCCTTCTTCCATCGGTCTTATCCCTACCTAACCCTAGGATAGACTTAGGATTCCATTATAGTACATGTTCAACTTAGAACCTTACCCAATCCTTCATCATCTCTCTACATCCATGACTAACTTTCATCCCTTCATAGGGGTCCTGACAACCTGCCTACCTTGGTCAGGCCCCATATCAGTTACCTCCAAGGTAACACATCCACATGCACATAGAGATGGTTATCTATGGGTCTTACATGTTCATTCTCATACTATGTATTTTTCACTTAGCTTCTCAAGGTCCTATGAAACCTCTTTAGGTTACCTCAAAACTAACAAAACTGGTATACACCCTACCAAAGGGTCCCTCTCCCAGGATGGGAGGAAACTACAACTCTTGACAACAAGGTCACAACCGTCCTTAGGGTTTACATTCACATGAGCATGCCTAACCCAACAGCTACTAAGGTACAAACAGACCACCTATTAATCCATGGTAGGTCATACATGTTCTCTTTCCTCACATTAGATCAACTTAATTGTGAGGGGTTCATCAAACATACCCTTAACTTAAGGGGTTTCCTTTACCTCTACACATGAGGAGTACCATGCTCGAGACTATAGAGACTCAATTATCATCATGAGCATTAGGTACACCACTTCCCCTCTTCGGCCAGGAACCCTAGGTTCACTTTTGGGTGTCCAACTGCATGCTCAATCTCTTAATCATGAATCAAGCATGTATAAGGCATGACATGCACTCCCTATCATCCTTGTACCCGACCAAAACTACAGAGTTGAGTCCTCCTCAAGGACAACCAACAAGGTACAAGGCCTCATAACTTGCTACTTAAACCTCCTCACAGTCTAAGTCACTCTTTGTCTCATCTCCGCAGGTAACTCCTATACCATAGGCACCTAGGTTCCAAGAGCATCATCCTCTCTTTAGGGTTTGGTTCCTCTAAAGGCCACCAAGATATCCTCAGCCCCCAAGGATCAAGCACAAGGCAACCACTATCATCCACTCAGGTCGCATCATCCTCAACTTTCTATTGTTCCTCCCATCTCAGAATCTGAGCTTCCAACCTTCATGCTTGAGTCTTGCTTCCTCTCTCTAAAGCTAACTCCACGTCCAACCTTACTCCTAGAGGTCCTCCCTCCATGAAGGATAAATCTCACAAGCATGCCTCTACATGGGTGAAGCCTATGCTCGGACTTATGTTGGCTCATGATTATCCATAGCCCCTTATGCTTATCTCATAAGCCATCCATCCTGTCCTTCTGGCCACGATTTAAACTCACTACTCGTACTATTGATGTACTCTGGGTGCAAGCTATATCCTACTTGCAACAACCCATAAGGTTTCTATAGGTTCTTCTCTAACCCCATCCATGAAGGATCTATCTTTCGCTCAAACATGCACGACCCTTCCCAGGGTTGGGTTGCCAAAGGTGTTAGGTCATCCAACCTCTCACAGATCGTATGGCAATCCAAAGACATGTCTATCCAAACATCCGATCAACCATGACATCTAACTCATCATGTCATTTCTCTCTCTCTAACCTTCACTTAGGGTTAGGGTTAACATCATCCTCAAAGGATGTGCTAGGTCTATACTTTTAATGGAGGTCTCTACCTCCAAGACTAATTATCTCTACTCATACTCCTGCCAAGGAGGTCTATCCTCAGGTCTCTCCTGAGGGTAATGACAACTCGTGTCATACAACCTAATCATGTATCTATTCCTTTACGCATACTCTATTAAGCTTATGTCCATGACATCTTATTTACATGCTTTTCATTAATTTGGTGGAGGATTCCTTAGACCTTGTTAACCTTACCCATACCTCAAGAGGGTGAGGAGAAGAGAGAAAACCCTAATCCTTAAGGTCCTTAATAGAATTTGAGTTGAGAAGAGATGAACAAGATAAGAGAGTCCTAAAGGTATCTTATTTCGAATCATACCCTAAGACTTTGGCCAGGCAGTCACATGGATCCAGGAGTCCTCGTATTCCGACGAGCAGTGCGGAGGAAAATATTGCCAGCCCCCGGTCGTGATCCTTTTCTAGACACCTCTGTCTTTCGGATAACCCTCTAATAACTCTGTTGTGTTCTACGAAATTTGTAAAATTTAATAATTATTAAAGATTAAGTGAGGAACCTATGCTCTGATACCAATTGTAACGACCCCGCCTCCTGGTAACCCCCAATTAAGGGAGACCCGAAGGTCAGAGCCGTTATTCAATTAACAGGATCAAAGGTTCAACAAATAATCAATAATAATTATGAAATTCTACTAACTAATTGGAATTTGGTATAAAATTAAAACTTCGCTAACCTTTGAAAACTTTAGAAATCTATCTATCCAGAGCTTAAATTATTCTAATCCTCCTTGCACTTTAGTTCTTATTTCCACAATGTGTCACTTTACTGTTTGTTCTTTCAATTGTTGTTCCTAAAATGCTGACAAACAAAACCTCAGTCAGTATATCGAAATATACTGGTATGTGGGAACAACCAAAATCTTGCAAATATGGCTAACAATCTAATTATCACAATCAAGATAATTAACAAGCCAATTTACACTTTTCAGTATGACATTCTCCACCGCTTTTGCCCTAACCCTGGCATACCCACCTTAGGGTTTCCTTTGCCAATGACTTAAGGCCACCTTCTCAATCCTGAGCTTGGTGCCTCGGGGTCACCACTCATGGTTCCCACTAGTCATGCAATATCATAGGCCACCTTCTCATTCCCGAGCTTGGTGCCTGGGGTCACCACTCAAGGTGTCCATTGGTCTACCCATCTGGTCCTGACCTTTGGCATCATCCATCAGGGTGACATGTAGGTGTGAGAATACATACTTCTATTATTAATGTGATAACCATAGTGACTTTATGATTGCAAGTATGAACATCCAAACTGATAATTTGCATTCAATGTGATTAACCATCTGGAAAATCCTCGAGAAACTAAGGCGGTTATTCATAATTAACCACATACCTGATCTGATGATTTGAACAGAAATATCCATGCAAATAAGAATCCAAGCAAGCAAGCATTTTCAACAAGATCCTGAAATAATCACGTAATTCGCTTTTCATCAAGATCCATTAAACCTAGCTCGCTTCCTATGGTTTCTAATTCACATTTAACGTTTCTATTGCAATTAGGGTTTCCCTTCATCTTTTACTATTTTAAACCATCATTTAATGCAATTGATCACCAACCCTAATTATTTCCACATCTAATCCTCAATTTGAGATTAAAGGCTTAATTAACCATTAATTAAGTTCATTAAGCCTCTTTTACATTAAAGCTATTATTTTTATCCCTTTAATCCATGACAAGATCATTATACGCATTTATCATCAATTCAAAGTTCATTATAGTCTAATTCGCATATGAACTTGATTTACCATTAATTCCACCTTTTATTCATGAGAAAACCCTAATTACTACATATAGGGTATTTATCCACAAATTAGGAACTTTAATGCTCGAAATAGCTTATAACCATGAAAACTCATTCATATACATTTAATCAAATAATTAAAGCCATTAGTAATCCTAATTACCATCATTAGGGTTTCAAGGCCCATCAAAGCCTATTTATGCATATAAACTCTAAATTAAACGATTTACATGCAAAGTTCTTTCTTTTTGTCTCTAATTTCCTTTTTATCATTAATAGGCTAATATCAACTTTAATCATTCATTAAACCCTATTAAACACTTTATTCATTTCAAAATAGGGTTTCTTAATCTTTAATTCATTAAAGATTATAATTTACACTACTTTTCAAATAAAAAGAGGAATTAGCTTCTAACTATATTTTTATTGGATTCCTCTCATTTTTCTGAGCAAAATACCTATATTATTTGTTATTATCGGAGTTAGGAATCACAAGATATTATTTTTGCATTAAATCAGTTACTGGAGCCAATCAGAGCGTGCCAAGTGTCCGCTCCATGCAATGTTGTTTTGCTGAGCTTGAAAACATTTCAAATTGTCCCTTTTGCCTCTGGTTAAGTGGTTTGCTCCTTCACTACCCGAGAGGGAGAAACATCCAACGATCGTATCTCCTTCTTCCTCAGATCAGTAGCAGTAGCGTCGCCCTAGCCGCCAAGGGCGCGGCTCCTCCCTCCCTCTATTGACCTCGACGACCACCAGGGAGGGGGTCGTTGCCTCTGCTGCCCCCTGGCGCACGCGAAGTGCCCCCAATCTGTGGCAAAAATGACCATTCGTGAGCGAGATCTTCCCACGTTTGCTGCTGCGATTCATGCAGATCTGCAGTCCTTCGGCAAGAGCTACTCAAAGACAAGGGCGGAGGTAAGGTAGCCGATCCATCTTGGGGTGGATGTGGAACCCTACTGCCTCCATCAAGACCGCAACATCACCCTTCCTTGCTCCGGGGATAATACTACCCACCCGTTAGGGTTTTTTCATGCAAGAAACGAGAAGAAGGGAGAGATGAGTGCGTGGGTTCTCTCTGGACTCGGCCCTAGGTCGTACCCCTTATATAGGGGAGGGTAGATGGACCCTATGATGCTCATCCACGAGATTCAAGTCTTTATTCTAAAAGGAAACCAATTCCTTCAATGAGAAGAAACATTCTCTCTCTCTTCTTTATCTTTTTGATATTCCATTTTCTTTAAATATTAGGATTTCGAAAACCTTTTCCATTATTTCTTTATTCTTAGATTTTAATCCATTAGCCACGAAATTTCTATTTTTTTTAATAGAATTTACTTCCTTTTTAACAAAACCACATAATTCATTAATAATGCATCACATTATCCTCTTTTTTTGCAATTTTGGTATTTTCTATTTCTTTCCTCTTTATTGGGACTCCTTGGATCCCAAGAAGCTGTATTATTTTGAAATCCTTTTATTGGATACTTATTATCCTTAAATGCATCAATATGCATTATTTCACATTATCTTGTTTATTTCTCATTAAAATATTTCTTTTTGAGGATTTCTCTTTATTTCTCTTTTATTTTCCTCATTAGTATTCCTTTTATCATTAGGAATCCTTGGAATACGAAATTCCACTAAGGATTACTCAATTATACCTCTTTTCACTTATTTTCCACATTTCATCATTGTTTTCAATTTATTTCTTAATAAAGAAATACTTAATTAATCTTTTCTTTTCTTATTGCTTTTCTTTGCAACTTTGGACTCCTTGGAACCCAAGGAACCCAAGAGGCATGAAATCCATCCTTGGATTGCATTCTTTTGCCTTCCAGAGGTTTCCACATCTCTCTTTTCTCAAAAACTCAATTATTCATTTATTAATTGAATTTCCTTGTTATTGGGCCCAATAGCCAATAAATCCTACAACACAATCAACAAGGCTATTGTAAACAAAATCCATTTATTCCAAACAAATTATATCATTATTTGTTCCAATATTTTTATTGTGAGAAATTACATTTCTCACCAAAGGAACCCCAAAAATTGGGGTTGTAACAGTCATAACATGCACTCAGAATACATCAGTAGTACGAGCAATAGGCCAGGAGAGTATGATGGATAGCTTATGAGATAATCATAAAGAGCTATGGATAATCTTGAGCAAACATAAGTTTGAACATAGGCTTCACCCAAGTAGGTGTATGCTTGTGAGCTTGATCCACCTTCATGGAGAGAGGACCTTTAGTAATAAGGCTAGTTGTGGAGTAGCTCTAGAGGGAGAGAGTAGGACCCAAGCAAGAAGGGTGGAAGATTAGAATCTGAGATATGAGGAACAATGGGGAGTTGAGGATGATGCGACATAAATGGATGGTTGTGATTGCCTCATGCATGATTCCTGGAGGATGATGATATCTTGGTCGTCTTTAGAGGAACCAAAACCTATAGAAAAGATGAGACTATTGGTACCTATGTGCCTATGGTATAGGTGCTTACCTTCTGAGATGGGAAGAAGAGTTCCTTAGACCCTGAAGAGGTTTAGTAACAGGTTGTGAGGCCTTATACCTTGTTGGTTGTCCTTGAGGAGGACTCCACTCTGAAGTGTTGCTCAAGTAGAAGGATGACAGGAAGTGCATGTCATACCTTGTACACGTTTGGTTTGTGGTTAAGAGGTTGAGATGATAGTTGGACATCAGAAAAGTGAATCTAGGGTTCCTAGGCCTAAGAGGGGAAGAGGTGTAATCGATGCTCGTGATGAGATTTGAGTTTCTATAGAGTTGAGAATGACACTCCTCATGTTTAGAGGAAAGGGAACCCCTTAAGTGAAAGGTATGTTTGATGAACCCCTCACAGCTAAGTTGGTAACATGGGCAGGTATGATCTTGGTCCAATGTTGAGGAATGAGAACAAGTATGACCTACCATGGTTTAATAAATGATCTACCCATTAGCTACGTGCTTTAGTAGCTTAATAGGACAAAGCATGCTCATGTGGATGTAAACCCTAGACATAAGGACATTTGTGACTCTTGTCATCAAGGTGTAGTTTCCTCCTATCTTGGGAGAGGGACCCTTTAGTAGGGTGTATACTAGTTTTGTTGGTTTTGAGGTAACCTAAAGAGCTCTCATAGTATCTTGAGAGGCTAAGTGAAGAGTACATGGTAAGAGAATGAATCCGCAGACCCATAGACAACCATCTCTATGTGCATATGGATGGGTTACCATGGAGGTAACCGGTATGGGGCCTGACCAAGGTAGCCAGGTCACCATGACCCCTATGACAGGATGAAAGACAACCCATGAATGCAAAGAGAGATGATGGAGATGCGGGTAAGGTTCTAAGTTGGACATGTACTATGTTAGAATCCTAAGTCTAGCCTAGCATCAGGTAGGGATAAGACGGATGGAAGTAGGAGTTGCCTAATTCCCTAGTTGCACATGACCATAGGGTCGGGAGGTAACAACTATCATTGTCTGAGGACCATGGGTTAGGAGATTGATCACCTTCGTGAACTCATGGGACCCAAAAGGCAGATGAAGAGGGCACTCTCTGGATGCATAAGGGAAGAGGGACGACCCCAAAAGTTTCAGCACCCTATATACCTAGAGGAGATGACCAAGGATTGTGTGGTGACCCAAGTAGGTTCGAAACCAATTTCCCATGGAAGTAACTTTGATATCAAGATGATTGTGATGTAGAGGCATAAGTTGCACGTTTCAACTTAGATTTGAAGGTGTACTGGCAATGTGGGATGTACCATCTCTACTCTTAGAATAGGAGGAACTCTGTGTTTGGATGGCCGCCAAATTCTTATTTCCTCTTGTTATGGGAGTGAGAGATAGGACAATATGCATGCCATACACCAAGGATAAAATATGAAGGGAGTTGGAGTTGGAACGTTGCTATGAGGCGTGAGGATAGAGATGATAGCATACCCTTGTGGAGTAAATGATATGTAGATGGCTTACAAACATCAAGAGAACTAAGGTAGTCATCTTGTGAAGATGCTTTATTATGAGCTATATGGATTTGCAAGTCATACAAGGTTGAGTTTGAAAACAAAGAGAATAAGCTCAGAGTTTTCTTGATGAAGATAGAATTAGAGTTGGGATGAGATAATAAGTGAAATACATGGAGGTGTATGTCTTCAATGTTACCTAACACCTAAGGATGTGAAGTGGTAATAGATGCTCGGGATGAGATGCAACTGCCTAGTTTAGATAGAGGCTAGAAGAGGATGTTAGGTTAACCCTAAGTTTGACTAACACTCAGATGCAACGATATTAGTTGATCAAGTTAGTAGTTGTTTGGTTAGCCAACCTAGGCCTTGATGCAATGAAAGGATGTTGGTAGAACCTCAGATACACTTCTTTTGAAAAGAAGGTTATGAAACCCCGACTAGAATGGTTTAGGGTTTCTGAGTAATCAATCTTGAGGTATCATGACATATAGGAGATCATGATTTTAAGATCACCATACACCGTACTACAAAGATAGTAAGTGACAATAGTACTTTGGATGCCTAAGATAATGTTGCATGTGGCATTTTTCCATGCATGACAGGAGGTGAAGGACAAACACCAGTAACACAATGAGTTGATATAGAGGATAAAGAGTCCCCGAGAGTGTTAGTGTGTATGCCCTGAGAGTCGATCATGGGATGATTGATGGGATACATTAAGATTGATTTGATAAACAACAAAGGCGAGCTTCCAATTCTTTCTGGTTCATTCATATGAGATAGTGATAGAACAAATTGAATGTCTAGAGAATGACAGTACTCAATGACGTATGCCTTCAGGTTCATGACCTGAACGATGAGATCATACGAATGTTAAGAGTTTGTACATTCTTGTTATGTCCCTAGTCGGATGTCATTATGGAAGGTAGATAGACAACAATGACACACAAGACTAGATTGTGGTGTTGGTTGATGATAGAATCTCATTAATCATGATATAGAGATATCAAACCAAACACATAGGTACTTGTTAGAGAACAAGTGTACCGGACAGACCCACCGTGAGTTTGACACATGGAACCATGACATGGTAGTCATAGTTAGTACTCACAGTGATGGTGGTGAGTGTGATTCTTAGACCTGAAATCACTACACACAACACATGTCGTTGGGCACACTTTGACATCATCAAACGCAGTCCTGAAACATGGGTTGTTATAAAGGTGATGATTGGGTGGCTTTGAAACATGGGGCTTTTGAGGGGTGAGTGATAGATATGGGATTTGTCCCTCTTGAGGGAGTTTGATATCCATGGCCACTTGATGAGTAGGATTGAGAAAGGCGTGCACGCATGTGTGAATCAGTATGTGATATTGATGTCATACATATCTCTTCCAATCTACTCTGAGATCAAGAAAGTGAATGAACATTGACAGAATGACTGTTCCATGCCTCGAGTTCATTTGGGATATCAGTGACAAAGGAATTATACATTCGCTGTAACACCATTCATGGATTGTAGGATTGAAAGTTGTTCTCCAACTTTCTACTTTCACTTGGGTAGCATTGATGTGTGACTAGGCACTGTTCTTTGCTTGTGAAGTCATAAGTGTTATGGACTTTCATTGCCAATGTGAAATGGACCTGCAGGGTCACACACATAGGATTTAACCTGGAAGAGGAGTTTTGTCCACAAACAATGTTTAGATTGATTACTAAAGGGGTTTAGTAGTTCAATTAAACACTCAATTGATTGATAGCTCAAAATCATATTGTTCAAGGTGTTGGACAGATTGATTGGAGTATCGGATCGATCGAAATCACAATTGACTGATTCTGTACAATCTGCACTCCCAACCGATCAGCTAAGCTTGGTGAACCGATCAGCTGAAGTGTTGCGTCGATCGGCTCATGGACATGGTGAACGATTGCTTCAAGTGTTGAAATGATCGGTTCAACTATTGCAACCGAACAAGTTGGGAAAGTCGGATTGGTGAGAATTTTCCTTGTGTTTCACTTGCCTAATTTGATTGGAACAAGGATTGGTATTTGATACCAATTAGAAACAAAAGAGGGAAAGTCGATCGGGAACTGATCAGGACCACGAACTGATCGGTTCAGAAAGTGAACCGACCGGCTCATGGGTCCCAACCGATCGGTTGAGTGTCAACCGACCGGTTCAGGTCACCAACCGACTGTTTCAGTTGTGAAACGATCGGTTCAGGTTGCGAGTTGGTTGTTTTTTGTGGAAAATCTCGAACCCTTCTACTCCTACTTTTAGTTCTGCATTTCCCGGGATAGAGAACCCTATCCCATGACCCTCCTATATATAGGGGTATTGGGGGCTTCTCAAAGTACAACTCAGTGCAACCAGTTGCTCTACAAAGTTGTCGTTCTCTGGTTTTGGTAACCGAGAGAGCCCGAGAAAGTGCTACCCGCAAAGGGAGGTGCAGCAAGGGAAAGACAACTACAGTTGCAACTGGATGCAGGAGAGTGTGTTGGCGACTAGTACGTCAACAGGAGGGTGCGACTCCTTCCACTTCCTTGTGGGACAAGGAGTGTGGAGTTCCAGGTGGTTCGTGTGGACTACTTCAGAGGCGGGAGGTTTCTTCCGCTCAGGAGGACAACCTTCAATCCTGTCAGTCTCGGTGCGACCAGGAGCTGCACAGACACCGTCCAAGACAGGTGGTGAAGACCGCACAAGCCGCGAGGTATTGTCTCCGAGTAAGCCTCGGGACAAGGTATGATTCCACAAACCAGCCTTTCCTATTATATAGACGTTGACATGTTTCCTTGTTCCGGGTTTGGGGGAGAAAATTTTTGTTTCCGCTGCCTTCTCTGTCTCCCCTAAAACCCAACAGAGAGGAAATGAGAGTTCACCACTAGGGATGTTGTGGTAAGTCTCCCCTAGACCAAGGAAGGTCAAGATGCAATATGGTTTATGGTAGATCTCCTTAACTAGATGATGAGAAAGAAAGAATGTGTCAAGGGACGGATCCAGTTGAACTACATATGGGAGAAAGATAGTTCAACTACACCATGATACAAGTTTAAAAGTTCTTTATAACCTAAAGATTCACTTCCATGAGGTGAAAGTAGATGAACTCGACGTTAGTACAAATTATCACCCCTAACTAATGGTTAATATGATCCAGGCTAGAGGGTCTGATGACAGCATGTGTGCTCGTTCAAGGTGATATCTAGAGACAATTCTTGTCCTTTGTAGGATGTGATGATAACCACCATAACCAGTTTCAGGATGTAGAGAAGCTCTACAAGAGAGGTTGTGTCGGTCACCACTTCATTAAGATGATGTTGGTGAAGGGACCTCGCAAAGGTCAAGAAAGGACCACAGTGTGTGCAGATGAAGTCGCTTTGATTGAGCAATGGCTAAAAGAGAGCCTAGGGGCAACATGAATCATGAGCTTATGCAAAGCATACTGACATGCAGTTCACTGTGGGAAAGTATGTGATGTGAAAATCCAACCCCCCTAAGTTACAGCTGAGGAAGTTGAGTTCCCAATATATGGGTCCATTTGAGATGGATGGTGGATATGGTTGTGTTTAGCCTTACCCCTCAGGATAAAAAGATGTGTAATGTGTTCCATAAGTCCGATCTAGAGCACTATGTGAGGTACCCAAGCCATGTGTTGAGCCCTGAACCTATTCAGCTTTATGAGAGGTTGAAATGTCCTGAGTCACCTATGAGGGTATGATATGCTAAGGTAAGAAAGAACTCAGATGGAAGAATATGAGATGATGAAGGTTCTTGGGAAGCACCATGGAAAGGGTGAGGCCACATGGGAGCCATGACAGACATAAGGAAAGGCTTATCTTGATTTGTTTGTTTGCTTGATGGAATTTTGGGGGCAAAATTCCTATAAGAGGGGAAGGATGTTACAACCCCAAATTTTGGGTTCTTTTGATGAGAAATGTAATTTCTCTTAATAAATATAAATGATAAAATAATGATGTGATTTGATTTGAATCAATGATTTTTGTTTATAATAGCCTTGATGGTTGATTAATGGGCTTTATTGGCTATTGGGCCCAATAATAAGGAAAAGAAAAAGGAAATTCAATTAGTAAATGAATAATTAAGAAATAGAGAAAAGAAAGATGTAGAAACCTATAGAAGGCAAAAGAATATTCCTCAAAGGTGGTTTTCATGCCCTTATGATTCCTTGGGTTCCAAGGAGTCCAAGTTGCAATGATAATGCAATAAGAGAGAGAAAAGATCAATTAAGTATTGCCTTATTAAAGGAAATATGAGATAATAATATTATTATAAGAAATATGTGGATATTTGGATAATGGATCCATCTTGCATAAGATTTCATGACCACATAGTTTCTAATGGAGAAAGGAATCAAAATCAAAAGATAAAAACCAAAGATAAACAATTAATCAAGAATATTTGAAATAAAGAAGATAATGCAAGAAATAAAGAGAGAAGTGAGGGTTTGGTCATGATGAGTAATAATTCAAACCCCACTTGCTTTCTTGGATTACAAAAAATAGAAATAATGGGAAATAAGAAAATAAGAAAGAGAAAATAGGTGAGAAATATACATATTTGAGTAATATCTTGCACCTAAAGAAAAGGAAAATTTGGAAGAGAGGTAGATTACATCGTTACTAAGTTTCCCTCAAAATTTGGGATTAATTGGACACTTGGTTTGGGAGATGTGGATTTTACAAAAATTCATAAAGTGTAGAGGAAGGTATTTTGTCACAATTTTAATTTCCTATTAGATCTATAATTGATATAGACGCATGACACCACAACTGTTGGATTCGAATCCAACAGAGGTTGTATTGTCACCTTCCTCAGTCAGATAAGGAAACAGGAGGTTGAGAGGGTGGACTTTTGAAAACCAATATCTTGTAAGATAATGGACAAATCATTATGGGAATTAGTCCAGTAGATTCAGGAGAAGAATCTGAACCTAGAAGACCTAAGTTTTGCTAGGTTCCGTGGATGCCAAGCGATATGCCCAAATCCAGTTGGGATCTCTTCATTGGCATTCCCTATATAAATAGGGGTCTTACACCCCATCTGGGGGAGCCCAAAGCGTCTTAAGACATCTGCTCAGAGCCGGCAAACTCGCCAGCGCCTCTAATTGGGTCCTTGATCGTGATCTCAATCCCTACCCAGTAGCAGCTTCTTGCCGGAGAAGAGCTTCACCATCCCAATGATTTGGTTGAGCAACGAACCAACGGAGGGGTGCCTTGAGTGTGGGATGCCAAGACAAAGGCGGAGGTGGTGTTGGCTTGCGCTCAAGTGGAGAAACACACAGAGTCAACTCCCTGGTTGACCGCGGTCTACTGCTAGCTCACAAGCAGGGCACAAGGTTGAAGATGAAAGGAGGGTAAATTACCTCCTTGCCCCTAGTCATGGATGACTTCAAGAAATGGACACAGGGGTAACAATGTACAACCAGCCTGATCAGGCGCCTTGCTAGCAGAAAAATGAAAGGGGCCAACGTGGCAGCCATCGATTGGCCTAAAGATATTTATCTTGCAAAAATCATAACTAAATGTAGCATTATCCGATATTGTAAGTTATACATGAAAGTTGTTCAGAAAAATACAAGGAACAAAATAAAAATAGTTTGAGAACCTGATTTCGTTCCTATTTGCAAAAGTATGCTAAGTTGATGAAAAGTGCTTTGAAATTATGTTAGAAACCCTAATTGAAATTAATGGTTAAGTTCATGATGCTTAATTGGTGAAATTTAGTGACAGTAACCTGTTGAAATGTTAATGATGAACTTGAACCTGATCTAGATGAATTATTTCATGGATTATGGTTTTACACCAATTATGAATGATAAAGCATTTAGAAACCCTAATTTAAGGTAAAAGAGGAAAAGATTATATTTAATTTGAAATATGTGAAAATGTGTTGTTAAATGATGATCCTAAACCTGTTAGATGAGATAGGTTATGATCCTTAGGGTTTGTGAGTTATTTTTCTTAATTAGGGTTTGTAGTAATAGGAGTGAAAGAAAAACCTTAATTGTAATCGAAACCCTAAAAGTGGCCTAGAAAGCTAAGGTGGAATCCAAGTCTATCTTGAGAATGTTTTGGATAAAATATAACACTTGGATGTATTGCATTAATTTCAGGATATTGATGATTTCTTGTTTGATTGTTCTTTATCATTATTGCTTGGACCTCAAGTTGATTTTACAAGTATGTGGTTAATTATGGTTAATCGCATTAGTTTCCCGAAGAGTTTCTCAGATGATTCATCGCATTGAATGCAACTTATCAGTTGGATGTTCATACTTGCAAATTATAAAGTCACTATGATTATCACAATTGTAAAATAAGTGTGTATTATCACACTTACATGCCACCCTGATGGATGATGCAAAAAGGTCAAGCTCAGGAGGAAAGACCAATGGGAACCATGAGAGGTGACCCTAGACACCAAGATCGGAATTGAGAAGGTGGCCTATGATATTGCATGACAAGAGGGCACCATGAAGGGTGACTGTAACAACCCTGACCTGGGTTATACTTTAACCCTAGGTTTTTTTATTAATAAATGTGATTAAATTCTTAATATAATCTTATGAAAAGTAATTAGGCCTCAAGAGGAACTTATGTTGCAATTCTAGTCCTTTTTGAACGTTATTGAAATCAATGTTTTGTTTGTATTGGACTAAAGTGCAAATTACCCAAGTTGAGGGGTTTAATTGCAATTGTGCATGATAATATGTTCCTCATGTGTTGAAGCATCATGAGAGTGAAGATGATTGCTGAGGTGTGGCTTATGGAAGCCTGAATACCAAGAAAGAGCTGATAAAGCAATGTTTGTGCATTAAAACCTAGTTTTGGTGTAAAGTGCAATTTACCCAAAACCTAGGGTTCAATATGCAAATTACCACTTCAATGAGGTCCCTAATGTTTCTTGGCATCATGTATATGAAATAAAATGAGAGGGGCGCCTCATTTGAATTAAGTTGGAGGAGAGAGAATCTTGATATTAAAATAATCAAGATTTAATCCTAATTGAAACCCTAATTCGATTTAGGGCAAAAATGAATGTATTCATTAAAGAGCCTTCAACCAAAATTAAAATGGTTGGATTCATATGTGTGTGGATAAGCCTAAAGCCTTGCAAAGGCATGAGCATATCCTAAGGAGGTGAAATTCCACTCACCATTATTATAAGAAAAAGAATTTCCACTCAAATAAGGATATTCTTATTATAAGGGTTAAGGTGCTTAATTTCTTTTCCCTTAATTCATGGATAATGGAAGGGAGTTCGGTGGGGATAGAGATTCCCTTGCATGAAAGAAACCAAGGGGGAAGTGGTGGCAAAAATTTTGGAATTAAAAGACTTTTATAAAGTATCTTCTCTCTCCTCAATTTTCTTATAAAAGTACCTTTTCCAAGCCAAATGAAAGGCTTTTACGACCCCACTTCTTCTCCTTGCTTGCAAAACCGACCACGAAGGCTAAGGAAAGCAGGAAGCACGTCCCCAACCTGTTGGTAAGCCTTTGATCTTCGTTCTTCATGATTTCATGGTGAAAATCATAAAACAATGTGTAATTCCTTCATTTCTTCACTCAATCTTCAATTCTAGCCGATCCTTTCACTCCAAATCTTGAAGTTGAGCCTTGGAATAGTTGGAGAAGCTTCATCCACCAATATATCCATGTAGCTTGGAGCTTGGAGATCAGATTTGAGGCGGGTTTTTTAACTTGAACCCTTTTTAATTGTTATTCAACCATTAATCTTGTAATTTCAATGATTCCTTCATTATCTTGATTAATTTCTGGTTGAAATTGATTAATTCATGAAATAAGAAGTTGTTAGAACTTCAGGGACGAAGCTTTATGATGATTACATCATCATAAGCACACACCGCCCCAAATAACTTGGGCAAATGGTTTGGAAGTTGGGACCAAACGGTTTGCAAACCGTTTGGGAGAAAACGGTTTCAAAACCATTCGAAAGGGTTGACAAAAGGTTGACCGTTTGAGATTACTGTTGCTAATTATATGTTTTAATGACCCACCAAATTTTATGGATTAACTCCAAAGGAATCGTGAGTTGAAGGCTAATCAGTTAGGTAAATCTAATTGGATTAAGTGCTGATTTCCAACCTGATTAACTTGACCTTTTTTGGCAAACGGTTTCAAAACCAATTGAGGGAGTTGACCAAGGGTTTACCGTTTGATATTCCTGTTTATAATTATGTTGGTTAATAACTTACCAAATTTTAGGGGTTAATTCCCAAGGAAACGTGAGTTGAAGGCTAATCAATTAGGGAACCCTAATTGGATTAAGTGCTGATTTTTCAGCTTGATTAATTCCACATTTTGGGCAACCGGTTTCAAAACCGTTTGAGAGCGTTTACCAAGGGTTGACCGTTTGAGATTCCTGATACTACTTATGTTGGTTAATGACTCACCAAATTTGAGGGGTTAATTCACAAGGAATCGTGAGTTGAAGGTTAATCAATTAGGCAAACTCTAATTGGAATTAGTGCTGAAATTCCAATGAGTTGATTTGAGATTTTGGGTTGATTAGCCCAAACGGTTTCAAAACCATTTGGGGATCACCCAAACGGTTTCAAAACCGTTTGGGGGTCACCCAAGACCGGTTTAAGGTCTAGGTTCAAGTATAGATATGTGTTTGAAGATCCAAAGATATGGTGTTAACCCTAATCGGCTAAGTGCTGATTTTGCATTGGGATGAGTTGATGTTTTGGGTTGATTGACCCAAACGGTTTCAAAACCATTTGGGAATAACCCAAACGGTCTCAAGACCATTTGGGGATCACCCAAGACCGTTTGGAGGTCTAGGGTTAAGCATGGTTGACCAATTAAAGGTCTAAAGGTACCAAACCACTTTTCAATTAAGTGCTGATTTGATGATCAACTCAATAGCTCAAACCCTAATGATTTTTCACTAGAATCCAAGGGTTGGATGAGCCAAACGGTCTCAAGACCATTTGGAGCTCATCCAAAAGGTCTCAAGACCGTTTGGAGGTCACCCAAGACCGTTTGGAGGTCTAGGGGTGAGTATGGTTAAGCAATTGATGATCCAATGATACTAAGTTAAAGTGTAATCAATTGCTGATTTGGTGATCAATCCAATGATCCAAACCCTAATTGGTTGACTTGGATTTTGATGATGTGATGGGAAAATGGTCTTCACCTACTTGGCCAAACGGTCTTCACCTACTTGGCCAAACGGTCTTCACCTACTTGGGCAAACGGTCTTCACCTACTTGGGCAAACATTCTCAAGCACCACCTTTACCAAACGGTTTCAAACCGTTTGAACTTTGAAAGTCCAAGACCGTTTGGGGGTCAAGTAGTCAAAGTTGATAGTAGATTCAATTGATCAATTCAATTGGATACCTTATTTAATGGAGGTCCAAGGTGATTGAATCTCTCAAGAATAGAGATGATGAATGACTCATTGATCCAATGATGATTAGTAATGATAATCAATAAAGGTACAAAGATTGAAACCCCATTAGTACCTAAGGGATTAGTGACAATTAAGGGATGAACCCTAATTGCTTATAGGATCAATGACTTGGTACACTATGTCATTCATAGTTGTATGTACTTGATTGAAGGGATGGTATGACCTTATCAAGTTGAGATGATGTTAGCATGAATTCATAACATGAATATGATTCATGTGGTGATTAAGGGTATGATCCTTAAGTAAAGAGATCATGAAACCCTAATCATGAATATAAACCCTAATTGACAGGGTTATTGAATTATAACCCTAATTGAGGGCAATTCTAAATGAAACCCTAATCCAGGGTAAGGATGTAGCCCTAATCTAGGGTAATCATAAGTGAAACTCTAATTTAGAAAAAAGAGATGTAAATCCCTAATTGGGATGAATAGTGAATCTCCAATTATGGATAATTGAATGAAATCCTAATAGAGATGAATAGTAAACCCAAATTGTGGGAAACTATGGTGGAAACCCTAGTTGAGGGTGATTCCAAGAGAAACCCTAGTTGAGGGTGATTCCATGAGAAACCTTAGCTAACTATTAACACCACATGACATACTAATGTTATGTTGTGATAAGAGGCCCTAAGAAGGGTGAAGGCATGTGAGACTCTAATGAGGAGTCATAATACATAAAGCCCTAATCTTGGATAATATGACAATGAATCATAATTCTAATCTTAAGTAAGGGTATAAAGAAACCCTAATGATGAGATAGAAGGAATGTCCTTATAAAGGTGAAACATTTCATGTGGTTGAATATATGCAACCTAATTGTAAGCAATGTCTTTACCATTAGACAAGTCCATATCATTAAAGATAGTTGGACAACTCTAATGTGTGGCCTATGCATTATATGCTATAGGTAAGTGATTAGTGATGGAATGTATTAAGAAGGGAAATACCTTAATACAAAATAAGATGGCTAATTTAGGAGAGTCTTAAGTGATGAGAAAGTGATACATCAAAATATGATAGTTATCATATTCAACACGTCAGGGTTTATATGCCTTGATGTACTCCAAATCCAATATAATTGGGTAAGAAACATATGAAGTGTGTTATGCAACTATTACAATGAAATGTAATGAGTTGTTGCACCTTGTTGAGTGTTAATTAATGTACCTTGAGAATGGGGTTAAGCCCAAATGATGTGTATGATATAATCATACCATGATGAGGATGAGAAATGAACTCATACCTTGAATTGATGATCATTAATGCTATATGATGAAAGTAATGTTCTAAGAATAATCAAATATGATATCCTTGAATGCCCCAGAGGTATGGAATAATGTATTAAGGGTTGGACAGATAATGAGATCATGAAATCTTTATTAATGAGAAATGGGGAACCCTAACCCTAATTTGGGTAAAGGGAATGAAAAGCCCTATTTGATAGTAAACCCTAATTCCTGGTAGAGGAATAATGGTGTTACTATTGCATCACATGATGTGATGAATATCTTGTATGAATGTTATCATGCCTAATAACCATACATATATTATGAGGTGATGTATATAGCTAGTTTGAGCTGTGACATTTATATAATAAATGTTGATTGGAATTATGTGCCTTAATGTTGTTGTTTCTTAGTAAAAGAAGCAATATGCATGGACATTTATGAGTCACATGAGTAAGTTGTTACCTAGTGAGAGGTGACAAGATATTTCATGGCCTTGTGAGCCAGGTGTGATGCTTGTGTAACAAGTATCATGAATGCCTTGGTCAGATGACATGAAGGTGATAGTTACCTGAAAAAGGTATAATAATGCTCAATGATGAGTTAAGGGTTTGAATACCCAGAACCATATGGTTATGGTGATGAGAATGTGAAGGGATGAGAATTCCCAGTATTGAAATGAGGGACTGAGTTCCCAGGGTCTTGGAAAGACTGATAAATATCTGATAAAAGCAGTGCATGTCTCTTTATAGCATTGTTGTAATAAGTTATGTTTGAGAACTTGGCTGATGCTAAAAGAATATGAGAATGTACTTCATAAATCAAGTGAAATCTATTCATGTAGTACTCTGACCATAGATCCATCATCGTCAGGAATAGGTGATGGTGAAACGGGTGCACGCGGCAAAACCCAGAGCACATATTTTGAATATGTGGGGGTAAATGGGCGAAACTATCCTTACGTCCTCTTGAAGAGATTGTTGGAAGGTAAACAAGAAACCTCTCAATCCTTCATGAATATGTTGAGATGGATGTATGACGAATCTCCCAATGATACTTAATGTCGGATTGAGGAGATAAACAAGAAATCTCTCGATTGGCTATGAGAGTGTAGTTGACACTGTAACTCTATAGTGAAGGTGCCAGAATACCCTGGCTAGCTAGTTGGCAGAGACACGAGATGTCCTGCATGTGGTCTCGTACTGACCGAGATAGATGAGGTCATAAGAATCCGGCTCTTTTGATGACCTATGTATGGTACCGAGGCGATTTCGTAATGGTCGGTTGGAGTATGAGCGGTATATCTCATCTCCTCAGAGCATAAGTGTGATTGTAAAATGTAATCAGCCGTATATCATGTTTGCTTAAGGATTGAATACAGAGATTCATTGGCTGATGTTGCATTTCTTTGTGCATTCCCTAGTAGTTAAATGTTAATTATGTTTCTTTATATTCTCTACAAGGTAGACAGATGAATTACTTATCTACCATGGGTAGATGCAATGACCTCCTTGAGAATGGAGATTATCTTATTCTATTCTATGATGAATAACTCTGCCTGATAATGTAAAAATAGCCCCTACTCAGTTTTAATTTATTAAACTGCAATAACAATGTTTATGGTGGAGAGTTATATCTCTCGCTGGGGCAATTTTCAATTGTCTCACCCCTGTGGGAAACATTTTTAGGTATGCATGGGAGGCAAAGCAGAAATCCTAGAACAAGGAAAGAGCAACAACAACAGCAATAGCAGGGACAACAATAAGATCTCAGGTGGAGATATTGTCTGTCTAGTCATATAGATAGTAGTCCTATGTGTCGTCTTTGTACTCTCAAGTCCTCGGAGTTTTTAGTCAGTGTCTTATGAATCAATCTGTGGTTTTGGCTTGATGCCTTGAGATTCGTATATTTTCTGTATATAATGTTTATAAGACAGTTGATGTTGTAATCTTTGAGAATGAATGGTACAGGTTGTGTACTTGTGAACCAGGATGAATTTGAAATACTTTGGTTCTTGGTTAAAGAGTTTTCCTGTGAATGGATCTCTTGAAAAAGTTTTAATTTTCAGTGATTTTCAGTAATCCGCTGCAAATAATTCGCTTCCGCTTTAGTTAATCATGTTTTCGCGAGACGGTCGCCACAATTAGTGGTATCAGAGCTCTAGGTTCGCTGAGTCTACAGAGACATAGGACTAAGATAGTAGAGTCTGTTCTGGTGTCATCCAGTGTATCTGATAAGTGTCTTCTGCTCATATAAGAGAAGAATAACTTAAAGATGACTGGGTCACATGAGGAGATTGCTGCTGAGAGCAGCAATGTTGCACTAAGAAGAGGTGCATGGGACCAGGCAAGAGAGAGACAATTGCCTGAGAATCCCCTAGCTGATCCATCTATGATAAGAAAATCCTTCTTTATGTATTACTGTTGAAGGATTTAGGGCAACAATAATGTATATAGTGGATCAAGCATTGGCAGTGTAACCTAGATTACCAGTCCCAATGATGATGTTTTAGATATCAACAGGATTTGTAATTAGCATCTGCAGGTTGAAGCAAAAGGAAATGATGAATTTCTGGACTTAAATTGAGTCTGTGCTCAACCTTAGCCTGTTGAATCAACCTTTGAGGCAAAGTTAGCCTGAGGCAGTGAATAATTCATGTATTATGACAAGTTAGACAAGATAATGTCATTCAAATATGTCACTTTATGAATTCTTGGATTAATTGATAAAGGAAATGATTGAACTTTCCTTGATTAGTCCTATGAGGACTTATGTTTAGCATAATAAAACATTACAAATGTTTTATGTTGTTCTTACCTCCTTGAGAAAAGATGAGGTATAGAAGGGATGCCTGGATAAAATCCAGATATGTTAAGCCTTATGCTTATGATAATATGAAAAGAAGGAATATGCATACAAAGTGCATACCACTTGATCTCAGTATTTATATACCTTGGCCAGGTATACAACTATTGATGATAAAGTGGGTATGGAAACTTTTAGATTGTTGTCTTTTTTATTGCTCTGATCAAGTAGTCATTCTAAGACAATCTAATGAGTGTCATGAAATCAGAAATCTAGAATGAATAAATGTGTCATATCCCATGCATGAGAAAGATAAGTCTGAGATAATCTCAGATGAGCATGTTGTATGAGGAACTAAAAATGTACTCCCCATAAGATAAGAATAAGAATAAGGGAGATGAACCTTGTTCAATAATGTTGCCCGCATAATACAGATCTTTCCCATAATGAGGAAATGGGAGATGTGATGAGATCATGAGATGATCATAAACATGCTAGATAACAATAAAGAAAGGGATAATGACATGCAATCATCCTTACAAATTCCAATACTAAAGGCAAGGAACCTAGGATGAGATAAAGAGTAAATGGTTCAAGAATAGTTGAAAATACATGAATTAATAAGAGGAATATGAATCCTTGTTTTCTTTCCTTTCAGGGACATGGCAATCAAGTGGGTCTTAGGACACTTGATGTGCATAAGATAAAGGAGTTCATGTATTGGATACTTAGAAAAGTATCAGTTATCTTGGACTTTAGTCCCTAGATGAGGACATATGAAACAATTAATGTTCCAAGATGAAAGGAAGAGATATATATGATGTGTTTCCAACACATGTGATAGATACCAAGGTGAAAGATTCTGGTTTTTGAGAGTATCAGATGGGTTAGGTTGGCTATCTAGGGTGGTCAACTGTGAAATTAGTCTGGATGTATAAAACAATATGAACATCATATGTTATGGGTTTATGCTCTGCATAAACATGATATTAATAAATAATGCACGATGTTTCTCTGAACAAGAAAAGTGTTATTTGACACAAAGTTGACTTTATAGTCAATGATGAGGAACAATGGAGCATGTGCCTTGTGTGTTGATTCTATGAGAATCTTTTATGGAAACACTTTGTGCTAATCAAAGTTTTATGGTGTCTCCATAATAAGGAGATGTTATGTGAATACTAGATAGCATGAAGAATAAAATACATCTGTCTTCCTTTATCTGGATTTCGAGGACGAAATCCTTGTTAGGGGTTTATAATTTGTAACAACCCTGACCTAGGTTATACTTTAACCCTAGGTGTTTTGATTAATAAATGTGATTAAATGCTTAATCTCATCTTATGAAAAGTAATTAGGCCTCAAGAGGAACTTATGTTGCAATTCTAGTCCTTTTTGAACATTGTTGAAATCAATGTTTTGTTTGTATTGGACTAAAGTGCAAATTACCCAAGTTGAGGGGTTTAAGTGCAATTATGCATGATAATAGGTTCCTCATGTGTTGAAGCATCATGAGAGTGAAGATGATGCTGAGGTGTGGCTTATGGAAGCCTGAATACCAAGAAAGAACTGATAAAGCAATGTTTGTGCATTAAAACCTAGTATTGGTGTAAAGTGCAATTTACCCAAAACCTAGGGTTCAATATGCAAATTACCACTTCAATGAGGTCCATAATGTTTCTTGGCATCATGTATAGGAAATAAAATGAGAGGGGCGCCTCATTTGAATTAAGTTGGAGGAGAGAGAATCTTGATATTAAAATAATCAAGATTTAATCCTAATTGAAACCCTTATTCGATTTAGGGCAAAAATGAATGTATTAATTAAAGGGCCTTCAAAAAAAATTAAAATGGTTGTATTCATATGTGTGTGGATAAGCCTAAAGCCTTGCAAAGGCACGAGCATATCCTAATAAGATGAAATTCCACTCACCATTATTATAAGAAAAAGAATTTCCACTCAAATAAGGATATTCTTATTATAAGGGTTAAGGTGCTTAATTTCTTTTCCCTTAATTCATGGATAATGGAAGGGAGTTAAGTGGGGATAGAGATGCCCTTGCATGCAAGGAACCAAGGGGGAAGTGGTGGCAACAATTTTGGAATTAAAAGACTTTTATAAAGTATCTTCTCTCTCCTCAATTTGCTTATAAAAGTACCTTTTCTAAGCCAAATGAAAGGCTTTTACGACCCCACTTCTTCTCCTTGCTTGCAAAACCTACCAAGAAGGCTAAGGAAAGCAGGGAGCACGTCCCCAACCTGTTGGTAAGCCTTTGATCTTCGTTCTTCATGATTTCATGGTGAAAATCATAAACCAATTTGTAATTCCTTCATTTCTTCACTCAATCTTCAATTCTAACCGATCATTTCACTCCAAATCTTGAAGTTGAGCCTTGGAATAGTTGGAGAAGCTTCATCCACCATTATATACGTGTTGCTTGGAGCTTGGAGATCAGATTTGAGGCGGGTTTTATAACTTGAACCCTTTTTCATTGTTATTCAACCATTAATCTTGTAATTTCAATGATTCCTTCATTATCTTGATTAATTGCTGGTTGAAATTGATTAATTCATGAAATCAGAAGTTGTTAGAACTTCAGGGACGAAGCTTTATGATGATTACATCATCATAAGCACACACCTCCCCAAATATATTGGGAAAACGGTTTGGAAGTTGGGACCAAACAGTTTCACCAAACTGTTTGGTGACCAAACGGTTTGCAAACCGTTTGGGAGCAAACAGTTTCAAAACCGTTTTAAAGGGTTGACCAAAGGTTGAACGTTTGAGATTACTGTTTCTAATTATGTTTTTTAATCACCCACCAAATTTTATGGATTAACTCAAAAGGAATCGTGAGTTGAAGGCTAATCAATTAGGTAAATCTAATTGGATTAAGTGTTGATTTCCAACCTGATTAACTTGACCTTTTTGGGAAAACGGTTTCAAAACCATTTGAGGGAGTTGATAAACGGTTTACCGTTTGAGATTACTGTTTATAATTATGTTGGTTAATAACTTACCAAATTTGAGGGGTTAATTCCCAAGGAATCGTGAGTTGAAGGCTAATCAATTAGGGAAACCTAATTGGATTAAGTGCTGATTTTTCAGCTTGATTAATTCGACGTTTTGGGAAAACGGTTTCAAAACCATTTGAGAGCATTGACCAAGGGTTGACCGTTTGCGATTCCTTATCCTAATTATGTTGGTTAATGACTCACCAAATTTGAGGGGTTACCCAAGGAATCGTGAGTTGAAGGTTAATCAATTAGGCAAACTCTAATTGGAATTAGTGCTGAAATTCCAATGAGTTGATTTGAGATTTTGGGTTGATTAGCCCAAACGGTTTCAAAACCATTTGGGGATCACCCAAAAGGTTTAAAAACCGTTTGGTGGTCACCCAAGACCGTTTGAAGGTCTAGGGTCAAGTATAGATATGTGTTTGAAGATCCAAAGATATGGTGTTAACCCTAATCGGCTAAGTGCTGATTTTGCATTGGGATGAGTTGATGTTTTGGGTTGATTGACCCAAACGGTTTCCAAACCATTTGGGAATCACCCAAATAGTCTCAACACCATTTGGGGATCACCCAAGACCGTTTGGAGGTCTAGGGTTAAGCATGGTTGACCAATTGAAGGTCTAAAGGTACCAAACCACTTTGCAATTAAGTGCAGATTTGATGATCAACTCAATAGCTCAAACCCTAATGATTTTTCACTAGAATCCAAGGGTTGGATGAGCAAAACGGTCTCAAGACCGTTTGGAGCTAATCCAAACGGTCTCAAGACCGTTTGGAGGTCACCCAAGACTGTTTGGAGGTCTAGGGGTGAGTATGGTTAAGCAGTTGATGATCCAATGATACTAAGTTAAAGTGTAATCAATTGCTGATTTGGTGATCAATCCAATGATCCAAACCCTAATTGGTTGACTTGGATTTTGATGATGTGATGGGAAAACGGTCTTCACCTACTTGGGCAAACGGTCTTCACCTACTTGGCCAAACGGTCTTCACCTACTTGGCCAAACGATCTTCACCTACTTGGCCAAACGGTCTTCACCTACTTGGCCAAACGGTCTTCACCTACTTGCCCAAACGGTCTTCACCTACTTGGGAAAACGGTCTCAAGCACCACCTTTACCAAACAGTTTCAAACCGTTTGAACTTTGAAAGACCAAGACCGTTTGGGGGTCAAGTAGTCAAAGTTGATAGTAGATTCAATTGATCAATTCAATTGGATACCTTATGTAATGGAGGTCCAAGGTGATTGAATCTCTCGAGAATAGAGATGATGAATGACTCATTGATCCAATGATGATTAGTAATGATAATCAATGAAGGTACAAAGATTGAAACCCTATTAGTACCTAAGTGATTAGTGACAATTCAGGGATGAACCCTAATTGCTTATAGGATCAATGACTTGGTACACTATGTCATTCATAGTTGTATGTACTTGATTGAAGGGATTATATGACCTTATCAAGTTGAGATGATGTTAGCATGAATTCATAACATGAATATGATTCATGTGGTGATTAAGGGTATGGTCCTTAAGTAAAGAGATCATGAAACCCTAATCATGAACATAAACCCTAATTGATAGGGTTATTGAATTCTAACCCTAATTGAGGGAAATTCTAAATGAAACCCTAATCCAGGGTAAGGATGTAGCCCTAATCTAGGGTAATCATAAGTGAAACTCTAATTTAGAAAAAAGAGATGTAAATCCCTAATTGGGATGAATAGTGAATCTCCAATTATGGATAATTGAATGAAATCCTAATAGAGATGAATAGTAAACCCAAATTGTGGGAAACTATGGTGGAAACCCTAGTTGACGGTGATTCCAAGGGAAACCCTAGTTGAGGGTGATTCCATGAGAAACCTTAACTAAGTATTAACACCACATGACAAACTAATGTTATGTTGTGATAAGAGGCCCTAAGAAGGGTGAAGGCATGTGAGACTCTAATGAGGAGTCATAATACATAAAGCCCTAATCTTGGATAATATGACAATGAATCATAATTCTAATCTTAAGTAAGGGAATAAAAAACCCTAATGATGAGATAGAAGGAATGTCCTTATAAAGGTGAAACATTTCATGTGGTTGAATATATGCAGTCTAATTGTAAGCAATGTCCTTACCATTAGACAAGTCCATATCATTAAAGATAGTTGGACAACTCTAATGTGTGGCCTATGCATTATATGCTATAGGTAAGTGATTAGTGATGGAATGTATTAAGAAGGGAAATACCTTAATACAAAATAAGATGGCTAATTTAGGAGAGTCTTAAGTGATGAGAAAGTGATACATCAAAATATGATAGTTATCATATTCAACACTTCAGGGTTTATATGCCTTGATGTACTCCAAATCCAATATAATTGGGTAAGAAACATATGAAGTGTGTTATGCAACTATTACAATGAAATGTAATGAGTTGTTGCACCTTGTTGAGTGTTAATTAATGTACCTTGAGAACGGGGTTAAGCCCAAATGATGTGTATGATATAATCATACCATGATGAGGATGAGAAATGAACTCATACCTTGACTTGATGATCATTAATGCTATATGATGAAAGTAATGTTCTAAGAATAATCAAATATGATATCCTTGAATGCCCCAGAGGTATGGAATAATGTATTAAGGGTTGGACATATAATGAGATCATGAAATCTTTATTAATGAGAAATGGGGAACCCTAACCCTAATTTGGGTAAAGGGAATGAAAAACCCTATTTGATAGTAAACCCTGATTCCTGGTAGAGGAATAATGGTGTTACTATTGCATCACATGATGTGATGAATATCTTGTATGACTGTTATCATGCCTAATAACCATACAGATATTATGAGGTGATGTATATAGCTAGTTTGAGCTGTGACATTTATATAATAAATGTTGATTGGCATTATGTGCCTTAATGTTGTTGTTGCTTAGTAAAAGAAGCAATATGCATGGACGTTTATGAGTCACATGAGTAAGTTGTTACCTAGTAAGAGGTGACAAGATATTTCATGGCCTTGTGAGCCATGTGTGATGCTTGTGTAACAAGTATCATGAATGCCTTGGTCAGATGACCTGAAGGTGATAGTTACCTGAAAAAGGTATAATAATGCTCAATGATGAGTTAAGGGTTTGAATACCCAGAACCATATGGTTATGGTGATGAGAATGTGAAGGGATGAGAATTCCCAGTATTGAAATGAGGGACTGAGTTCCCAGGGTCTTAGAAAGACTGATAAATATCTGATAAAAGCAGTACATGTCTCTTTATAGCATTATTGTAATAAGTTATGTTTGAGAACTTGGCTGATGCTAAAAGAATATGAGAATGTACTTAATAAATCAAGTGAAATCTATTCATGTAGTGCTTTGACCATAGATCCATCATCGTCAGGAATAGGTGATGGTGAAACAGGTGCACACGGAAAAACCCAGAGCACATATTTTGAATATGTGGGGGTAAATGGGTGAAAATATCCTTACGTCCTCTTGACGAGATTGTTGGAAGGTAAACAAGAAACCTCTCAATCCTTCATGAATATGTCGGGATGAATGTATCATGAATCTCCCAATGATACTTAATGTCAGATCGAGGAGATAAACAAGAAATCTCTCGATTGGCGATGAGAGTGCAGTTGACGCTGTAACGCTATAGAGAAGGTGCCGGAATACCCTGGCTAGCTAGTTAGCAGAGACACGAGATGTCCTGCATGTGGTCTCGTACTGGCCGAGACAGATGAGGTCATAAGAATCCGACTCTTTTGATGACCTATGTATGGTACCGAGGCGATTTTGTAATGGTCGGTTGGAGTATGAGCGGTATATCTCATCTCCTCAGAGCATAAGTGTGATTGTAAAATGTAATCAGACGTATAGCATGTTTGCTTAAGGATTGAATACGGAGATTCATTGGCTGATGTTGCATTTCTTTGTGCATTCCCTAGTAGTTAAATGTTAATTATGTTTCTTTATATTCTCTGCAAGGTAGACAGATGAATTACTTATCTACCATGGGTAGATTCAATGACCTCCTTGAGAATGGAGATTATCTTATTCTATTCTATGATGAATAACTATGCCTGATAATGTAAAAATAACCCCTGCTCAGTTTTAATTTAATAAACTGCAATAACAATGTTTTTGGTGGAGAGTTATATCTCTCGCTGGGGCAATTTTCAATTATCTCACCCCCGTGAGAAACATTTTTAGGTATGCATGGGAGGAAAAGCAGAAATCCTAGAACAAGGAAAGAGCAACAACAATAGCAATAGCAGGGACAACAATAAGATCTCAGGTGGAGATAGTGTCTGTCTAGTCATATAGATAGTAGTCCTATGTGTCGTCTTTGTACTCTCAAGTCCTCGAAGTTTTTAGTTAGTGTCTTATGAATCAATCTGAGGTTTTGGCTTGATGCCTCGAGATTCATGTACTATCTGTATATAATGTTTATAAGACAGTTGATGTTGTAATCTTTGAGAATGAATGGTACAGGTTGTGTACTTATGAACCAGGATGAATTTGAAATACTTTGGTTCTTGGTTAAAGAGTTTTCCTGTGAATGGATCTCTTGAAAAAGTTTTAATTTTCAGTGATTTTCAGTAATCCGCTGCAAATAATTCGCTTCCGCATTAGTTAATCATGTTTTCGTGAGACGGTCGCCACAGTGACCCCAGGTACCAAGCTCGGGATTGAGAAGGTGGCCTTAAGTCAATGGCAAAAGTGAAACCCGAAAGGGAGTATGCCAGGGTTAGGGTAAAAGCAGTGGAGAAAGTCACACTAAAAGCATAATTTGGCCTGATTAATTAACTTGATTGTGATATTTAGATTGTTAGCCATATTTGTGAAATTTTGGTTGTCCCCACATACTGACATATTTTGATATGCCAACCCATGTTTTGTTTGTTGGCATTTTAGGTACAAGATTGAAAAGGACAAACTGTAAAATGGCATATGTCGAAATAATAAGAGTTAAAGTACAAAGGAGGATTAGTTAGAATAGACTCCAGATGTGGATAGAAGTAGATATCCAAGTTTTTGAAAAGGTATGCAAAGTTTTATTTTATACCAGTTTTCAGTTTAGTTTGTAAAATTTGATAATTGTTATTGATTATTTGTTGAACCTTTGATCATGTTAATTGGGATAATGGCTCTAACCTCTTGGTCTCCATTAATTGGGGGTTATCGGAAGGCGGGGTCGTTACAACACAACATAAGAGTAGACAATTTGGGAGAATATCAAGGAATCTTCCTCAATAGCCCAACGAGGGCCAATAAAAAGACAAACCATAAATGTTGGAAACTACATAATTGATTAATGATGGGTGTCATTGGTCAAGTCACATGCTTTCTATGGCCACAAAACTGAATACCCGATGATGTATATCAATAATTTTGTTGAAAGTGGAAACATGATCAAGATCGATAGAGTACCAACTATTGGGATATATCTAATCTCTTTCGATCATCATTGGCAGACAATGCCAAGTCTTGGTTCTATTACCTGGAAGATGAATGCATTTAAACTTCAGAACAAATGATAGATTCCTTCCTCGAGCGGTACTTTCCACCCCAAAAGACAAACGAGTTTGTCAAGAAGATCTATAACTTCAAACAACAAGCAAAGGAGTCATATTCTGAGGCATGGGAGAGGTTTAAGAATATGTTGAGTAAGGTGCCTAACCATTGTATCGACTTGTTAGGCTAGACAAAGATTTTTTATTATGGGCTACATTAGGGAGAAAGGACCACATCATATAGCATAGGGACATGCTTCTTCCTCAACAATAATCTGTCCAAATGTCATGAGATCTAGAAAAATATGGTTAAGAACTAGTCATGGGAAGAAGAATGTGAATGCCTAACAACTATTAAAAGTGTTGGAGAGTCCAAGGTGATTTCTCCATTAAATGAAAAATTGGACTTGATTGCCAAGAAGTTGCATCATCAAGATAGAAGTTCTTTTGGAGGAGAAGAGGAGGAGTTCATGTATGTGCGGAAGCAAAATCATAGGGAAGGAAATGACTAATCATAGAGAAATGATCCAAAATTTTCATGGAGTTATCCTAACAACTTTGAGTAGGACCCATCTCAAATGCAGTAAGCTAAGCAACATCAAGGTGGTCCGCAACAACAATACCAAAAAGATAGGGCCCCCATTAAATTAACCCATTGAAGATAGGATAGGAAAGATGGTCAGCTAGAATGGGACAGTCATTGGGCAGACATAGAGAGAACTGTAGAATCAAGGAGCACAAATATGCAACATAGAGACACAAAATTCTCATATTGTAGCACAGATTGCATCCTTGAAGAAACCTACTAGCAGGGGTTCCCAGGAAACACCAACATACCTACTAACAATCAACATGTAAAGGCAATGATGTTACATAGTGGGAAGTAGTTTTTGTATGAGAAGAAAATAGTTCCAGAGGAAAAGGGAAAAGAAGGTGATAAAGGCTAACCGGTGAATACTATTGTAGTTGATTCAGTTGAGGCAGATACTGCAGTAGAGGACATGATTGTTGATGATGAAACTCATGAACCTGAGGATCCAAGGAAGGAGGCCTATGTCCCACCTCACCAGAGGAAGGTGGTTAAGCCAGTGCCATTCCTGAACAACTTGAAATCTTAGAAGGTTGACAAGAAAATTTAGAAGTTCCTAGACAACTTTAGGAAGCTTCATGTTAACATTATGTTGATTGATGCAATAGATAATATTCCTTCTTATGGAAAATTTCTGAAGGACTTGATCAATAAGAAGACGAGGACAAAGTCCTCAGTGAATGTATCGAAGTAATATAGGTCTTTTGAGGACTAAGTCGAACACAAGTAAACATCCTCCATAATACTTTGACTAAATGTGACCTAATCAGCTAGGCCAGTAAAGGTTGAATAGATTTGATTGAACATAAACAAATGCAAAAACAAAACAATCTTAAGGATTAATTTACTCAGATTTAAGGGAATTCCTCAAGATACTGATTTCACCACATATAACATTACAATTAACTCCACATACTAATATGTATTACCCTTATCCCTGGATAAAGAGTTTGTAGCCAAAAGAACCCACTCTGCTAGTGTAGTTCACTACCTATTCTAATGTCAATCCCATTTCCATACTAATTGGTTGATTACTTAGGTGCTTTGCAATTAATCTCTAGGTTTCTCTCCTGTGTATTCTCCACCTGTAAAGAGTGAGACCCGATAGTGGGCCCACTCAATGGTAAAAACACGAGCCATGTAATATTTAAGCAGCGGGAAACATAACTATTTACAAAGTTACAAAATGTTCTCATGTACATAACTTTCTCACCCTAAGGGTGGTACATAAAATGAAAAGATTACACCTATACACACATATGCCCATATGCAGAGGGTAACAAGGCTATCTCAAGTTGTTCTTATGTCCATCAATTAGCTCACAAACATCCTGAGTCTTTGTCCTGTCAAGCACCTACACCTGGGTGGAGGGAACACCCAGAAGAATAGGAAAACAAGATATGTATCAGCAAAAGCTGAGTAGGTACATTAGAGGATTAACTAGGGTATTAAAAAGTAAAGTAAGATGTTCCCATCAAAAGGGGCCATGAAATTAGGTAAGTTTCAATGAGAAATAATAAGAGAAAGAATTTTCAAAAGAATGAGGCAGTATGAATATTCCAATAAATAACAGATCTTGCAACCATTAATCATCACATTCAAATAAATATTTGCATGTAGATATATTGGACTAAATTAACTATAGTAGGGTCAAGACACCACTGAGTCATTGACCTAAATATATATTTTGGGTAGAAAAGCACACCCATAGGTAGAAAAGCACGCCTCTGTATATATAAGGGTAGAAAAGCACACCCCGAGTAGAAAAGCACACCCTAATGGTTATGCATAAGCGTCTACGATAGTTAGCTAGTCAAATTATCTACCATGCATAAAATAGTGGCAAAATATATCATTCATTAGACATTTGCGTCATAAGACAAGCACAATAACATTGGGGTCATTGGACCCAATTCAACCTGTAAATAACATTCCAAGAGAACCGGATATGTCAAAGTGAAACAAGAGCAAGTATATCAAAAGATGCCTCATTATGGGAAATTATAGTCATATAAATGTCCAGTTAAAAATAGGGAAGAGTACATACCGTATGTTCATGGTCAACACTATTTGTAGGGGTAAATATCATAGTTTGTCCATCTTGACCTAAAGGTGTTGGATATACCCATTAGTACACAGATATCAAATCATAACTGGATGTATATCTAAACCTAGTATCAGTCATCCATTGTGAAGTTAGGGTTTTAATCTCATTTATAGTGTTAGGGATGGTTTAACTATTATTCACATGGATACTCTTACTAGAAATATCTTGAGTTTAACATGAATTGTCTTTATATGTATATTGGTCATATATTCATGCTTAGATCTTTATGTGTATATGCAAGTATATTCCATATGAAAATTCATTAGGTTCACATATACTCCAACTAAGGTATCATCTAGGTATATGTTTATAAAAGTACATTGTATACATGTCATTCTCTCTTTCATCATTTATTTCATAAAACGACTAACGTAGATGAATACCCAAATTATATTTGTATTACTAATTACCATCACTGGTGTAAATGTGTACCTAGGGTTTTTCATATTTAGAAAGGATTTCATTGGGTACATAAGGTGGTTTAAGTAGACTTATACTTAAAAGCTTGATATTGATTAACATGCATGTATTAATATTTCATATTCGAACCAATAGATCAAATACTTTAATATCATCTTTAACCAAACTCTACATACATGACATATTATGACTAATTCCTATACTTTCTTATATATATTAGCATTAGGGTCAAAGTCATATATAATTTTAGATCTTTGTTTTGCTTCTACTAAATATTGACGTACAAATATATATATATATATAGATGATAGTCCAGTAGTAATATACATACTTGAGTCTACTATTCTAATGTTTAGCCATGTGTCAATTTTACCAATATATTATACTAGTTCATTAATCTCATTGATTAACTAAATGACTTGGATTGTATGTACGGTTTCCCATCTTTTAGATGATGAAACCAACTGAATTTTAGTTATCAATATGCAAGTTGGGTTTATTCAATGTATGTAAAGTTGTACCTTTGATCATAGTTTCCAAGAGGAAGTTATACAAGATGCCTATCCCAAGGTGCATGTCATAGGTGGTCTTGCCATTGAGGTGAACCGACTGTTGGTATGTATGCCCTGAGAGCCAATCATGGGATGATTGGTGGGATACATTAAGATTGATTTGATAAACATCAAAGGCAAGCTTCCAATTCTTTCTGGTTCAGTCATATGAGATAGTGATAGAACAGATTGAATGTCTACAGAATGACAATACTCAATGACGTATGCTTTCATGTTAAGGACCTGAACGATGAGATCATACGGATGCTAAGAGTTTGTACATTCTTGTTATGTCCCTAGTCGGATGTCGTTGTGGAAGGTAGATAGACAACAATGACACACAAGACTAGATTGTGGTGTTGGTTGATGACAGAATCTCATTAGTCATGATATAAAGATATCAAACCAAACACATAGGTACTTCTTAGAGAACAAGTGTACCAAACAGACCCACCGTGAGTTTGACACATGGAACCATGACATGGTAGTCACAATCAGTACTCACAGTGATGGTGGTGAGTGTGATTCTTTGACCTGAAATCACTGCACTCAACACATGTCGTTGGGCACACTTGGACATCATCAAACGCAGTCATGAAACATGGGTTGTTATAAAGGTGATGATTGGGTGGCTTTGATACATGGGGCTTTTGAGGGGTGAGTGATAGATATGGGATTTGTCCCTCCTGAGGGAGTTTGATATCCAAGGCCACTTGTTGAGTAGGATTGAAATAGGCATGCACACACATGTGTGAATCAGTATGTGATATTGATGTCATACATATCTCTTCCAATCTACTCTGAGATCAAGAAAGTGAATGAATGTTGACAGGATGACTATTCCATGCCTCGAGTTCATTCGGGATATCAGTGACAAAGGAATTATACATTCATTGTAACACCATTCATGGATTGTAGGATTGAAAGTTGTTCTCCAACTTTCTACTTTCACTTGGGTAGCACTGATGTGTGACTAGGCACCGCTCTTTTCTTGTGAAGTCATAAGTGTTATGGACTTTCACTACCAACGTGAAATGGACCTGCAGGGTCACACACATAGGATTTAACCTGGAAGAGGAGTTTTGTCCACAAATAATGTTTAGATTGATTACTAAAGGAGTTTAGTAGTTCAATTAAACACTCAATTAATCGATAGCTCAATATATTAATGTTCAGGGTGTTGGACGCATTGATTGGAGTGTCAGATTGATTGAAATCGCAATTGACTGATTCTGCACTCCCAACTGATCGGCTCATGTGATGAACCGATCGGCTGAGCTTGGTGAACCGGTCAGATCAAGTGTTGAGTCGATCAGCTCAAGGACAGGGTGAACGATTGCTTCAAGTGTTGAAACGATCGGTTCAACTGTTGCAACCGGGCAAGTTGGGAAAGTAGCATTGGTGAGAATTTTCCTTGCGTTTCACTTGCCCAATTTGATTAGAACAAAGATTGGTATTTGATACCAATTAGAAACAAAAGTTGGAAAGTCAATCGGGAACTGGTCAGGACCACGAACCGACCGGTTCAGAAAGTGAACCAACCGGCTCATGGGTCCCAACCAATCGGTTGAGTGTCAACCGACCGGCTCAGATCCCCAACCGACCATTTCAGAAATGAAACGATCATTTCAGGTTGTGAGTTGGTTGTTTTGTGGAAAATCTCGAACCCTTATACTCCTTCTTTTAGTCCTGCATTGCCTGAGATGGAGAACCCTATCCCATGACCCTCCTATATATAGGGGTATTGGGGGCTTCTCAAAGTACAACTCAGTGCATCCAGTTGCTCTGCAAAGTTGTCCTTCTCTCTGGTTTTGGTAACCGAGAGAGAGCCCGAGCAAGTGCTACCGGCAAAGGGAGGTGCAGTAAGGGAAAGACAACTACAGTTGCAACTGGAGGCAGGAGAGTGTGTTGGCGACTAGTACGTCAATAGGAGGATGTGACTCCTTCCACTTCCTTATGGGACAAGGAGTGTGGAGCTCCAAGTTGTCCGTGTGGTCTACTTCAGAGGCGGGAGGTCACTGCCGCTCAGGAGGACAACTGTCATCCGACAGTCTGGTGAGAGGAGGAGTTGTCAGTCCCGATGCGACCAGGAGCTGCACAGACACCGTCCAAGACCGGATTTGAAGATCGCGCAAGGTGTGAGGTATTGTCGCCGATCAAGCCTTGGGACAAGGTATGATTCCACAAACCATCCTTTCCTATTATATAGACGTTGACGTGTTTCCTTGTTCCAGGTTTGGGGGAGAATTTTTTTTGTTTCCGCTGCCTTCTCTGCTTCCCCTAAAAACCCAACAGTGGTATCAGAGCCACGTCAACTGCTCTATATTTTAGGAATCTCGATATGATCGGTTTTGGTTTGTCGCCTTTTTTATTGCATACGATGCGAATAAAATTGGCTTTATGCATGTCCAATCCTAAATCCACAAATCCCAATTACATATATGATATGTATTATCAATGCACTCGATATGCGTCGCCCTTAAACGAGTTTTGTGGCGGATGTATAACGTGATTATGGCCAATAAACCCTATCTGTGATTGGTTGTGTGTGGTTGTTTGCATCTCGGTCTGCGCACCGATCTTCCTTCTCCTATTCCTGATGTAACTCGAAATAATTCGAGATTCTTTCCTATCTTTTCTCCCCCTGAATTTAACTCGGGGTTTCCCTTTTAAGCAATGTAATATTAGGATAGATTTTATTTCCTGTTATGTCAAAGAACGGAGGACTTCAAGACGACATCTGAGAGGATCGGTTCAAGGCGTGAACTGATCGGTTGACGTTCCAGATAATCGGTTCAAGGAGTGAACCGATCGGTTGATGATCAGTTTGAGGAGCGAGACAAGCTAGTGGCGGCCATGAAGAGATGCACGACGACCAGGCAAACCGATCGATTGGAGGAGCCAACCGATCGGCTGGTGCCACCAGTCGACTGGCCAGAGAGAGAAGATCATTCATATGATGAGTTGATCAACTCAGAAGGCAAAGGCACAGATTTCATCTTGTACAGGTTGCATGTGATGTAGACCTAGATGACTGTGATTCCTCTTGGCTCGAGGAATCACATTAGGATGGCCATAATCATCACTTTTATCGTTTGTGCATGTCTTCTGTGGGATATAGCACGTATATGATACGTACTATGTATTGTGGTGATTGGATATGTATATGTATATAAAACCAAATCCCTCATTAAATATTAAGTTTTAGATTCCTTCCAAATGAGACACACGTGAAAAGCTTGATCGACCAAGTGTGGGCATGCCCAAGCGTGGTGCACCGTCTATCTCGTGGAAGCGTGAAGGATGAATGTGTGGGTCTGCCCAAGCAGGGTGCATATTCACGTGTTTGCTTTGGGTCAGACTTAACAACGTGACCTAGATAGGATCTAGCACCTTGAGGCATGGAGATGATCATGGCAAGGAGTTGCATATGACATCTTATCAAGAGTTTCATATGATGCAATTGGCAAGAGTTGCCTACCTGAGAGATCTATGTTGTGGGTGACAGCCCTAGCTGGTCCATGACTTAGAGGATTTCAGGATCTTGCCCACTAGAAGGTTGTACGCTGCAATCTTTCGAATTGATGGTGAGGGCTATCAATTTGAAGTAAAATAGTGGGAGCGATAATTAATTAAAGGCCTAATTATATCGTCAACTTTTCAAATCAATCAAATAAGTCAAAAAATGAGTTTTTGGACTAAAATTGCATATATTTCCTTTTATTAAAATAAATGGTTAATCAACAAATCACTTTATTTGCGATCAGTCTTTAAGACCAACAAATTAAATGGGAATGTTAACACGACTGGTTAGGACATTGAGAAGTGTTCTCAATCGTAGAGTGAAAGCTCTAAATCCTAGTTATACCAGGACCAGATAAACTCAATCCCACCACATCAATGGCTGAAAGTATGCTTATGGAAGCATACCGAGGAAGACATTGATGAGGAGTGCTTGATGTTGTGTTCTTTGAACTATGAATTGCAGAGACAACATGAGACATACGATGTCTCCAAGACACTGTCCTAGTATGTCATGACAGAAGGAGATCCAGTAAGGTATTCACACACTCAATGTGATTCGGTATGTGGAAAACCTGACTAAGAAGGATTTCCTCTGAGCCAAGGGTTGGCTATTGGTATGATACTGCAAATGTTGCGAGAATCATACAATTCATGATAAGCTACAACATGAACAACTTTGACAAGCATTGACAGAGTTGTTGGACATGTTGAGGATAGTAGAGGCAAAGATGAAGAAAGACAAACCATAATCTTTGATGTGATCAAAGAGAAAGGTAATTCTTAAGGGCAAGGATAAGGGCAAAGCAAAGAAGTGTTCTGATGCTAGCCAGCAATCCAAGCCGTCTTCAGCCTCAAAGGCACATGGGAAAGGGTGTATGAGGGAAGTAACCTCCATATCTGGAAGAACAAAGAAGATGAAGGAGGGGATGGAGATCTCCACCTAAGGTATCATGAAATGAACCGCTTCTTTATCTGAGGTATATGATACCAAGATATGGATCTATCATATATGATATGCAAGATCCGCAAAGAAGTGATGGCCTTTATGAAAGGACCAAGAAAGAAGTACCCATCATTGGAGGAAGTGTTGTTGCCATAGATAGGGGTATCTTTCAGTTTGTTTCAGCCTAAAGGGCATGAAATAGAGTTGAGAACTGCTATTTCATATATTGCCAATAGATAGAAACACTTTATTATTGCATATTGCATGACAATGATGGCAATCAATAAAGAGATGTTTCAATTTATAAAGATATGATCTTTGTGGCAATGCCTTGTTTATCTTGTGGTATTTGATATGCATAAGATAAAATGATACCTAAAAGTTATAGATAACTCAAACAATCAAATTAGCATCAATCATGAGAAATTCATTTCTAGTTTCCATGAGATGGATAAATCTAGACTCTTTTGGTTAGAGAACCAGTAAGAGACATGAATATCTTAGACATGATTAATCAATCTTCACTAAAGATAGTGGGAGAATGATTATCCTATTAGGTATAATACATGTGATGTATTTACATACCTATTGGAACAAATGCTAATACTTCAAAAGGTGTTTAGAGAAATACCATTATGAATATCTTGAAGTGTTCAAGATTATCATAGATGAAGTGCAAATTTGGTAAAGTGTTAATTCTTGATGAGATCAATGAATGAAATACTTGGACCAAATGTTTGAGATCCTTATGAGTGATTATGATAGTGTATCATAGTGAACTCATGATTAAGGCATAGTGATGTCTAAATAAAAAAAAAGGAGTCATACTCTAAGGAGTTAGAGAATGATTATCAAATAGCTGAATTCTTCTTAAATAAAGAATACCCCACACTAATAAAGGACATTAAGAATCACAAGGAGTTGTGAGTTCTTATATCCTTGATAGATACACCTCAATTATCTATGTGATGAGTTGTTCATGTGATGAGTCATCTATCTAGATGAATATGAGGAACCAAATTTTGAGTTATGGTTTATGACCATTACATCCTAAATGATATCCATGTGAACCATAAGGTATGACCTTGATGGTAGCACCCATTGGAATAAAATCCATAAGTGTGAATAAGTCTTAAGTGTTAAGACACATGGATAACATTTTGAGAAGGATGATGCTTGTTGATTTCAAATTAATGACTAAGACATTTGGCATATGGATACTAAAACCACATTCCTATGAGGCATAAAACAAGGATGTGTACGTGACACAACCTATAAGGTTTGTGAATCTACTAATGCAAATGAAGTCTATAAGTTACAATGGACTAATCAATGTGATTGATTGAGTACAAGCAACTCAGAATTGGATCTTTACTTTGATAATATAGTCAAAGGGTTTGACTGATATGTCAAAGATAAGGAAGGGATCTGTGATTTAGTGGGAGCGTGTTCACATTCCACATAATGATGTGAAATGGAAATCTTCTAGAATGGAAATCCAAAAGTGGAAATTATCTTTAAGTAAGATAGAGAAGTTTCCTATGAAATAGGAATAGAGATCTATAGAGATAGTTCTCGAAAACCTCTTGACTAGAAAAGAGAAAGCATACATTGGCAATCTGTACTGAAGGGTTCAGTATGCACAGATTCAGTGGGAGAAAACTTGTCCATGTTACATGGAATTAGTATCCCAAGGCCAAGTGTCCAATTCTTATGAAGAATGGGAACACTAAGAATATATATGGATCTATCATGTATGCAATCATCCCATTATCTTGCATGGCAAGAACAAAATGCATTCATCATCTTGTATGTATGACATGACAATTTGATGTGCTCATCCTGTTAACTTGTATGTGAGACATGACGAGTGGATGTCTGTCTACTTCCAGTAAGGGTTACTGGAAACCATAAGAACTTGATAAGTACTTGAGAAGTACTAGTTCTATGGAGATAAGGAAGTGTTCAATGTAAAGAGTTACATTGATGCGAACTTCCAAAAAGGACAAAAAATTAATCGCAAAGATATATATATATAAAAGTGAAAGTTTGTTGATTATTGGAAGTGTTCCAATAAAACCATTTAAAAGGAAATGTCGAGTATCTATATGTTAAAGAACAGCAGTGGATACTATATGGATCTAAAAGTTCATGAGATGAACTTATAGATATTCTGCTCATTGATGACAAGTATGGAATCCTTGATCATGCAATGTGGCTAATGGTTAGCAAAGGAATACTAGATCACATATTACGGCAACTCCATCTCATATGTGTGACGTACAACGAAGAGATGAGAGACATGCAATTTATACTGACTTTGGCAAGGTGTTGCCATTACTCACTATGTTAAGCACTAGAGCACAGTAACATATGGGACATGTTTGAAGATCACTATGAATATGATTCAAGGGTGATTGGCTCGCAGTGCAAGTGGGAGTCTGTTGGTATGTATGCCCTGAGAGACAATCATGGGATGATTGGTGGGATACATTAAGATTGATTTGACAAACATCAAAGGCAAGCTTCCAATTCTTTCTGGTTCAGTCATATGAGATAGTGATAGAACAGATTGAATGTCTAGAGAATGACAATACTCAATGATGTATGCTTTCAAGTTAAGGACCTGAACGATGAGATCGTACAGATGCTAAGAGTTTGTACATTCTTGTTATGTCCCTAGTCGAATGTCGTTGTGGAAGGTAGATAGACAACAATGACACACAAGACTAGATTGTGGTGTTGGTTGATGACAGAATCTCATTAGTCATGATATAGAGATATCAAACCAAACACATAGGTACTTGTTAGAGAACAAGTGTACCGGACAGACCCACCGTGAGTTTGACACATGGAACCATGACATGGTAGTCACAGTCAGTACTCACAGTGATGGTCGTGAGTGTGATTCTTTGACCTGAAATCACTGCACTCAACACATGTCGTTGGGCACACTTTGACATCATCAAACGCAGTCCTGAAACATGGGTTGTTATAAAGGTGATGATTGGGTGGCTTTGACACATGGGGCTTTTGAGGGGTGAGTGATAGATATGGGATTTGTCCCTCCTGAGGGAGTTTGATATCCAAGGCCACTTGATGAGTAGGATTGAAATAGGCATGCACACGTATGTGTGAATCAGTATGTGATATTGATGTTACATATCTCTTCCAATCTACTCTGAGATCAAGAAAGTGAATGAATGTTGACAGGATGACTGTTCCATGCCTCGAGTTCATTCGAGATATCAGTGACAAGGGAATTATGCATTCATTGTAACACCATTCACAGATTGTAGGATTGAAAGTTGTTCTCCAACTTTCTACTTTGAGTTGGGTAGCACTGATGTGTGACTAGGCACCGCTCTTTGCTTGTGAAGTCATAAGTGTTATGGACTTTCACTGCCAACGTGAAATGGACTTGTAGGGTCACACACATAGGATTTAACCTGGAAGAGGATTTTTGTCCACAAACAATGTTTAGATTGATTACTAAAGGAGTTTAGTAGTTCAACTAAACAATAAATTAATCGATAGCTCAATATCATAATGTTCAGGGTGTTGGACACATTGATTGGAGTATCAGATTGATTGAAATCGCAATTGACCGATTCTGCACAATCTGCACTCCCAACCGATCGACTCATGTGATGAACCGATCGGCTGAGCTTGGTGAACTGGTCGGCTCAAGTGTTGAGTTGATCGGCTCAAGGACAGGGTGAATGATTACTTCAAGTGTTGAAACGATCGGTTCAACTGTTGCAACCAGGCAAGTTGGGAAAGTAGCATTGGTGAGAATTTTCCTTGCGTTTCACTTGCCCAATTTGATTGGAACAAGGATTGGTATTTGATACCAATTAGAAACAAAAGTTGGAAAGTCAATCGAGAACTGGTCAGGACCACGAACCGACCGGTTCAGAAAGTGAACCGACCGGCTCATGGGTCCCAACCAATCAGTTGAGTGTCAACCGACCGGCTCAGATCCCCAATCGACCGTTTCAGAAATGAAACGATCGGTTCAGGTTGTCAGTTGGTTGTTTTGTGGAAAATCTCAAACCCTTCTACTCCTGCTTTTAGTCCCGCATTGCCCGGGATGGAGAACCATGTCCCATGACCCTCCTATATATATAGGGGTATTGGGGGCTTCTCAAAGTAAAACTCAGTGCAACCAATTGCTCTACAAAGTTGTCCTTCTCTCTGGTTTTGGTAACCGAGAGAGAGCCCGAGCAAGTGCTACCTGCAAAGGGAGGTGCAGCAAGGGAAAGACAATTGCAGTTTCAACTAGAGGCAGGAGAGTGTGTTGGTGACTAGTACATCAACAGGAGGGTGTGACTCCTTCCACTTCCTTGTTGGACAAGGAGTGTGGAGTTCTAGGTGGTCTCTGTGGACTACTTCAGAGGCGGGAGGTCACTACCGCTCAGGAGGACAACTGTCATCCGACAGTCCTGTGAGAGGAGGAGTTGTCAATCCCAGTGCGACCAGGAGCTACACAGACACCGTCCAAGACCGGATTTGAAGACCGCGCAAGGCACAAGGTATTGTCGCCGAGCAAGCCTCGGGACAAGGTATGATTCCACAAACCATCCTTTCCTATTATATAGATGTTGACGCGTTTCCTTGTTCCGGGTTTGGGGGAGAATTTTTTTTGTCTCTACTGCCTTCTCTGCCTCCCCTAAAAACCCAACACCGACTGTTGTGGGGGTTTTGTGATTCAGGTTTGTAGTATAATCACCCTTGGATGAGGGAGTATTATCAGCAGCCGAGATTCCAGAAGATAGGAGTAACCACGATAGATCTGTTGTGCCTGATGGAGGCAGCTGCAGTGTTCAAGGATGAAGCTAGGTCTGCGGTGACTCCTTCAGTAGACAATGACGTCGATGTTGGCGAGGGAAGGATAGAGGTTTCCTTTTCCCAGTGTTGGCGGAGTTACAGGTGGTGGATGGTGGCGCAGCCTGGTGGAGTGGGAGAGGAAGACATTGATGCAGGGGCGGTGATGCTACATGGAGGCGTCGGACATAGGCTGGCGACCCTTGCTTTGTCTGGCGTTGTTTGGCGCTGTTGGGCGTAGGTGAAGGAGGAGCCAACGGAGGAGAAGATGTGTCTGGCGAAGGAGGTGTCTGACCGAGGAGATGAAGCAGAGGGGGAGGCGTCCTGGCAGTGGGTTGCTTGAGCCAACCAAGGTTCCTAAGGCGGCACTGAGATGGAGCAGGCTGGTTGGGTTCAGGGCTCTGTCTCGGGGTGTCGCTAATCTTGGTGGCGCTCATCACCATGGTCATGGTGGTGGTGGGTTTCTGCCGCCACGTTGGCTGGGTGCGAGGAAGGAGACTGAGGGAAAAAGAACGAGGGACAGAGACGTTTCCTTCGTTATGGCGTTCCCGTTGCTTTCGAGGGTGCAGAATCATCGATGGCTCTGACTACTGCCATGACTTCCAGTGCAAAATTATAGAAACCAGCGACGGGGAGGCAGAGGATTCATGGAGAAGGAGGCGTCGCAGTGTTGTCTCAGACAGGAGTTGGTCACGTGTGCAGAAGAGTGATTAAAGTCATGCCATTGGTGGCCAGCTCTTTGCTGATGTAGAAGGATTGCATATCTAGCAGAGTAGAATGAAGTGGTTGTGCTGCTTGCTGGTGATTGATGAAGCCGGTGAAGACCGCTATACTAGGAGGCGCTGACGTTGAACAACCATAGCAACTAGTTCTAGGGGGAAAGGGAGTGCGGAGGCTAGGGTTTGGGGATAGGCTGACAAGGAAAGGGAGGAAGAGGAGAGGATAAATAAGCAAAGGGGGCAGAGACAAAGAGAAGGAAACGTTCGTTGGGGACGCACAATGTCGGGGTTATATGGGGAAGGGAGAAGAACAGTAACGCTGACAAAGTCGCGTTATAGGGTTAATTAACGCGTAACATGGTTAATTAACTGGAAACGGATCCTTGATAATTTAGAACTTTTGTCAATTTATTTCTTTTACTCATAAATGAAATTGGGAGAGAAATTATTGTTCAATTAACTTGAAAATAGGTGGTCAGGGTAATTAGGGCATGAAGAACTCGATTTTGGCCTTAAATTAACGCTTGGAAAGTGTTTCCTATAATATTTCATTACTTGCATTCTCAGTATTCATTTGATGTACCTATTAACTTTAATAACACCAAGGTGTCATGATATCTTATGTTAATTTAGTTTTTTTTTAGATCAAAGACTTATTTATGTTGATAAAACGGTTCTAAGGAAAGAGGAGGGGATGAGTAAGATAGCCAGAGTTGGGTATGTTACACCACCTTTCCCAAGTGGTGCAATAAAATGGTAAATCTATGCTTTTCCAACCCTTAACCTCTCTTCCGAAATAATTAAGGGTCTGATATTCTATCTATGGTGATCAAGCATAAACCAAACAAGACAATTTCGTAGATTTGTATCCAGAAAATAAGGTTAAAGATGATATTAATGCATGGAAATCAATTACAATGCATATTCAGGCTACTCCCAGATCCTAAGGAATCTAGGGATTTAGCCCCGGATGGTTTTCATTGACGAATGCATGGAAGAGAAAGAGAAAAACGTGGGAAACATTAGAAAAACTAAAGTATCCCTTGAAGAATGACTGATCTAGATGATCCCCTATATCATACGTGCAATCTACGGTCTTTCAGCTGCAGATTCGCGCTCTGGAGGTGTTTGGATCATCATAGGTGAAACATTTGATTCCTTGTTCTTCTCTCCTCTCTATCTGGTGTCTTGCAATAGAATATAACCACCCCCTCATCTCTGGCCGAACTCCCTTGGGTCATAGGAAGCACTTATGGTTTGAAATAACACCAGTCGTTGGATTAGAGTGTTATCTTCAGATTGTCTGATCGGGCAGACTCGGCGGTACTGACCAGAATGTCAGTAGTACTGTGTTTCTAGAGCAGCCATGATTCATCACAATATCGGTACTATCGACTTGTCTCGATAGCACTTAGTCTTTAGGTCACTTGAGCACTACTTTGATGCCAACTCGGTAGTACTGAGTCAGTGGACTCTATAGTACCAATTTTTCTCAATTCATTCTTGTGCTTTTATGATGTGGTTTTGGTACTACCAACTTTGGGTGTCGATAGTATTGAGTCTGGGAAAGTCTTCTGGTCCAGTACTGACGTGAAGTCGGTACCACTGACTTTTGGTGTCAGTAGTATCGAGTCTGTGAAACTCAATTGTACCATAAATTACACTAGAACATGGATAAGTAATCAGGATGAATATTAAACCATTTTAAATAGTACAAATCATATAATTTTATGCATTTAGATAGAACATGCCATTGGTAGCATTCCATGCATAATTAATCAAATAAATGACAAATCAACACATAAAATTAAGGAAAATATGCATGTGAAAATGACTAAAAACCCATGCATCAAACTCCCCTAAGCTTAAATGTTGTTCATCCTCGAGCAACACTCACTTATATACTTGATGTAAGTCAACAAAAGGATATAATACATGAACTCTATTCTTCATCATGTCCACCAAGCAATCCCTAAACTGGCCTTCAATGACCACTAAACCAATAACTGCTATGAAGCAACCAAAAATTTCCATAGAAGATGTCCACCTTTTGATCAATGAACACAATCAAGAAAGTAGTTGTAACTATCCCACCTCCCAGTAAACCCCAATTAAGGGAGACCAAGAGGTCAGAGTCGTTATCCCAATTTCCGGATCAAAGGTTCAACAAATAATTAATAATAATTATCAAATTCTACAAAACTAAACTAAAAGGTTGTAATAAAATTAAACTTTTCATACCTTTTTCAAAAACTTGGATCTACTTCTATCCACATGGAGTCTATTCTAACTAATCCTCCTTTGAACTTTAATTCATATTTAATTCCACATATACCACTTTACTATTTGTTCTTTTCACTTGTACCTAAAATGCCGACAAACAAAATGTCGGTCAACATAAAGTTGGTATGTGGGGGAAACAATAATCGTGCAACTATGATAACAACATATTGCAATCAAATATGATTTAACAAACAAATTTACCTTTTCAACATAACTGCTGAACCCATACATATCCCAGCCTCTGCGTTGTCCCTACAGTGGACCTGGATGCTACCTTCCTCATGGTAGATCCCCATTAAACCATGCATGATCCTACCTTACAGGTAGATCAATATCTAGGTTTGAGTCACATGGAACTACCCATAGGTAGCCCAATCCCTAACTCATGGTGTGCTAAAGAGTCGCATGGCACTACCCATAGGTAGCCCAATCCCTAACTCTTAATAACGTGATGATCCCACTTGACAAGTAGACCCTTTACCAGGTTACCCTTTTCATCATTAGCAAAGCCACATAGGAGGACCAGGATCTGATCCAGTCATGTATACATACTTATGGTGATAGTCATAGTCACTTTATAGTTGCATGAAATAAAAGTCATCCAAGCAGTTATTTTCAGGCAACTGATAAAACAAATGGGAATCACCATGAAATTAAAGTGATTAACCATAAGCGTAACCACATACCTGTCAGGCTGATTTGAGATAGAATAATCCAATCAAGAAATCCAACTAAGCAAGCAAGCACATTATGAGATCCTAAAATATGCATACAAATTCCTATTATTAATCATGACATCAAGATTTACTAAACCTAGCTCGCTTCCTAGGGTTTCTAGTCCACTTTTAGGGTTTTCATTGCAATTAGGGTTTCCCTTCATCTTTTACTATTTTAAACCCTAATTTAATGCAATTGATCACAAACCCTAATTATCTCAACATCTAATCCTCAATTTCGGATTAAAGGAATAATTAACCATTAAATAAGTCCATTAAGCCTCTTTTACATTAAAGCTACCATTTTTATCCTTTTAATCCAAGACAAGATCATTATGCTCATTTATCATTAATTCATAGTTCATTATGGTCTAATTCACATATGAACTCTACTTGTCATTAATTCTACCTTTATCCATTAGAAAACCCTAATTACTACATTAAGGTTATTTATCCACAATTAGGAACCGTTATACTCAAAATAGCTCAGAATCATCATATTTTAGCTCTATTCACGATTTTGAATAATTAAAACCATTAAGAGTCACATTTACTAATATTAAGGTTTCAAGGCCCATTAAAGTGTATTTATGCACATGAACTTCTAATTAAACCAATTACGTGCAAAGTTCATCCTTTTTGTTCTTAATGTACCTTTTTGCAATTAACAGGTTAATATCAACTTTAATCATCAATAAAACCCTTCTAAATAGATTAATCATCTCAAAATAGGGTTTCTTAATCTTTAATTCATTAAAGTTAATAAGTTGCACTACTTTTCGAATTATATGAGTAATTAGCCTTCAAATTTATTTTTATTGCATTCCTTGAGTTCTCCTGATCAAAATTCATATATAAAGTGCATCCATCTGAGCTATCGTTAATTAGTTATTAATTTTGCAAGGATTACCTATTTAGACCAATCAGCAAGCGCCACGTGTTCCTGCTCCATGCAACGTTGTTGGTTAGTTTGAAAACATTTCGAAATGATGATTTCAGCCTTGGTTAAGTGAATACCCCTTCAGCCCGTAGAAGGGCATTTATGTCCAATGTGCCTCTACCTTTCTTCAACCTCGAGCAGCTTGATTGTTTCCGCCCTAGCCGCCGAACGCAGCCCTTAGCGCGACTCTTGCTCCTAGTTCTGGTCCCAAGCTTCACCGGAATTGCAGCCCATGCCTCCTCCATGCTCATGTGCACACGGGGCGCCATCAGACCGTGACCAAGATGGCCGGTTACACACGTGCAAAGGCCGCAAAGTGCGGCTTCTTTTGCAGCCATGCTGCTACTACTACACATGGCTAGGGAGAAGGGTTGGCCACCGAGTGTTTCCCTTGAGGTCGTGGGAGTAGCACACCTTTGTCACACCTTCCCCACGACCCTTTGTTGCTCTAGGATATGAACTACCCTATCTTCTAGGGTTTCAAATGAAAAGAAGCAAGAAGAATATGAGCAAGAGAGAGGAAGACATGGGATCTCTCTTGAACTCAAACCAGAGTTCTATCCTTTATATAGGGGTGGATATCCTCACCCTAAGATGACCATCTAAGAGTTAAAGAGTTCTTTTCCAAATCAGAACCCAAGTTCCTTCATTAGGAAGCAAGCTTCTCTCTCTTTATTATTCTTTATTTCATGGATAATTAGAAATACGAAAATTATCTCTTTCATTCTCTTTGTACTTGCCTTTTAATCATTGGTCATGAAATTATATTTTCTTTTAATAGAAAATACTTCCTTTTTATCAATACCACAAAATTCATTAATAAAGTATCACCTTATTCTCTTATTTTGCATTATTGGTATTTTCTCTTTCTTTCTTCTCCATTTGGGCTCCTTGGACCCCAAGAACTCTAAGATTTCAAAATTCCTTTTTAAGGATACTTATTATCCTTCTAGATGCTCTATATTCATTATTTCTCATTATCTTTTTTATTTCCTATTAAAATATCTCTTTTTGAGGATTTCTTTTTATCTTTATTTTTATTTTCCTCATTGACATTCCATTTAACATTAGGAATCCTTTGGATACGAAAATCCACCAAGGATAACTCAATTATACCTCTTTCAACTTATTTTCCACATTTTATCATTGTTTTCAATTTCTTTCTTAATAAAGAAATACTTAATTGATCTTTTCTTTTCTTTTTTCATTATCTTTGCAACTTTGGACTCCTTGGGACCCAAGGAACCCAAGTAGCACAAAATCCACCTTTGTATTAAGTTCTTTTGCCTTCTAGAGGTTTCTACATTTTCCTTTTCTCCATTTGTTATTAATAATGGAGTTCCTTTTGTCTTTTCCTTGTTATTGGGCTCAATAGCCAATAAATCCCACAAAACAACCAATAAGGCTATTGTAAATGAAACTCATTTATTCAAACAAAATTATTTCATTATTTGTTCCAATATCTTTAATATGAGAAATTACAGTTCTCACCAAATGAACCCAAAAATCGGGGTTGTAACATCCTTCCCCTCTTATAGGAATTTTGTCCTCAAAATTCCATCAAGCAAACAAACAATTCAGGATAAGACTTTTCCATGTCCATCATTGGCACCTATCTGGCTTGGCCCTATCCATGGTGCTTCCAAAGAACCTTTATCATCACATATTCTTATCTCTGAGTTCCTTCAACTTGGCATCTAAAGACCTCACAGGTGACTCAGGTCATTTCAGCCTCCCTTGGGGCTCACTAGGTTCATTGCTCAGCACCTGGCCTGGGTACCTCACATAGTGTTCGAAATTGGACACATGGAACTCATCACACATCACATTATCCTAAGGGGTAAGGGCAAAACTTAACCTTTTCCACCAAACCATGTCAAAAGAACCCATGCATCGGGGACTCAGCTCTCTTAGCTATAACTTAGAGGGGTTGGATTTTCATGTCACATATTCCCCCACAGTGAACTGCATGTCAGTCTACTTTGCATCATCTTACAACTCATGTCATCTCGGGGCTCCTTTTCGCCATTGCACCATCAAAGCGACTTCATCTGCACACACTGTGGTCCTTTCTTGACCTTCGCGAGGTCCCTTCACCAACATCATCTTAATGAAGAGGTGACCGACACAACCTCCCTTGCAGAGCTTCTTTACATCCCGATACTGGCTATGGTGGTTATCATCACATCTTACCGAAGTCAAGAACCGTCTCCATGTATCACCCTGAACGAGCACACATGATCTCATGAGACCCTCTAGTCTGGATCATACTAACCATTAGCAAGGGTGATAAACTGTACTAACATCGAGTTCTTCATGTCCCTACTCCCACTTATGGAAGTGAACTTTTAGGTCATACTCAAGAACTTTTGAACTCGCATCATGGTGTAGTTGAACCATCTCTTTGATATGTAGTTTAACTAGATTTGTCCCTTAATAGTACTCTTTCTCTCTCATGTCATCTAGGTAATGTGATCTACCATAACCCATATTACATCTCAACCTTCCTTGGTCTAGGGAAGACTTACCACAACATCCATAGTGATGAACTCTCATTCCCTCTCAGGGACTCTTTTATCCTCTATATTGATACACTGGGTTACTGGTGTTCGTCCTTCACCTCCTAGCTTACATGGCAACATATCCCATGTAACTTCATCCAAAGTACCACTGTCACTTACCATCTTCGTAGTACCATGGTGTATGGTTATCTTCAATCATGATCTCCTATATTGTCATGATTCATTAAGGTCGATTCCTCAAAAACTCTAAACCACTCTGGTCGGGGTTTCATTACCCTCTTTTCCAAAGAAGTGCATCTGAGGTTCTACCACCATCCCTTTATTGCATTAAGGACTAGACTGGCTAACCAAAAGACCATTAACTAGATCAACCAATATTGTTACATCCAAACTTATCTCTTTTTCCAACTGAGGGTTAACCTAACAACCTCTTCTAGCCTCCATCTAAACTAGGCAATTGTATCCCATCCAGAGCACTCATTACATTTTCACATCCTTAGGTGTTAGGTAAAGTTGAAGACATACACCTCCATGTATTCCACTTATTATCTCATCTCAGCTCTAAGTCTATCTTCATCAAGAAAACTTTGAGCTTATTCTCTTGGTTTTCAAACTCAACCTTGTATGACTCATATCTCATAATAAAAACATCCTCGTAAGATGACTACCTTGGTTCCATCCATGTATCATTCACTCCACTAGGGTATATTATCATCCCTGTCCTCATACCTCATAGCAACGTTCCAACTCACATCATGTTTTATCCTTGGTGTATGGCATGCGTATTGCCCTATCTCTCACTCCCATAATAAGAGGAAATAAGCATTTGGCTACAGTCCAAATACAGAGTTCTTCCTATTCTAAGAGTAGAGATGGTACATCCCACCTTGCCAGTACACCTTTAAATCTAAGTTGAAACGTGCCACATATGTCTCTACATCACAAACATCTTGATATCAAAGTTACTTCCATGGAAAATTGGTCTCGAACTTACTTGGATCCACACACAATCCTTGGTCATCTCCTCTAGGTCTATAGGGTGCCGACACTTTTGGGGTCATCCCTCTTCCCTCATACATCTAGAGAGTTCCCTACTCATCTGCCCTTTGGGTCCCATGAGTTCATGAAGGTGATCAATCTCCTATCCCATGGCCCTTAGACAATGATAGTTGTTACCTCCTGACCCTATGGTCATGTGCAACTAGGGAATTAGAAAACTTCCACTTCCATCGGTCTTATCCCTACCTGACCCAAGGATAGACTTAGGATTCTCTTATAGTACATGTCTAGCTTAGAACCTTACCCAAGCCTTCATCATCTCTCTCTACATTCATGGGCTGACTTTCATCCTTTCATAGGGGTCATGGTGACATGCCTACCTTGGTCAGGATCCCATACTGTTTACCTCCATGGTAACACATCCACATGCACTTAGAGATGGTTATCTATGGGTCTACAGGTTCATTCTCATACCATGTACTTTCCACTTAGCTTCTCAAGATCCTATGAGAGCTCTTTAGGTTTCCTTAAACCAGCAAAACTGGTATACACCCTACACATGAGTCCCTCTCCCAGGATGGGAGGAAACTAAACCTCTTGATAACAAAGATCACAAATGTCTTAGGCCTAGGGTTTACATCCACATGTGCATGCTAAACCCTAGAAAGCCACTAAGGCACAAGCAGACCACCTGTTAAACCATGCTAGGTCACACTTGTTCTCATCCTCAACATTGGATCAAGATCATACCTTCCCATGTCATCAACTTAGCTATGAGGGGTTCATCAAACATACCTTAAACTTAAGGGGTTTCCCTTTCCTCTAAACATGAGGATTACCATGCTCGAATCTATAGAAACTCAAATCTCATCATGAGCATCAGGTACACCACTTCCCCTCTTAGGCCTAGGAACCCTAGGTTCACTTTTGGGTGTCCATCTACATGCTCAATCTCTTAACCACGAATCAAGCATGTATAAGGCATGACATGCACTTTCTATCATCTTTCTACTCGAGCAACACTTCAGAGTTGAGTCCTCCTCAAGTACAATCAACAAGGTACAAGGCCTCACAACTTGTTACTAAACCTCTACAGGTCTAAGGAACTCTTCTTCTCATCTATACCATAGGTACAGAGGTACCAGCAGACTCGTCCTCTCTCTAGGGTTTGGTTCCTCTCATGGAAACCAAGACATCATCAACCTCCAGGGATCAAGAATGAGGCAACCAATATCATCCACTTAGGTCGCATCATCCTCAACTCCCCACTTTTCCTCATATCTCGGAGTCTAGGCTTCCAACCTTCTAAAATGGGTCATGCTCTCTCTCTCTAGAGCTAACTCCACAACCAGCCTAACTATTAGAGGTCCTCTCTTCATGAAGATGGATCAAGCTCACAAGCATACCTCTACATGCATGAAGCCTATGTTCAACCTTATGTTTCTCAAGGTTATCCCTAGCCCTTTATGCTTATCTCATCAGCTTTCCAACATACTCCCCTGGCTAGGGTTTTAGCACGACTGACATACTACGACATACTCTGGGTGCATGTTATTCCATGCTCATATAAGCTCATAGTGTTTCTATAGGTTCTTCTCTAATCTCATCAAAGAAGGTGCTATCCTTCACTCTAACATGCACGACCCTTCCCAGGGTTGGGTCGCAGAAGGTACTAGGTCATCCAACCTCTCATGGCTCATATGGCATCCAAGGCATGTCCATCCAAACACCATGTCTACCATGACATCTAACTCATCATGTCATCTCTCTTTCTAACCTTCACTTAGGGTTAGGGTTAACATCATTCTCAGAGAATGTGCCAGGTATCCACTTATAATGGAGGTCTCTACCTCCAAGACTAACTCTCTTTACTTATCCTCCTGACAAGAAGGTCTAGCCTCAGGTCTCTCATGAGGGCATGACAACTTATGTCATGCGACCTAAGCATATATCTATTCTTTAGTTTACACTTAATCTATTAAGCTTATGTCCATGACATCGTATTTACATGCTTTTCATTAATTTGGTGGAGGATTCCTTACACCTTATCAACCTTACCCATACCTCAAGAGGGCGAGGAAAAGAGAGAAAACCCTAATCCTTATTATCCTTAATAGCATTTGAGTTGAGAAGGGATAAACAAGATGAGAGAGTCCTAAAGCTATCTTATTTTGAGTCAAATCCTGAGACATTGACCAGGAAGTCACACTAATCCAGGAGTCCTCATATTCTGACTAGCGGTGCAGAGGAAAATCTTGCCAGCCCCCGGACGTGATCCTTTTCTAGACACCTCTGTCTTTCAGAAATTCCTCTAATAACTCCCTTGGGTTCTATAACGTTTGTAAAATTTAATAATTATTAAATATTAAATGAGGAACCTATGCTCTAATACCAAATGTAACGACCCTGACTCCCAGTAACCCCTAATTAAGGGAGACCAAGAGGTCAGAGCTGTTATCCCAATTTCTGGATAAAAGGTTCAAGAAATAATCAATAATAATTATCAAATTCTACCAAACTAAACTGAAAGGTTGTAATAAAATTAAACTTTTCATACCTTTTTCAAAAACTTGGATATCTACTTCTATCCACATGGAGTCTATTCTAACTAATCCTCCTTTGAACTTTAATTCATATTTAATTCCAAATATGCCACTTTACTGTTTGTTCTTTTCACTTGTACCTAAAATGCTAACAAACAAAATGTCGGTCAGCATAAAGCCGGTATGTGGGGGATACAATAATCATGCAACTATGATAACAACATATTGTAATCAAATATGATTTAACAAACAACTTTACGTTTTCAACAAAACTGCTCAACCCATACATATCCCACCCTCTGCGTTGTCCCTGTAGTGGACCTGGATGCTACCTTCCTCATGGTAGATCCCCATTAAACCCCGCATGATCCTACCTAACAGGTAGATCAATATCTAAGGTTTGAGTCACATTCCAAAGGTAGCCCAATCCCTAACTCATGGTGTGCTAAAGAGTCTCATGGCACTACCCATAGGTAGCCCAATCCCTAACTCTTAATAACCTGATGGTCCCACTTGACAAGTAGATCCATTACCAGGTTACTCTTTTCATCATTAGCAAAGCCACAGAGGAGGACCAAGATCTAAGCCAGTCATGTATACATACTTATGGTGATAGTCATAGTCACTTTATAGTTGCATTAAATAAAAGTCATCCAAGCAGTTATTTTTAGGCAACTGATAAAACAACCGAGAATCGTCGTGAAACTAAAGCGATTAACCATAAGCGTAACCACATACTTGTTAGGATGATTTGAGATAGAATAATCCAATCAATAAATCCAAATAAGCAAGCAAGCACGTTATGAGATCCTGAAATATGCATACAAATTCCTATTATTAATCATGCCATGAAGATCTACTAAACCTAGCTCGCTTACTAGGGTTTCTAGTCCACTTTTAGGGTTTTCATTGCAACTAGGGTTTCCCTTCATCTTTTACTATTTTAAACCCTAATTTAATGCAATTGATCACAAACCCTAATTATCTCAACATCTAATCCTCAATTTTGGATTAAAGGCATAATTAACCATTAAATAAGTCCATTAAGCCTCTTTTATCCTTTTAATCCATGACAAGATCATTATGCTCATTTATCATTAATTCATAGTTCATTATGGTCTAATTCACATATGAACTCTACTTGTCATTAATTCTAACTTTATCCATTAGAAAACCCTAATTACTACATTAAGGTTATTTATCCACAACTAAGAACCTTTATACTCAAAATAGCTCAGAATCATCATATTTTAGCTCTATTCATGATTTTGAATAATTAAAACCATTAAGAGTCACATTTACTAATATTAAAGTTTCAAGGCCCATTAAAGTGTATTTATGCACATGAACTTCTAATTAAACCAATTACGTGCAAAGTTCATCCTTTTTGTTCTTAATGTACCTTTTTGCAATTAACATGTTAATATCAACTTTAATCATCAATAAAACCCTTCTAAATAGATTAATCATCTCAAAATAGGGTTTCTTAATCTTTAATTCATTAAAGTTGATAAGTTACACTAATTTTCGAATTACAAGAGGAATTATCCTTCAAACATATTTTTATTGCATTTCTTGAGTTCTCCTGATCAAAATTCATATATAAAGTGAATCCATCCAAGCTATCGTTAATTAGTTATGAATTTTGCAAAATTACATGTTTAGACCAATCAGCAAGCACCACGTGTTCCTGCTCCATGCAATGTTGCTGGTTAGTTTAAAAACATTTCGAAATGATGATTTCACCCTTGGTTAAGTGAATACCCCTTCATCCCGCAGAAGGGCATTTCTATCCAACGCGCCTCTACCTTTCTTCAACATTGAGCAGCTTGATTGCTACCACCCTAGCCGCCGAATGCAGGCCTTGGCGCGTCTCTTGCTCCCGGTTCTGGTCCCAAGCTTCACCGGAATCGCAGCCCCTGCCTCTTCCGTTCTCATGCGAACATGGGGCGCCATCAGACCACGGCCAATATGGCCAGTTACACGCATGCAAAGGCCACAAAGTGTGGCTGCTCTTGCAGCCATGCTACTACTGCTACACATGGCTAGGGAGAAGGGATGGCCACCGAGCATTTCCATTGAGGTCGTGGGAGTAGCACATCTTCGTCACACCTTCCCCATGGCCCTTTGTTGCTCCAGTATATGAACTACCCTCTCTTCTTGGGTTTCAAATGAAAAGAAGCAAGAAGAAGATGAGGAAGAGAGAGGAATATGTGGGATCTCTCTTGAACTCGAACCATAGTTCTATCCTTTATATAGGGGTGGATATCCTCACCCTAAGATGACCATCTAAGAGTTAAAGAGTTCTTTTCCAAATCAGAACCCAAGTTCCTTCATTAGGAAGCAAGCTTCTCTCTCTTTATTATTTTTTATTTCATGGATAATTAGAAATATGAAAATTATCTCTTTCATTCTCTTCATACTTGCCTTTTAATCATTGGTCATGAAATTATATTTTCTTTTAATAGAAAATACTTCCTTTTTGTCAATACCACAAAATTCATTAATAAAGTATCACTTTATTCTCTTATTTTGCATTATTGGTATTTTCTATTTCTTTCTTCTCCATTGGAGATCCTTGGACCCCAAGAAACTCTAAGATTCCGAAATTCCTTTTTAAGGATACTTATTATCCTTTTAGATGCATCTATATTCATTATTTCTCATTATCTTGTTTATTTCCTATTAAAATATCTCTTTTTGAGGATTTCTTTTTATATTTCTTTTTATTTTCCTCATTGGAATTACATTTAACATTATGAATCCTTTGGATACAAAAATCCACCAAGGATAACTCAATTATACCTCTTTCCACTTATTTTCCACATTTTATCATTGTTTTCAATTTCTTTCTTAATAAAGAAATACTTCATTGATCTTTTCTTTTCTTTTTGCATTATCTTTGCAACTTTGGACTCCTTGGGACCCAAGGAACCCAAGAGGAACGAAATCCACCTTTGGATTAAGTTCTTTTTCCATCTATAGGTTTCTACATTTTTCTTTTCTCCATTTCTCATTAATAATGGAGTTCCTTTTGTCTTTTCCTTGTTATTGGGCCCAATAGCCAATAAAGCCCACAAAACAACCAACAAGGCTATTGTAAACGAAACTCATTTATTCAAACCAAATTATATAATTATTTGTTCCAATGTCTTTAATATGAGAAATTACAGTTCTCACCAGATGAACCCAAAAGTTGGGGTTGTAACAGTAGTTGATATCATAATTATTTAGGTGATTCCCTATTCTAAATAGCTTTCTCCTAACTAGAAACTAATTGGAAGTAGATATACTTATAAGAATGGATGAGGAGATAAATAATTTGAGTAGCCTACTAATAAGAGCAATTGATGATATGAGATAGGTGGCAATTGAAGAATCACATGTACATCCAACTTATTTATGCCAAAAGAATGATGACCTACATAAGTGAAAAGGATGTCATGCATGAATCCTAATGCTAATTTTTTTTTCTTTTTAACAAATTATGCATGTATGAAGCTATCTTATAAAAAAATGAGACTATTAAAAACAAACAAATGTGTCATGTGGATTAATTCATCTCTTCAAGAAGACTTAAAGACACTTTCTCCCTATGAAATTTTGATATTGTTTTTTTTTCTAGCCCATAATTTCTCTTACCTTCAGCATGATTGGGTTTATGCTCAAGATTTCAGTTCATACTGTTTTTTTCATCCCTTTGTTTTTTTTGATGTGGAGGTATGTCCCTGCTTCAATCTTCATAAATGGAGACTACAATCCACATGACAAAAATGAATGCATGCTATGAAATGTATGTAATCTACATGCAATTTCTATGCAACTAAGGTAGTATGCACTGAAGTTGTTCGTGCATACAAATGAACTTTTTCTTCATGTCACCTATGATGCCATGACATGCAATCAAAAGAAATAAGTTGGAGTACTCATTCATCGTGAGGTGGTGAGTCAAAATTTGATGAAAGAGATGGATGGAATCCTATATAAGGGACAATGCCTTCCGTGGGATTGTGATGTGTCCCTCTTTAATGGCATGTGCACAGGGTAATATTAATGTTTCTTTCTTAGATTTTCATTTAAGATCTCATTAAAGGTTTGATCAGCTTAGGCTCACCAACATCGTCATTCACATTCGCAGTTGATTTTGATGTTCATTCATATCCTATGTACTAAAGCTGACTTAACCAAACACTTCCTCAAGTGGTGTTGCAGAAAGATTTTTGCAAAATTAAGCTATAAAGAGATGACCATAGCCATGCAAGGACACCTATGAGTACAATCTATTTGATATGTGAAGCCATGCATTTACTGATCCATAATTACACTAGATAGGTGTGGATCCTAAAATTGCATAAAACAAAAAAAACTAAGAGAAAAATGCAATAAAAAGCTAAGATAGATGGTTGTTCCAGCACCACCCCCAAGATTCAATAAGACTATGTCCACATAGTCAATACTCATACTTAAGAGGTGGAACAGTGGTACCGTTGCTCCAAATGGAGGAGGTGGTTGATGTGGCATGTTGGGGAAATGTGGAGAAAACACCCCCTAAATCGATAGATCTGACGGTGGCATTTGTGGTGGATGTGGGTACCCTCCAAAGTACCCCTGGTTCTAGTAATGGTCAAAAAATGGTTGCTGATATTGCTCCATCCAATGTAGGCTCATGTAGACATTCTCTTAGTTGGCCAAGAGAAGGTGTTCATTCTCATACATCGCATGTTGATTTTGGTATATCCAGTCTTGTATCTCATGTACACCAGCCAGCATCACCTGATGTTGTTGTTGTCTTGTCTAGATATCTTGCAGCATCCCATACATACCCACCATGTTGTATGGGTCATGCTCCTCCTGAGAAGGGGACAGGGCATATGAAGTCGAGGTAGTGTAGGTGAGGGCCCTTTTGCGGGGGACCACTCTCTGAGTGATGGGGATGGTGGGCTCCACCTTCTCAACGTCGTTGTCAGAGTTTCCATCATCACCTTATTCCTCATTGTCGTCATGAGCTACTACCATGGGTTTGTCCTCTATCTCTCCCTCATCCAACGGCCACTGAAGATGTACTACTCCTCCCAAGTTGAAGATGGGGTCGGGGAGGCTACACTCTCAGAACCGTCCTTAATGTGTGTAGCTTTCATACACCGTATTATGTTGTAATATGAGGAGGCTCACCTTGTGGAAGTGTTGGAGATCCAATTTATTTGTAGATTCCATCGTCATGAGGGTGGATAAGTTGAGGCGGAGATGCAGTGTTATTGCGGTAATCAGCCCCCCAAACACAATTGATGCTTTCCTCTACACATTGTGCCAAAATGAAATCAAATGGAGGGGAAGGAAGGACCCAAAGTTGACAGTTTCTCCCTCTAATAGCTTGTAGTGGAAGTAGAGGTCCATCCTTTGGACCTTCCCCTGGGCTTGGGCAGAACGAGTGAAGATAGTGTTGGTGTAGTGGTGGTAAAGAATGTGAGCAAAGGGATGCTCTATGTCAGTGACAGAGTTGATGTGCCAACAGATGCGAAAGCCTTTTGGTACCTTAGTCAGCTGCTCCGAAGCTAGTTCATAGTCAAAATCTTAGGCAGAGTGTTCTGCGATGTGATCCCAATTGAAGATGTGGTTGAATGCCCGTAGAGTGATGGAGTTGTTGGTGTTGAAGAGGCAAAAAATAACTTTGCCTTCCTCCCCTTCACCTCCTAATTGTTGCTCAGGGGTGGCAAGAACCTCCAGTGATGCCAATAACTCAAGCACAAGTTTTGGGTAGGTCTTCCAGTCGCTAAAGAAAGGGTTATCTCCATCCATTAGCTGGTGTAGACAAACCCACTATAGGTTTTCAGTGAAGCTCGATCGTTCGATCAAGGTGCAATCTCCATATCGTGATGGCATCATTGTCCTCATCAAAAGCTCTTTTTACACCATCTTGACCTTTGGGGATGGATGATTAATTCATGGTGGTCTAGGGACCAACTCTCCTTGCTATGTTGATGTAGAAGGGCCTCTCCTTGGAGCCATGATGATAATGCAAGAAGGAGGATGAAGAAAGAGAGGCTCAGTGGAGATCGTCGATGCATGGTGCATCTTTTCTCTTAGTTGCAGGAGGAGTGGAGGAGGTGGTGTGAAGAGAATGGATTCACCACCCCTCTTTATATAGCTTAGTCGGGCAGAGTCAGTATCACTGAGTTGCAAGCACAGATCCATGGCTCGAATGTATTGATGGCTGACGTTTGATGATGTCTCAAGTGCAGAATGGTCAGATTCAGTAGTACGAAGTTCATGTCAATAGTATCGACTTGAGTTGTAACATCCCAGGATTTGAGGCCTCGGATAAAAAGATCTTATAAGGAATGATTAGACTACTCATATCACCAAGGTGCACCTCCTTTTCCGGGAGCCCATCTCTAAAGAACTCCATAGTTAAGCGTGCTCAGCTTGGAGTAGTACTAGGATGGGTGACCAGTCGGGAAGTTGATCCTGGCTTGTGCGTGAGTGGACAAAAGCGTGCAGTTAAGGCTAGTGGTGGTCTGTGGGGTCAGTCGTCATTCCTGAAACTCTACTAGAGCCTTGGGCAGTGGGCCCGGGCGTTACAAATGGTATCAGAGCCATAACCCCTCCAGTAGGTGGGGCCCACATGGGCATGTGGCATGCCAGTCTTGAGTCGTGCGGTCCAGGCAAGTTGGAAAGGGCTATCCGTAGAGACAAGATGGAGCCACCCTTGCGCTGGTAGTCATGGATGGGAGCTGGGTGTCCATGGGCCATTGTGGGTCTGCACTGAAATGGGGTCAGATTATGAGGCCATATAGTTGAGCCTTGACGAGGACGTCAAGAGTCTAAGTAGGGGAGATTGTAACATCCTAGGATTTGAGGCCTCAGATAAAAATATCTTATAAGGAATGATTAGACTACTCATATCACCAAGCTGCACCTCCTTTTCCGGGAGCCCATCTCTAAAGAACTCCATAGTTAAGTGTGCTCAGCTTGGAGTAGTACTAGGATGGGTGACCAGTCGGGAAGTTGATCCTGGCTTGCGCGTGAGTGGACAAAAGCTTCAGTTAAGGCTAGTGGTGGTCTGTGGGGCCAGTCGTCATTCCTAAAACTCTACTAGAGCCTTGGGCAGTGGGCCCGGGCGTTACATGAGTTGTGGATTGATACTACCAACCGCTCAATGAAGATTTCATCTGCTATTGAATCGAGTGTCCACAAATTGCTGACGTCATGTGTCGGTACTACCAACTGTTTCATCGGTAGTACCGAGTTGGTAATTCTTTCTCAGTATTTTTGAATTTTTCATCTTGGTATTTTGAACCTGGGAGCACAAAAAATTCGGTAGTACTGACTCAGATGTCGATACTACCAAGTACTTATTAGTTAGGCACTCAAAAATCTTCAAAGACTCAATTGTACTGACTGGTTGAGTCACTAGTACTGAGTTTGTCTTTCTTTTGTGGATGACTCACTGATGTGAATTTGATACTACCGACTTGTGGACTCGGTAGTACTGACTCTGTATAGTATGCACACTCCAACAATCGAGTCACGATACCTTTTTTCAATAAAAAAGAATGACAAGACAACTACAATGCTAAAATGAACATGAATAAAGAGAAATGAAGGTTGAGTTTCCTCTCAATAAGCGCCATTGTTTAACATCCCAGACTATACATTCCTAAGAACAAGAATCTAATGGATTGCCATAAGATTCACTTATTTTATTATTGGCCCCACTTACCCACCATAGTAGTGCTTCAATCTCTGGTCATTGACAAGGAATGACCTAGTCCCATCTATAATCTTCACAGCACCATGGGGAAAAACTTGCTCAATCACGAATGGTCCAGTCCACTTAGACCTCAATTTTCACAGATGTAACTTAAGTCTAGAATTTAAAAAAAAGAACATTTTGTCCCAGGAGAAACACTCTATTCAAGATATGCCTATCATGAATCTTCTTTGTCCTCTCCTTATAAATTCCAAAACTTTCATAAGCATCCATCATAAGCTCATCTAGTTCATTTAGATCTAATAACCTCTTTCTACCTACTTCATCAAGTCTAAAATTTAGCTTTTTCAACGCCCATTTCCCCTTATGTTCAAGCTCCATGGGTAGATGACAAGCACGTCCATAAACCAACCTAAAAGGCATAGTTCATATAGGTGATTTATAGGCCATCATGTATGCCCAAAGAGCATCATTAAGAACAAAACTCCAATTTGTCCTATTAGTTGAGACTGTCCTTTCCAAAATCTTCTTCACTTCTCTGTTGAACACCTGAACTTGACCTTGTATCTGTGGGTAGTAAGGAGTACCCACTCAGTGTTTCACCCCATATTTACTCAATAAGGCTCCAAATTTCCTATTGGTGAAATGTGATCCACCATCACTAATCACCGGTTGGGGGACACCAAACCTGTAGAAAATATTATCCTTCACAAACCTACACACAACTTGTGTGTCATTGGTGTGGGTTGGAATTGCTTCCACCCACTTAGATACATAGTCAACCACAAGTAAAATGTAGAGATTACAATTATACGACACAAATGGACCCATGAAAGCATTGCCCCATATATCAATTATTTCAACCTCTTGAAACACATTTAGTGGCATTTCATGTCACTTAGAAATATTACTTGCACGTTTACATGCATCACAATGATGAACAAAATTGTGAGCATCTTTAAACAACATTGGCCAGTAAAACCCACTCTATAAGACTTTGGTTGCGGTTATATAGGTAGCGTTATGCCCCCTATAGGTAGAGAATGATAGTGTGATAAAATGCTCTCAACCTCACATTTGGGTAGACACTTCCTCAAAATTCCATCCTACATTATTTAAGAAGAATCGGGTCATCCCAGATGTAAAACCTCAATGAATGGAAAACTCTCTTCTTTTCATGGTATCCCCAATCTGTAGGTATCTGTTTGCAGGATCAATAATTTACAATATCTGCAAATCAGGGATCCATGGTCTCAATAGCAAAATGTTTTTCATCTGAGAAATCCTCAACAATAGGGATATCTACATATTTTTCATTCACTGTTTCTAACTTAGATAGGTAATCTTCTACCACATTTTCCACCCCTGCCTTATCCTTAATTTCTATGTAAAAATCGTATAAAAGTAAAATCCATCTAATCAATCTAGGTTTTTCATCTTTCTTTTGTAATAAGTATTTGATGGTAGCATGGTCGGTCCAAACAATCACCTTAGCCCCAACTAGGTATTGGAAAAACTTCTCAAATGCAAAAACAACCGCTAAGAGTTCTTTTTCTGTGGTTGTATAATTGAGTTGCACACCATTCAAGGTTTTGGATGCATAATATATGACTATAGGAGCCTTATCTTTTTGTTGATCCAACACAGCTCCCACTGCATAATATGATGTGTCACACATCAGCTCAAATGGTAGGCTCCAATCAGGAGCCTACACAATAGGAGCAGAGCTAAGTCTCTCCTTTAGCACTTCAAAGGCATTCAAGTATCTTTTATCAAAAGAAAATTCAGCCTTTTCCAACAATTCTGATAAAGGTTTAGCAATATTTGAAAAAACTTTTATAAAATGATGGTAAAACCCAGCATGTCCCAAAAAGCTCCTTACTCCCTTCACCAATGTCAGTGGAGGTATCTTGGAGATAACCTCTATCTTAACTGGGTCTACTTCCATACCCTTGTTGGACACCTTGTGTCCAAGCACTACACCCCCACTCACCATCATATGACACTTCTACCAATTCAAGACTAAGTGAGTGTCATCACACCTTTGTAAAACCTTGTCCAAATTGTACATGCAATCACTGAATGACTCCCCATACACAGAAAAATCATCCATGAACACCTCCAAGCACCGCTCTACCATATCAAAAAAGTTGGCAAGAATACATCGTTAGAAAGTGGCATGGGTGTTACAAAGGTCAAACAACATTTGTCTATATGCAAACATGCCATAAGGGTAGGTGAAAGTAGATTTCTCTTAATCCTTTGGCTCAATAAAAATCTAATTATAACCAGAATACCCATCGTGGAAGCAAAAGTGTGAATGATTGTCGAGTCATTCCAAGATCTGATCAATTAACGGTAAAGGAAAGTGATCTTTTAAGGTGATGACACGCAAAAGTCAGTAGTCTATGCATACATGCCACCCTGTCACTAACCTAGTTGAGATTAACTCATTAGAAACATTAGTTGTGATAGTGATCCCCCTTTACTAGGAACTACTTGAGTTGGGCTAACCCACATAGAGTCTAAAATTGCTTAAATGATACATGTCGATAGGAGCTTGCCCACTTCCTTCTTCACTATCTCAGTCATGATAGGGTTGAGTCACCATTGAGGTTGAACTATAGCCTTGGCTCCTTCTTCCATCCAGATTTTGTGCTGGTACAAGCTTGTAGAGATTCCTTTGACGTCTGCTGTTGACCACCTAAAAGAGGCTCGGTAGTTCTTCAACACAGTGAGTAACTGCTTCTCCTCTTCACTGCTCAAGGATGGTGATATGATCATCAGGAGCTTCTCTTCTACAACTATGAAGATATATTTTAGATGTAGAGGTAGGGGCTTCAATTCTAACTCTGGTAGCTCAATAGAGATGGAACCAATGGCGGAGGAGGTGGTCCCAAATCTTCAAAATATCTAGCATAGTAGTAGGGTAGCACCTTCATTATCAATTCACACTCTTGTAGAGAGCGGTTGCATGTACTGTCCTTCACCATGTTCATCAAGCATGCTTCCAATGGTAACGTTGGATATGTCTACAACAAGGAATCAGTTGTGGCCTCCTCTATGGTAGCTAGGTTATAGTCTTCTTCTTCATCATCTGAGTAATGAACTACTTTGGCTAACAGGATCACCTTGGTGTTTTCCATGATATCCACTACTAAAGTGCCCCTATCTACTTTAGTCATTACATGAGCCATGTCTAGAAATGGCTTCCCCAAAAATAGAGAAATATTTCCCTCCATGTGTTGAAGCATGTTGCATTGTGCTTTGTCCCCCTTTTCTTATGAGTGCCCATGCATCTTAATCTCAAACAGGTCATTATAGGTGCCCATGGTAAGACGTCCTCTTCCCATCTCTAGAATCATATCAGTCGTGGATTGAAATGGCTTACATAGTAAGAGTTTATTACCATGATCCTCTTGCATTTCCATCACCATGAAGTCAGTAGGAAAAATAAATTTGTCCACTTTTACTAGAACATCTACACAAATGCCATATGGCTTGACCACAATGTTGTCAGCCAATTCGAAAGGCATACTACTTTTCCTAGTCTCCTTGAGACCTAGCTTCTTGAAAATTGACAAAGGCATAAGGTTGATGGTTTCCCCTGAATCACATAGCACTTCACCAAACTTGGTCTTTCCTATGAAGCAAGTGATGTTTAAACAATCCAGATCCTATCTTTCAGGAGGTATCTGTTGGGTTTTTAGGGGAGGCAGAGAAGGTAGCAGAAACAAAAACTTTCTCCTCCCCAAACCCAGAACAAGGAAACGCATCAACGTCTATACAATAGGAAAGGATCGTTTGCGGAATCATACCTTGTCCCGAGGCTTTCTCGGCGACAATACCTCGCGGATTGCGCGGTCTTCACCTCCAGTCTTGGACGGTGTCTGTGAAGATCCTGGTCGCACCGGGACTGACGACTCCTGGTCTCACCGGGACTGTCATGATTGACAACTGTCCTCCTAGTGGCAGAAATCTCCCACCTCTGAAGTAGTCCACACGGACCACCTAGAACTCCAATCTCCTTGTCCCACAAGGAATTGGAAGGAGTCGCACCCTCCTGTCAGCGTACTAGTCACTGACACACTCTCTTGCCACCAATCACTTTCTACAATTGTCTTTCCCTTGCTGTGCCTCCCTTCTCAGATAGCACCTGCTCGGGCTCTCTCTCGGTTACCAAAACCAGAGAGAACAACAACTTCACAGAGCAACCGGTTGCACTGAGTTGTACTTTGAGAAGCACCCAATACTCCTATATATATAGGAGGGTCATGGGATAGGGTTCTCCATCCTGGGCAATGCAGGACTAAAAGCAGGAGTAGAAGGGTTCAAGATTTTCCACAAAACAACCAACTCACAACCTGAACCGATCGTTTCATTTCTGAAACGGTCGGTTGGGGACCTGAACCGGTCGGTTGACACCTCAACCGATCGGTTGGGACACTTCAACCGGTCGATTCACTTCTGAACCGTTCGGTTCATGGCCCTGGTCAGTTCCCGATCGACTTTTTCTCTTTTGTTTCTAATTGGTATCAAATATCAATCCTTGTTCCAATCAAATTGGGCAAGTGAAATGAAAGGAAAATTCTCAGCAATCCTACTTTCCCAACATGCTCGGTTGCAACAGTTGAACCGATCGTTTCAACACTTGAAGCAATCATTTCACCTTGTCCATGAGCCGATCGACTTACCACCTGAGCCGATCGGTTCACCAAGCTGAGTCGATCGGTTCATCACATGAGTCGATCGGTTGGGAGTGCAGATTGTGCAGAATTAGTCAATTGCAGTTTCAATCAATTCGATACTCCAATCAATGTGTCCAACACCTTGAACACTATGATTTTGAGATATCAATCAATTGAGTGTTTATTTGAACTACTAAACTCCTTTAGTAATCAATCTAAACATTGTTTTTGGATAAAACCCCTCTTCCAGGTTAAATCCTATGTGTGTGACCCTGCAGGTCCTTTTTCACGTTGGCAAGGAGAGTCCATAACACTTATGACTTCACAAGCAAAGAGTGGTGCCTAGTCACACATCAGTGCTACCCAAGTGAAATAGAAAGTTGGAGAACAACTTTCAATCCTACAATCTGTGAATGGTGTTATAGTGAATGTATAATTCCTTTGTCACTGATATCCCAAATGAACTCGAGGCATGGAACAATCATCCTGTCAACGTTCATTCACTTTCCTGATCTCAGAGTAGATTGGAAGAGATATGTATGACATCAATATCACATACTGATTCACACATGTGTGCGCATGCCTATTTCAATCCTACTCATCAAGTGGCCGTGGATATCAAACTCCCTCAGGAGGGACAAATCCCATATCTATACTCACCCCTCAAAATCCCCATGTGTCAAAGCCGCCCAATCATCACCTTTATAACAACCCATGTTTCAGGACTGCGTTTGATGATGTCAAAGTGTGCCCAACGACATGTGTTGAGTGTAGTGATTTTAGGTCAAAGAATCACACTCACCACCATCACTGTGAGTACTGACTGTGACTACCATGTCATGGTTCCATGTGTCAAACTCACGGTGGGTTTTTCCGGTACACTTGTTCTCTAACAAGTACCTATGTGTTTGGTTTGATATCTCTATATCATGACTAATGAGATTCTGTAATCAACCAACACCACAATCTAGTCGTGTGTGTCATTGCTGTCTATCTACCTTCCACAATGACATCCGACTAGGGACATAACAAGAATGTACAAACTCTTAGCATCTGCATGATCTCATCGTTCAGGTCCTTAACCTGAAAGCATACGTCATTGAGTACTGTCATTCTCTAGACATTCAATTTGTTCTATCACTATCTCATATGACTGAATCATAAAGAATTGGAAGCTTGCCTTTGATGTTTATCAAATCAATCTTAATGTATCCCACCAATTATCCCATGATTCGCTCTCAGGGCATACATACCAACAGACTCCCACTTGCACTGCGAGCCAATCACTCTTGAATCATATTCATAGTGATTTTTAAACATGTCCCACATGTTACTGTGCTCTTATGCCAACATAGTGAGTTATGGAAACACCTTGCCAAAGTCAGTATAAATTGCATGTCTCTCATCTCTTTGATGTACATCACACGTATGAGATGGAGTTGTCATAATATGTGATCTAGTATTCCTTTGCTAACTTTTAGCCACATTGCATGATCAAGGATTCCATACTTGTCATCAATGAGCGGAATATCTATAAGTTCATCTCATGAACTTCCAGATCCATATAGTATCCACTACTGTTCTCCAACGCATAGATCCTCGACATTTCCTTTTAAATGGTTTTATTGGAACACTTCCAATTATCAACAAACTTTCACTTTTAAATATCATATATATAATTTGCGATTAATTTTCTATCCTTTCGAAAGTTCGCATCAATGTAACTCTTTACATTGAACTCTTCCTTATCTCCATAGAACTAGTACTTCTCAAGTACTTATCAAGTTCTCAAGGTATTCCAGTAACTCTTACTGGAAGTAGACAGACATCCACTCGTCATGTCCCACATATGAGTTATCAGGATGAGCACATCATATTGCCATGTCCTACATACAAGATGATGAATGTATTTTGTTCTTGCCATGTCGATAAATGCAAGATAATGGGATGATTACATACATGATAGATCCATATCTATTCTTAGTGTTTCCATTCTTCATAAGATTTGGACACTTGGCCTCGGGATACTAACTCCATGTAACATGGACAAGTTTTCTCCCACTTAATATGTGCATACTGAACCCTTCAGTACAGATTGCCAATGTATTCTTTCTCTTTTCAGGTCAAGAGGTTTTCGAGAACTATCTCTATAGATCTCTATTCCTATCACATAGGAAACATCTCTATCTTCCTTAAAGATAATTTCTACTTTTGGATTTCCATTCTAGAACATTTCCATTTCACATCAACATGTGGAATGTGAACACGCTCCCATTAAATCACAGATCCCTTCCTTATCTTTGACATATCAGTCAAACCCCTTTGACTATATCATCAAAGTAAAGATCCAATTCTGAGTTGCTTGTACTCAATCAATCACATTGATTAGTCCATTGTAACCTATAGACTTCATTTCCATTAGTGGATTCATAAACCTTATAGGTTGTGTCATGTACACATCCTTGTTTTATTCCTCATAGGAATGCGGTTTTAGTATCCATATGCCAAATGTCTTAGTCATTAAGTTGCAATAAACAAGCATCATTCTTCTCAAAATGTTATCCATGTGTCTTAACACTTAAGACTCATATGCACTTATGGATTTCATCCAATGGGTGCTACCATCAAGGTCATATGTTATGGTTCACATGGATGTCATTTAGGATGCAATGGTCATTAACCATAACTCAAGATTTAGTTCCTCATATTCATCTGGATAGTTGACTCATCACAAAGATAATTGAGGTGTATCTATTAAAGATATAAGAACTTACAACTCCTTGTGATTCTTAATGTCCTTTATTAGTGAGGGGTATTCTTTTATTAAGAAGAATTTAGTTATTAGATAATCAATCTCTAACTCCTTAGAGTATGATTCCTTCTTGATTTACACATCACCATGCCTTAATCATGAGTTCACTATGATACACTATCATAATCACTCATAAGGATCTCAAACATTTGGTCCAAGTATTTCATTCATTGATCTCATCAAGAATTAACACTTTACCAAATTTGCACTTCATCTATGATAATCTTGAACACTTCAAGATAGTCATATTGGTATTTCTCTAAACACCATTTGAAGTATTAGCATTTGTTCCAATAGGTATGTAAATACATCACATGTGTTATACCTAATAGGATAATCATTCTCCCACTACCTTTAGTGAAGATTAATTAACTATGTCCAAGATATTCATGTCTCTTACTGGTTCTCTAACCAAAAGAGTCTAGATTTATCCATCACATGGAAACTAGAAATGAATTTCTCATGATTGATGCTAATTTGATTGTTTGAGTTATCTATAACCTTTTAGGTATCATTTTATCTTATGCATATCAAATACTACAAGATAAACAAGGCATTTCCACAAAGATCATGTCTTTATAAATTGAAACATCTATTTATTGATTGCCATCATTGTCATACAATATGCAAAAATAAAGTGTTTCTATCTATTAGAAAATATGAAATAGCAGTTCATAATTGTATTACATGCCTTTTAGGCTGAAAATAAACTAAAGTACTCCTATCTATGGCGGCAACACTTTCCCCATTCATTGAATTCTTTATACTTTACATCTTGGTATCATATACCTCAAAAGTGTTACAAGTTTACTTTCATGACACCTTTAAGTAGAGACGTTTGTCGCCTCCTTCTTCTTTTGTTCTTCCAGATAGAGAGGACAATTCCTTTTCTAATGTCCTGGCTTTTGACAATGGTGGAAATTTCCTTTCTTGGTCATGCCTCCCTTGGCCTTGAGAGCTGAAGATGACTTGGGCTCCTGGCTAGCATCAAAACCTTTCTTAGCTTTGCCCTTACCCTTGTGCTTGGACATGCCTTTCTTGCTCGTGATCACCATCACAGACATAGGCTTGTCCTTCTTCATCTGTATCTCAGATGTCCTCAGCATGCCCAACAACTCTGAAAGTGGCCTATCAAAGTTGTTCATGTTGTAGTTCATCACAAACTGACTGTAGGATTCTGGCAACGATAGTAGTATCACGTCAGTAGCCAACTCTTGGCTCAGTGTAAATCCCATTCTTGTCAGGTTCTCCACATACCCAATCATCTTGAGTGTGTGAGGACCAACTGGATCTCCTTCTGTCATGACGCACTTGAACAGTGCCCTTGAGACATTGTATCTCTCTTGCCGTGCTTGATCTTCATACATGTTCCTGAGATGCTGAATCATCTCAATGACACCCATGTTCTCATGTTGTCTTTGCAACTCATGGTTTATAGAGCACAACATCAAGCACTTTGCATCAATGGCATCATCAGAATGCTTCTTGTAAGCATCCCTTTCTGCCTTTGGTGCATTAGGAGCAGGTTCCTCTGGAATTGGAGTATCCAGGACATAGAGCTTTCACTCTTGAGTGAGAACAATTCTCAATGTCCTATACCAGTCGTGGAAGTTTGTCCCATTTAACTTGTCCTTTTCAAGGACCGATCGCAAAGAAAAGTGATTGTTGTTTGTTGTCATTTGTACTACAAAAGGAAATATGCAATTTTAGTCCAAAAACTCATTTTTGACTTATTTGATTGATTTGAAAAGTTGACGATATAATTAGGCCTTTAATTAATTATCGCTCCCACTATTTTAGTTCAAATTGATAGCCCTCACCATCAATTCGGAAGATTGCAGCGTACAACCTTCTAGTGGGCAAGATCCTGAAATCCTCTAAGTTATGGACCAGCTTGGGCTGTCACCCACAACTTAGACCTTTCAGGTAGGCAACTCTTACCAATTGCATCATATGCAACTCTTGATAAGATGTCATATGCAACTCCTTGCCATGATCATCTCCATGCCTCAAGGTGCTAGATCCTATCTAGGTCACCTTGTTAAGTCTGACCCAAAGCCAACACGATGAATATGCACCCTGCTTGGGCAGACCCACATATCCATCCTTCACGCTTCCACGAGATAGACGGTGCATCACACTTGGGCGTGCCCACACTTGGTCGATCAAGCTTTTCACGTGTGTCACATTTGGAAGGCATCTAAAACTTAATTTTTAATGAGGGATTTGGTTTTTATATACATATACATATCAAATCACCACAATATGTAGTACGTATCATATACATGCTATATTCCACAGAAAACATGTGAAATGATAAAAGCGATGATTATGGCCATCCTAATGTGATTCCTCAAGCCAAGAGGAATCACGGTCATCTAGGTCTACATCACATGCAACCTGTACAAGATGAACTTTGTGCTTTGCCTTTCTGGGTTTGATCAACTCATCACATGAATGATCGGCTCGCCATCAGACTGGTCGGCTGGGTGCCACCAGCCGATCGGTTGGCTCCTCCAACCAATCGGTTCGCCTGGTCATCGTACATCTCATCATGGCCGCTACCCGCTCATCTCACTCATCAAACCAGTCATCAACCGATCGTCTCACTCCTTGAACCGATCGTCTAGAACATCAACCGATCGGTTCACGCCTTGAACTGATCGTCTCAGCTGTCGTCAGGATGTCCTCCGTTCTTTGACATAATAGGAAATAAAATTATATCCTATTTTACATTGTAAAAAGAGAAGCCTCGAGTTACATTCGAGGGGACCAAAGGTAGGACAGCAATCTCGAATTGTTTCGAGTTACATCAGGAATAGGAGAAGGAAGATCGGTGCACAGACCGAGATGCAAGCAACCACATACAACCATACACAGATAGGGTTTATTGGCCATAACCACGCTATACATCCACCACAAAACTCGTTTAAGGGATCGAGTGCATTCATAATACATATCATATATGTAAATAGGGATTTGTGGATTTAGGATTGGACATGCATAAAGTCAATTTTATTCCCATCGTATGCAATAAATAAAGGTGACAAACCAAAATCGATCATATCGATAATCCCTAAAGTATAGAGCAGTTGACGTGGCTCTGATACCAATGTTGGGTTTTTAGGGGAGGCAGAGAAGGCAGTGGAAACAAAAAATTTCTCCTCCCCAAACCCAGAACAAGGAAACGCGTCAACATCTATACAATAGGAAAGGATGGTTTGTGGAATCATACCTTGTCCAGAGGCTTGCTCGGTGACAATACCTCACGGCTTGTGTGGTCTTCACCTCTGGTCTTGGACGGTGTCTATGCAGCTCATGGTCGCATCGGGATTGATGACTCCTGGTCTCACCGAGACTGTTGGGATTGACAACTGTCCTCCGAGCGGCAAAAATCTCCCGCCTCTGAAGTAGTCCACACAGACCACCTGGAACTCCAATCTCCTTGTCCCACAAGGAATTGGAAGGAGTCGCACCCTCCTATCGGCGTACCAGTCATCGACACACTCTCCTGCCACCAATCACTTTCTGCAATTGTCTTTCCCTTGTTGTGCCTCCCTTATTGGGTAGCACTTGCTCGGGCTCTCTCTCGGTTACCAAAACTAGAGAGAATGAAAACTTCACAGAGCAACTGGTTGCACTGAGTTGTACTTTGAGAAGCCCCCAATACCCCTATATATATAGGAGGGTCATGGGACAGGGTTCTCCATCCCGGGCAATGCGGGACTAAAAGCAGGAGTAGAAGGGTTTGAGATTTTCCACAAAACAACCAACTCGCAACCTGAATCGATCGTTTCATTTCTGAAACAGTCGGTTGGGGACCTGAACCGGTCGGTTGACACCTCAACCGATCGGTTGGGACACCTCAATCAGTTGGTTCACTTCTGAACCGGTCAGTTCGTGGCCCTGGTCAGTTCTCGATCGACTTTTTCTCTTTTGTTTCTAATTGGTATCAAATACCAATCCTTGTTCCAATCAAATTGGGCAAGTGAAACGAAAGGAAAATTCTCACCAATCCTACTTTCCCAACTTGCTCAGTTGCAACAGTTGAACCGATCATTTCAACACTTGAAGCAATCGTTTCACCCTGTCCATGAGCTGATCGACTCACCACCTGAGTCGATCAGTTCACCAAGCTGAGCTGATTGGTTCATCACATGAGCCAATCGGTTGGGAGTGCAGATTGTGCAGAATTAGTCAATTTCAGTTTCAATCAATTCGATACTCCAATCAATGTGTCAAACACCTTGAACACTATGATTTTGAGCTATCAATCAATTGTGTGTTTAATTGAACTACTAAACTCCTTTAGTAATCAATCTAAACATTATTTGTGGACAAAACTCCTCTTCCAGGTTAAATCCTATGTGTGTGACCCTGTAGGTCCTTTTTCATGTTGGCAGTGAAAGTCCATAACACTTATGACTTCACAAGCAAAGAGCAGTGCCTAGTCACACATCAGTGCTACCCAAGTGAAATAGAAAGTTGGAGAACAACTTTCAATCCTACAATCCGTGAATGGTGTTACAGTGAATGTATAATTCCTTTGTCACTGATATCCCGAATGAACTCGAGGCATGGAACAATCATCATGTCAACGTTCATTCACTTTCTTGATCTCAGAGTAGATTGGAAGAGATATGTATGACATCAATATCACATACTGATTCACACATGCGTGCGCACGCCTATTTCAATCCTACTCATCAAGTGGCCTTGGATATCAAACTCCCTCAGGAGGGACAAATCCCATATCTATCACTCACCCCTCAAAAGCCCCATGTGTCAAAGCCACCCAATCATCACCTTTATAACAACCCATGTTTCAGGACTGTGTTTGATGATGTCAAAGTGTGCCCAACGACATGTGTTGAGTGTAGTGATTTCAGGTCAAAGAATCACACTCACCACCATCACTGTGAGTACTGACTGTGACTACCATGTCATGGTTCCATGTATCAAACTCACGGTGGGTCTGTTCGGTACACTTGTTCTCTAACAAGTACCTATGTGTATGGTTTGATATCTCTATATAATGACTAATGAGATTCTGTCATCAACCAACACCACAATCTAGTATTGTGTGTCATTGCTATCTATCTACCTTCCACAATGACATCCGACTAGGGACATAACAAGAATGTACAAACTCTTAGCATCCGCATGATCTCATCGTTCAGGTCCTTAACCTGAAAGCATACGTCATTGAGTATTGTCATTCTCTAGACATTCAATCTGTTCTATCACTATCTCATATGACTGAATCAGAAAGAATTGGAAGCTTGCCTTTGATGTTTATCAAATCAATCTTAATGTATCCCACCAATCATCCCATGATTGGCTCTCAGGGCATACATACCAATAGTAGCATTCCCAGAATAAAAGCACTCACCTACTCCTTTAATACCACCACACCAACTTCAGGTACCCTTCTCTTCTTATTCATTATGTCTTTCAAGAACTTGTCTTATGATGGTATCTGCTCAATTGCATCAATGAGTGGAATATTGAAAGATAATTTCTTGAAGCCATCTAAGAATTTTTGGAACTGTTGGTCTGCTTTGGTTGCCTTTAAGATGTTTGGAAAGGGCATTGTTGTCACTGGAATCTTCTGGTGAGGCGGGACATATGCTTTTAATCTTATATCCTCCACCTCATCAGTGTGCTCCTCAATTGTCTTCTCCTTTTCTAACACATCTGGTTTATCTACTTCTGTTGTCACAGTCTGAGTTGTTGTTCTTGTAACTTTACCTACACCTGAACTTGTTGGTGTATCATTCAACAGCATCCTACCACTAAGGAGAAGGACTATCTTGACATGTTGATTTCTATAAGGTACGTTAGTATTTGTTGGGAATCCTTACTGGTTTGGCTGCTTCAATGTACCCACATCCACTGCTATTTAAGAAATCTGAGTTTCCATGTTGCGGATTTATGCCCCTTTGTTCTGGAGTTCTAACTGAGTTCAACCAATAAGCACTTCATTTTGACTGACCAACTCTCCAAGAATTTCTTCAATATGGTCAATCTTCTTTTGTTCTTGTTGATATTGTGCTTGGCCACCAAACTGTTGTGGCTTGGATTGTTGTGTCTTAGAAGGGTCTTGTTGGAAATTGTTGGGATCCTTCCATGAGAACTTAGGATCCTTCATCCATGAATAGTCATTGCCTCGATACTGCTATTGTTGGCACATAAACTTTCATTCCTCTTCTTCTCCTTCTGAAAATGGTCCATCGTTGGCCCACAACTTTTTGGCAACCAGGTCCAGCTTCTCATTTAAAGTTGAGATAAACTTCGATTCCCTGACATTTTTGACGGTTTCCAAAAGTTCTCTCTCATCGCCCCACAAGTGGTTCTTGGACATGTTATTTAATATCTCATGAGAGTGGGTGGTTTTTTTAAGGAAGAAACATGCTCCCGCATTGTCAAGTGTGCTTCTCTCTCCCTTTTGTAGACCATAGTAAAAGATCTTCACCTATCCCAACAAATCAATATTGTAATGAGGTACTTTCCTCAACATATTTTGGAATCTCTCCCATGCTTTAGAATATGATTCATCAGCATGCTACCTAAAATTATGGATCTTATTTACCAGGTCATTTGTCTTCTGTATAGGAAAGTAACGCTCAAAGAAAGCATCGATCATATGATCCAATGTCTTTATACACTCATCATCAAGATTGTGAAACCATGACTTTGCACTATCTACTTCAGATGACGAGAATAGTTTCTAATATATGACAGTCACCAATATTCTATCTATCTTGACCATATCACAGTTCTCAATAAAGTTATTGATGTGTGTCATCAGGTCTTCAGAACTGTGTCTGTGCAAAGCTTGGGATTTGACTAGAGAGATCAATCTTGGATCGATCTTTTAGCTACCCACATTGATGGCTTGTCTTCTGATTGGTCATTTTTGAGTTGTTGAGGAAGAAGCTTTGATTGTCTCCCATATCTCCTACTCTTCTACACCATCACCCATTTCTGTTGACTCAGGTTCCTCTGGTGTTTTAGGTCCTTCAAGCAGAGGTGTCAGTAGTGGAGTTCAGTTGAATCTATTTATAGATCTTCCAAATTACCTTTCTCTATGAAGGAGTTCTACTTGCCCGAAACCTGGTGAATATGGCTCTCTGTAATCGTGGGCTCAAGTATGCACCATACACGAAAACCTAAAAATAGAAAAATAATTGTCAAAACACGATAGTCGATCTAGAAACAATAATGATGTTATGATTCAACTTTAGGTGAAATAAAACCAAAAATAAGAAGAGTTGGCCTAGAGTGGCCGACCACAACACTTGTAGTGGTGTGTGTTGTCGATTTCCCCGACAACAGAGCTAAAAACTTAACATGTGTTTACCGTGTGCTATATACAAGTGAATGTATCAAGTAATATAAGACTTTTGAGGCCCAAGTCGAATAGAGGGAAGCATCTTCCAAAATACTACTACTAAGTGTGATCTAATTAGCTAGGCTAGTAAAGGTTTAATTGGTTTGATTTAACAGAAAAAAATGCAGAAATGAAACAAGCTTAAGGATTAAATTACTCTGATTTAAGGGAATTCCTCAGGACACTATTTTCACCACTAATAACATTGCAATTAACTCCACACACTAATATCCATTACCCCTATCCCTAGATAAAGAGCTTGTATCTATAACTACCCACTCCCATAGTGTAGTTCACTACCTATTCTAATGCCAATCCCATTTCCATAGTAATTGGTTGATTAGTTATGTGATTTACGATTAATCTATGGGTTTCTCCTCCCATTTATTCTCCACCTTTCCCAAGGGGTGCAATAAATGGGTAAATATATGCTTTTCGAACCCTTAACATCTCTATTGAAATGATTAATGGTCTAATAATATATCTATGGTGATCAAGCATAAACAGAACTAGACAATTTCATAGATTTATATCCGTAAAATAGGGATAAAGATGATATTAATGCATGGAAATCAATTACAATGCATATCCGGACTACTCCCAGTTCCTAAGAAATCAAGGGGTTTAACTCCACATGGCTTTCATTGACGAATACATGCTAGAAAAAGAGAGAAATGTGGGACATATTAAAAAACTAAAGTAACCCCTGAAGAATGGTTGATCCGGATGATCCCCTATGTCGTGTGTGTAACCTACTATCTTTCAGCTGTAGATTTTCCCTCCAAAGGTGCTCGTATCATCCCAGGTGAAGCCTTTGGTTCCTTGCACTTCTCTCCTCTCTCTTCAGTGTCATGCAACAGAAAATAGTTGCCCCCTCTGGTCTATCTGAACTCCCTCAAGTCATAGGAATCACTTAAGGTACAAAATAATGCCAGCCATTGGATTAGAGTGCTATCTTCAAATTGTCTGATCGGGTAGACTCGGTAGTACCGACCAGAAAGTCAGTAGTACCAAGTTTATAGGGTAGACATGGTTCATCACAATGTCAGTACTATCGACTTGTCTCGATAGCACTGATTATTTAGGTTACTTGAGCACTTCTTCCATGATGTCACCTCGGTAGTACTGAGTCGGTGAACTTGGTTGTACTGATTTTTCTCGATTTATTCATAAACTTTACTAACATTCTTTTAGTACTACCAACTTTGGGTGTCAGTAGTATCGAGTCTCAGTGAGTCTTCTAGTCCAGTGCTGACGTGAAGTGGGTACCAGCGAATTTTGGTGTCAGTAGTACCGAGTTTGTGAAGCTCAATTGTTCCTGAAATTACACAAGAACATGGATAAGTAATCGGGACAAATATTAAACCATTTTAAATAGTAAAAATCATATAATTTTATGCATTTATATAGAACAATCCATTGATAGCATTTCCTACATAATTAAACAAATAAATGACAAATCAACACATAAAGTCAAGGAAAATATGTCTGTGAAAATGACTAAAAATCCATGCATCCATTCTGAAGGAGAAAGTTAGCACTTTTATTCTGGGAACATTGCCACCAAAAAGGGAAGATTTGGGCTATTTTAACATATCATGTTATATCAGGAGGATAAGATTTGGGGAAGCTTTATGTGACTCAGGGGCAAGCATCAAGCTCATACCTTGACCACTTTCAAGAAGCTAGGTCTTAAGGAGTCCATACAGAGCAATATGACCATATAGATGACAGACAACTCAATGGTGAGGCCTTACGGTATATTTGAGGATGTTCTTGTTAAGGTGGATGGATTTGTATTTCCAGCAGACTTTGTAATCATGGAGATGCAAGATGGTCAAGGCAATGAATTATTACTCAGGAGTCCATTCTGAGCCACAATAGATATGATTCTAGAGATGAAAAGAGGAGGACTGACATTGAAATAGAGAAGACCATTTTGAAAGCTTGATGCTCGAGCCTACACAGACTGCCAAGGGGAAAACACAGTGTCACATGCTGCAGTAGGTCTAAGAAAATGTGTCATTATTTCTGGGGAAGCCATTTCTTGATATGGTTCATGTGATGACATAGGCCCACAAAGGCACACTGGCGATGGACATCTTGGAAAACACAAAGGGAATTTCTTTGAAAAGTTTCCTTTGTTGATTATATATTGTGATGTAATACCATATTAAAAGATTGTTGCGTGAAATGCTATGTATGGTAGGTGATGAATTGATGGATTTAGAGGCACTAGTAAATCTAGATTCACCCTAATCTATATATGAAAGATCAATTTATGGTTTATGAGAATGATGGAAGTTGTTAATTAGTTAGAGGATTTTGTGTTAAATGGTAAATGCTTAATTCAAGTAGAGTAATAATTAGAAATGACAATGATATTGTTAGAATAAATTAAATATCATTAGACAAAAGATTCCCTGGATACTATAGAATCCTCACAGGAGGCTTGTGATGTGGGGAGGAAACATGCTTCCCTACTGGAGGTATTTTGTCCAAATTGAGGTAAGATAGAGCATACCAGTTCGGTGCACAGTTCTAGGCTAGTAATGGCAATTTCCTTATAGTTTTATGGTACCCAACACCAACCAGGGATGGTACTGGCACCTGTATTACTGACCAATGGGCATCCTCGGTAGATCCATTGATGCACAACAAATCAGAGTGCTTTGACTCTCTACTTTAGTACTCAGCTTTAGAGGATGAGTCTAGATATCTGACCACTCTCATAGATGTTGAGAGCCAGACGTGGCAATGCCAGTTGTTGATGTGGTATTGAGATTAAAGACTTAGGATCCTGAACATGCTTCTAAGTCTTTTATAGTGAGATCGTAACTTTCTGTGATGCCTTCACATGTTGTGGTACACCTCATGTGGGTCCAATGGCATAATAAATTAATGAAACATTATGTGGATGGATTTATTTTATCCTTTTACTTCAGTCAATATTAGATCAACTATCATGTTGATTGATTTATAGTCCTAAAACTGCCATTCCTACATGATATTATATTTAAGTCTTATCAATTGCATACATCCAAATTATCATGGTTACTTGTTAATTTACTATGCACTAAGACAATATCTCATCAACCTACTAGAACACTTTTTAGGTAAAGAACTAGCTCCACTAGAAGAGGTAGAAGACCATTTTTATCAAGAATAGAGAAGAGGTCTTATGAAGAAGTAGTTAGATTAGCTAGTTGGTCACTTATCCTTCCACTAGATCCTAGAAATGAGTGAGTGAGATTAGAGAGTAGTTTGTAATGAATTGTTCTTGATGTATATCAAATGATAACCCTTTATTCTATGAAAAAGTTGAACTTTGTTGTAATAGTCAATGTTAATAACATCTGATGTTTCAAGTTCAAATAAATCCATGCTTCTGCAAATTTCTTTATGACTAACAAAAGAAGAAGAAAAATTAAGGTGGTTTATATCATATGTTAAAATGGTTGGTTTTCTGTAACCCTCCTTGATGGTCCCTAACCCCAGTTAGTGAGTTCGGGCCACATCAACTTTTGGTATCAGAGCATAGGTTGAAGAAAATTTGACTTTAGGTTTGGGATAGGGGATACATGATACCAATAGGATTAGGATGCCTTCCTCTTTAAGCTACAATTTTCTAACAAATGCATTACCCTTATGGATATGCAGATGGAAAGAAGAGGACATGGTCTTGGTGAGGAAAAAGCTGAGAGCCACTATGGCCTTGACCCTCAAATCATGGCTCAAGGAGGAGAAGATAGGGATGAGGCAACAAGGATGCACCATATCTTCCTGGAAACAAAAGAGAAATATAAGTTGGATAGGAGGTCTTCATCTTCTAGTAAGGATCTAATGAGATCCTATGAGCTGGTGAAGAAGCTTGGTGGGACTAAATTTTCTAGAACAACATATCCAGTTGTAGCAGATGCATGGGTCTGACAACAAGAAAAGGTTTTGTGCTTAATGGAGTTACCAAAGGATAACCAGATCAATCATGTTGTCTATATACTCAAAGGAGATGCTGAGGTGTGGTGGCGTGGAGCGAAAGATAAGAGGAGAAATATAGAAATGACTTGGAAGGATTTTGTGGATGAGATTCACTTACAATATTTTCCTCCTACCTTTCTGAGTGATAAAATAAGACAGCTGGAAAATATCAGGCAATGCAATATGACAACCGGAGAATACAAGGCATACTTTACAAGGTTGGCAAGTTACTATCTTTAGCTTGAATCATATGGCATAAAAAGGGGTAGGACATTTCAACCAGAATTAAGACCACAAATTAGACACAATGTATCAACAACTGGTCAGAGGGATAGAGAAAACTTTAGAGAATTTGTTGAAGCAATGTGGTGTGTAGAAGTGTTAATTAATGATAATAAGTAGACTGAAAGTAGAAAAAGATCTGGAGATTTGGGTAGAGGTGGACAAAGTAGTGGCAGACATAGAGGAAGTGATGGTCTCTTTTCTAAAATAGAATGAGGTCTTAGTTGTTTTAGAATACAAGGATATACTTTTTTTCTTATTGGAGGGAGGTCTAGTTCTAGTAGATGGAATACACCACCCACTAGGGCACCTCCAACTAGGTTTTCAGGATCGTCAATGTCAGTTACAGGTTCGTAGAGGCAAGGTACATATCATGGAACTATTTGTTACAAAAATCCTCGCTCCTAAAGACTAGAAAGCCAAAGGTGAGAGAACCTGAGCATTAGTCCATAGGATGGATCACATAACATATGCATGAATAAAACCACAAACAAGAACTAAGGTATGAGATAAGAAATCACAAAAGAATGCTAAACTAATACATGGCATCAGATCAAAGGTCCCATATATCAACCATGTGTGTTTCATTTGCATGTCATTATATCATCGGAGTATGAGAAGATTGTTGGGAAATAGGGGCACAAAGTATAGCAGTCAAAACAAAAAAATTATCTATCTATATTGCCATAATAATAAGATAGCATCAACTACTATGAAATATGAAGGTTGGTTTTAATGAGTTATACCTAGTTTTGGAGCAAGTCTAGTGACAACACTCGCTTCTTTGCAACTGCTGACAAGTTGCTCTTGTAGGGTGGCTGTATAGCTCTTGGTCTTCACCATGAACAGTTGTCTACACAACCTCAACAATGACTCCAGTGGTCTAACCAAGGATTGTATGTTGACTTTTCTCTCTAAGCAGAAACTAAAGGACTCCTGCCTCTAAGTAGTCCACACGGACTAACTAGAACTCTTGTCCTTCTCCAACAATGGACAAGAAGGAGTTATCCCTCACATTGGTGTACTAGTCACCAACCTACTCTCCCACAATGACAACTTCTCAGTTCTTCTCTCCTGATGGATATCCCTCCTTGTCGGGCAGGACTTTCCTGGGCTCTCTTGGTTACCACAACCAGAAAGGACAACAATTGTCAGAGGAACTTATTCTCAATTGTTTGTGTTGTGTCTTGGGAAGACCCCAGTACCCTTCCTTTTATAGGAGAGGTTAGGGTCAGGGTTCCCAGTCTGCACAACATTATGTGGGAGTGTAAAGGACAATAAGACTTGAACTTTCACAACCTATGACAGATGAAACTTTCATTTTTCACACCCAGACAGTCATCAGTCGTTTAGTAGTTTCCCAATCATACAAGAATTTGGCAATTTCGATTCCAATTAATATACATATTTAATTTACTTGGTCTTCAAGTATATGCAATCAAAACTATTTGAGAAACATCCCAAACCTTTGTTTGTCCCAACTTGTAATGAGCCCACCTCCCAATAACCCCCAATTAAGGGAGACCAAGAGGTCAGAGCCGTTATCCCAATTTCTGGATCAAAGGTTCAACAAATAATCAATAATAATTATCAAATTCTACTATACTAAACAGAAAGATTGTAATAAAAATTAACTGTGCATACCTTTTTTAAAAACTTGGATATCTACTTTTAACCACATCTGGAGCCTATTCTAACTAATCCTCCTTTGTACTTTAATTCTCATTTAATTCCACATATGCCACTTTACTATTTATTCTTTTCACTTGAACCTAAAATGCCGACAAACAAAAGTCGGTCAGCATAAATGAATTATGCTGGTGTGTGGGGGAAACAATAATTGTGAAATTGACTGTAACAACATATTGCAGTCAACTATGATTTAACAAACAACTTTATGTTTTAAATATAACTACGCGATCCATACATATCCTATCCTTTGCGTTGTCCCTACAGTGGACCTGGATGCTACCTTCCTTATGGTAGATCCCCATTAAACCCCACATGATCCTACCTAACACGTGAATCAATTTCTAGGGTTGAGTCACATGGCACTACCCGTAGGTAGCCCACTCCTAAACTCATGGTGTGCTAGAGAGTCTCATGGCACTACATGTGGGTAGCCCAATTTTTAACTCATGATAGCCTAGACCTTGCTCTAGGTTACCCTTTTTAGCAATTTCAAAGCCACAGAGGAGGACCCAGATCTAAGCCAGTTATATATACATATTTATAGTGATAATCATAGTCACTTTATAGTTGCATGAAATAAAAGTCATCCAAGCAGTTATTTTTAGGCAACCGATAAAACTTCTGGGAATCGCTGTGAAACTAAAGTGATTATCCATAAGCGTAACCACATACCTGTCAGGCTGATTTGAGACTGAATCATCCAATCAATCAAGAAATCTAATTAAGCAACCACAAAATGAGATCCTGAAATATGCATACAATTTCCTATTATTGATCATGCCATCAAGATCTATTAAACCTAGCTCGCTTCCTAGGGTTTCTAGTCCACCTTTAGGGTTTCCATTGCAATTAGGGTGTCACTTTATTTTTACTATTTTAAACCCTAATTTTCCGTAATTGTCTCATCTATTCTTCACGAAAGATATTAAGGTTACCTTTTAACAACATATAACCTTATTTTCAGATTAACGACATCATTATCCATCAATGAAGTCCATTAAGCCTCTTTTACATTAAAGCTACCATTTTTATCCTTTTAATCCATGACAAGATCATTATGCTCATTTATCATCAATTCATACTTCACTATGGTCTAATTCACATATGAACTCTATTTGTCATTAATTCTACCTTTATCCATTAGAAAACCCTAATTACTACATTAAGGGTATTTATCCACAATTAGAAACTTTTATACTCAAAATGGCTTAGAATTATCGTATCTCAACTTTAATCATGAAATTGAACAATTAAAACCATTAAGAGTCACGTTTACTAATATTAGGGTTTCAAGGCCCATTAAATAATATTTATGCACATGAAACTCTAAATTAAACCAATTATGCGCAAAGTTCATCCTTTTTGTTCTTAATGTACCTTTTTACAATTAACAGGTTAATATCAACTTTAATCATCCATTAAACCCTACTAAATACATTAATCATCTCAAAATAGGGTTTGTTAATCATTAAAGCATTAAAGTTGACAACTTCCATTACTTCACAAATTTCAAAAGGAATTAGCCTCTAAAACCATTTTTAATGAATTCCTCTCATTTCTTTGAGAAAAATACATATATCATATGTACCAATCCGAGCTACCATTATTTAGTTATGAATTCTGCAAGAATTACCTTTTTGGACCAATCATAGGCAGACACGTCAGCCCACTTCATGCGACGTAGCCCGCCGTTTTGAAAACATAATGCAAATATGAAAAAAACCTTGGTTAAGTGATCACTCCTTCACCCGCGGATTGGCATAACGATCCAATGTGACCTGCATTCTTCTTCTTCCTCCCGACCCACTACTATTGCCGATCGCAGCCCTAGGCATGACTCCTCCTTTCGTCTCTGACCCCGATGGTCACCGCCGATCGTTCCCTTAGCTCTACCACATCACGTCGCACATGGGGCTCCACCCAGCTCATGGCCTAGGTGTCTGTTTCAAAAGAAACCAACCTGTAACTTGCGACCAACTTGCAGCCATCCAGTGGTTGTTGTGCAAGTTTTAGAGCACAGGGAGGATGACCTCATTTGCTTGTGGTGTCGTGGAAGCATTGAGCTTCCAACGTACTCAAGTCCTGGGCTCCTTGTTGCCCCAGGGTCGCACTACCTCCATTGTTAGGGTTTTGAACAAAAACGATGAAGAACGAGAGAGAAGGGTGCATGGGATCCTCTTGGATTCAGCCAAGGGTGCTACCCCTTATATAGGGGAGGGTATCCCCACCCCAGAATGCTTGCCCACGAAGCAAACAAGACTTTTCCTAATAGGAAAGAAATTTTCCTTAATTAAGAAGTATTTTCTCTCTCTTTAGTAATTCCTTGTTTATCCATGATCCTTGGTCACTAAGGAATTCGAAACTCATCTCTTTTCATCATCATGCTTCACTTTTAATCTATTGGCTATGAATTTTGTATTTCCTTTTAGTATAAAATACTCCTTTTTAACAATGCCACAAAATCCATTAATTATGTATCACATTATCCTCTTATTTTACATTATTTTTATTTTCTCTTTCTTCTCCATTGGGGCTCCTTGGACCCCAAGAAACTCTAAGATTTCGAAATTCCTTTTTAAGGATACTTATTATCCTTTTGGATGCATCTATATTCATTATTTCTAATTATCTCATTTATTTCTTTATTAAAATATCTCTTTTTGAGGATTTATCTTTATCTTACTTTTTCTTTATTAAAATTACTTTTAACATTAGGAACCTTATGGATACGAAAATCCATCAAAGATAACTCAATTATACCTCTTTTCACTTATTTCCCACATTTTATCATTATTTTCAATTTCTTTCTTAATAAAGAAATATTTAATTGATCTTTTCTTTTCTTGTTGCATTATCTTTGCAACTTTGGACTCCTTGGGACCCAAGGAACCCAAGGGCATGAAATACACCTTTGGATTAAATTCTTTTGCATTCTAGAGGTTTCTACATTTTTCTTTTCTCCATTTCTTATTAGTATGAGTTCCTTTTGTCTTTTCCTTGTTATTGGGCCCAATAGCCAATAAAGCCCACAAAACAACCAACAAGTCTATTGTAAACGAAACTCATTTATTCAAAACAAATTATATCATTATTTGTTCCAATATCTTTAATATGAGAAATTACATTTCTCACCAAATGAACCCAAAAGTTGGGGTTGTAACATCCTTCCCCTCTTATAGGAAATTTTCCTCTAAATTCCATCAAGCAAACAAACAATTCAGGATAGGACTTTTCCATGTCCATCATTGGCCCCTATGTGGCTTTACCTTATCCATGGCACTTCCAAAGAACCTTTATCATCACATATTATTTTCTCTGAGTTCTTTCACCTTGGCATCCATAAACCTCACAGTTGTCTCAGGTCATTTCAGCCTCCCTTGGGGCTCACTAGGTTCATTTCTCCGCACAAGGCCCAGGTACCTCACATAGTTCTCTAAATTGGACACATGAAACTCCTCACACATTCCATTATCCTAAGGGGTAAGGTCAAACTTAACCTTCTCCACCAATCCATCTCAAATGGACCCATATATCGGGGACTCAACTTTCTCAACTGTATCTTAGAGGGGTTGGAATTTCACATCACATACTCTCCCACAGTGAGCTGCATGTCAGTGTTCTTTGCATCAGCTCATGACTAATGTCGCCCTTGGGCTCTCTCTCAGCCATTGCATGATCAAAGCAACTTCATCTGCACACACTATGGTTCTTTTTCTGACCTTCGTGAGGTCCCTTCACCAACATCATCTTAATGAAGTGGTGACCGACACACCCTCCCTTACAGAGCTCCTTTACATCCTGATACTGGCTATGGTGGTTATCATCACATCTTACAAAACACAAGAACTGTCTCCATGTATCACCCTGAATGAGCACACATGCTCTCATCAGACCCTCTAGTCTAGATCATATTAACCATTAGTTAGGGGTGATAAACTATACTAACATTGAGTTCTTCATGTATCTACTTCCACCTTATGAAAGTGAATCTTTAGGTCATACTCAAGAACATTTGAACTCACATGATGGTGTAGTTGAACCATCTCTTTCTCATATGTAGCTCAACCAGATCCATCCCTTAATAGTATTCTTTCTTTCTCATGTCATCTAGGTAAGGAGATCTACCATAACCCATATTGCATCTTGACCTTCCTTGGTTTAGGGGAGACTTACCCCAACATCCATAGTGATGAACTCCCATTCCCTCTTGGGAACTCTTTATCCTATATATCAATGCATTGGGTTACTGGTGCTCAACCTTCACCTCCTGTCATGCATGGAAACATACCACATGCAACTTCATCTTAAGCATCCAAAGTGCTATTGTCACTTACTATCTTTGTAGTACCACTGTAAATGGTGATCTTAAATCATGATCTTCTAAATGTCATGATCCCTCAAGATCAATTCTTAAACCACTATCATCAGGGTTTTACCACCTTCCTATCCCAAGAAGTAAATCTGAGGTTCTACAACCATCCTTTTATTTTCATCAAGGCCTAGGCTGGCCAAACAACTACTAATTTGTTCAAAAGATCTCGTTACGTCTGAGTGTTAGCCAAACATATCTCCTTTTTCAAACTTAGGGCTGACCCAAGAGCCTCTTCTAGCCTCTAGCTAAACTAAGCAGCTGCATCTCAACCAGGGCATCCATTACTACTTCACATCCTTAGGTGTTAGGTAACGTTGAAGACATACACCTCCATGTATTCCACTTATTATCGCATCTCAACTCTAAGTCTATCTCCATCAAGAAAACTTTGACCTTATTCTCTTGGTTTTCCAACTCAACCTTGTATAACTCATAACTCATGATAAAAAAATCCTGCATACGATGACTACTTTATTTTTTTCTTATGTTGGTAAACCATCCATGTATCGTTCACTCCACAAGGGTATATTATCATCTCTTTCCTCATACCTCATAGCAACGTTACAACTCACTTCATTTTTATCCTTGGTGTATGACATGTGTACTGTCCTATCTCTCACTCCCATAATAAGAGGAAATAAGCATTTGGTTGCAGTTCAAATACAGAGTTCTTCCTGTTCCAAGAGTAGATATGATACATCCCACCTTGCGAGTACACCTTTAAATCTAAGTTGAAACGTGCAACATATGTCTCTACATCACAAACATCTCAATATCAAAGTTACTTCCATGGAAAACTGGTCTCGAACCTATTTGGTCCACACACATTCCTTGGTCATCTCCTCTAGGTCTATAGGGTGTTGGCACTTTTGGGGTCATCCCTCTTCCCTCATGCATCCAGAGAGTGCCCTAATCATCTGCCCTTTGGGTCCCATGACTTCATGAAGGTGATCAATCTCCTAACCCATGGCCCTCAGACAATGATAGTTGTCACCTCCCAACCATATGGTCATGTGCAACTAGGGAATTAGGAAACTCCTACTTCCATCGGTCTTATCCCTACCTAACCCTAGGATAGACTTAGGATTCTATTATAGTACATGTACAACTTAAAACCTTACCCAAGCCTTCATCATCTCTCTCTCTCTACATTCATGGGCTGACTTTCATCCTTTCATATGGGTCATGGAAACCTGCCTACCTTGGCCAGGCCCCATACCGATTACCTCCATGGTAACACATCCACATGCACTTAGAGATGGTTATCTATGGGTCTATAGGTTCATTCTCATACCATGTACTTTTCACTTAGCTTCTCAAGATCCTATGAGGCCTCTTTAGGTTACCTCAAAACCAACAAAATTGGTATACACCCTACAAAAGGGTCCCTCTCACAGGATGGGAGGAAACTACATCTTGATAACAAAGGTCACAAACACCCTTATGTCCAGGGTTTACATCCACATGAGCATGTTTAGCCCTAGCAAACTACTAAGGCACAAGCAGACCACCTACCAAACCATGCTAGGTCACACTTGTTCTCATCCTCGACATTGGATCAAGATCAAACCTTCTCATGTCACCACTTTGGCTATGAGGGATTCATCAACCATACCTTAAACTTAAGGGGTTTCCCTTTCCTCTCAACATGAGGAGTGTCATACTCAAATATATAGAACTCAAATCTCGTCATGAGCATTGGGTACACCACTTCCCCTCTTAGACCTAGGAACCCTAGGTTCACATTTCTGATGTCCAACTGCCTGCTCCACCTTTTTAACCACGAACCAAGCATGTACAGAGTATGGTATGCACTTCCCATTATCCTTCCACTTGAACAACACTTCAGAGAGGAGTTCTCCTCAAGGAAAACCAACATGGTATAAGTCTTCACAACTTGTTACTAAACCTCTTTAGTGTCTTAAGGAACTCTTCTTCCTGTCTCCGAAGGTAAACACCTATACCATAGACACCGAGGTACCAGAAGCCTCATCCTCTCTCTAGGGTTTGGTTCCTCTAATGGAAACCAAGATATCATCAACTTCTAGGAATCAAGCATGAGGCAACCACAACCATCAACTTAGGTCGCATCATCCATGAATCCCCACTATTCCTCATATCTAAAAGTCTAAGCTCCCAACCTTCTGGCTTAACTCACAAGCTATCCCTCATATTCTCCTGGCCAGGGTTTTAGCCTACTGTCATCACTATTGACGTTCCATGGGTGCATAGTATGCCATGCCCATAGGATTTCTATAGGTTCTTCACTAACCTCCTCATTTAAGGAGATATCCTTCACTCTAACATGCACGACCCTTCCCAGGGTTGGGTTTCCAAAGGTACTAGGTCATCCAACCTCACATGACTCATATCGGCATCCAAAGTCACATCCATACACCTGGCCTAACATGGCATCTAACACATCATGCCATCTCTCTCTAACCACCACTTAGGTTTAGCGTTAACATCATTCTCAGAGGAGGTGTCAGATCTCTACTTATAATGGAGGTCTCTATCTCCAAGACTAACTCTCTTTACTTATCCTCCTAACAAGAAGGTCTAGCCTCAGGTCTCTCCTGAGGGCATGACAAATTATGTCATATGTCCTAAGCATGTATCTATTCTTTAGTTTATGCTTAATCTATTAAGCTTATGTCCATGATATCTTATTTACATGCTTTTCATTAATTTGGTGGAGGATTCCTTAAACCTTATCAACCTTACCCATACCTCAAGAGGGTGAGGAAAAGAGAGAAAACCCTAATCCTTATAATCCTTAACAACATTTGAGTTGAGAAGGGATGAACAAGATGAGAGAGTCCTAAAGGTATCTTATTTCGAGTAAAATCCAGAGAAATTGGCCAGGCAGTCACACTAACCTGGGAGTCCTCGTATTTTGACTAGCGGTGTAGAGGAAAATCTTTCCAGCCCCCAGACGTGATCCTTTTCTAGACACCTTTGTCTTTCAAAAAATCCTCTAATAACTCCCTTAGGTTCTATGGAATTTGTAAAATTTAATAATTATTAAGGATTAAATGAGGAACTTATGCTCTGATACCAAATGTTACGACCCCACCTCCCAGTAACCCCCAATTAAAGTAGACCAAGAGGTCAGATCTATTATCCTAATTTCCGGATCAAAGGTTCAACAAATAATCAATAATAATTATCAAATTCTACTATACTAAATTGAAAGACTGTAATAAAAATTAACTTTGCATACATTTTTCAAAAACTTGGATATCTACTTTTAGCCACATTTGAAGCCTATTCTAACTAATCCTCCTTTTTACTTTAATTCTCATTTAATTCCACATATGCCACTTTATTGTTTGTTCTTTTCACTTGAACCTAAAATGCCGACAAACAAAAGTTGGTCAGCATAATTGAATTATGTTGGTGTGTGGGGGAAACAATAATCATGAAATTAAGTGTAACAACATATTACAGTCAACTATGATTTAACAAACAACTTTACATTTTAAATATAACTACATGATCCATACATATCATATCCTTTGTGTTGTCCCTGCAGTGGACCTGGATGCTACCTTTCTTATGGTAGATCCCCATTAAACCCCTCATGATCCTACCTAACAGGTGAATCAATTTCTAGGGTTGAGTCACATGGCACTATCCGTAGGTAGCCCACTCCTTAACTCATGGTGTGCTAGAGTGTCTCATGGCACTACATGTGGGTAGCCCAATTTCTAACTCATGATAGCCTAGACCTTCATCTAGGTTATCCTTTTTAGCATTTGCAAAGCCACAGAGGAGGACCCGGATCTAAGCCTGTTATATATACATATTTATAGTGATAATCATAGTCACTTTATAGTTGCATGAAATAAAAGTCATCCAAGCAGTTATTTTCAAGCAACCGATAAAACTTCTGGGAATCGCCGTGAAACTAAAGTGATTATCCATAAGCGTAACCACATACCTATTAGGCTGATTTGAGACTGAATCATCCAATCAATCAAGAAATCCAATTAAGCAAGCACATAATGAGATCCTGAAATATGCATTCAATTTCCTATTATTTATCATGCCATCAAGATCTATTAAACCTAGCTCGCTTCCTAGGGTTTCTAGTCCACCTTTAGGGTTTCCATTGCAATTAGGGTTTCACTTTATTTTTACTATTTTAAACCCTAATTTTATGTAATTATCTCATCTATTATTCAAGAAAGATATTAAGGTTACCTTTTAACAACATTTAACCTTATTTTCAGATTAAAGGCATCATTATCCATCAATTAAGTCCATTAAGACTCTTTTACATTAAAGCTACCATTTTTATCCTTTTAATCCATGACAATATCATTATGTTCATTTAGCATCAATTCATAATTCATTATGGTCTAATTCACATATGAACTTTATTTGTCATTAATTCTACCTTTATCCATTAGAAAACCCTAATTACTACATTAAGGTTATTTATCCACAATTAGAAACTTTTATACTCGAAATAGCTTAGAATTATCGTATCTCAACTTTTATCATGAAATTGAACAATTAAAGCCATTAGGAGTCAGATTTACTAATATTAGGGTTTCAAGGCCCATTAAAGCATATTTATGCACATGAAACTCTAAATTAAACCAATTACATGCAAAGTTCATCCTTTGTTTTCTTAATGTACCTTTTTACAATTAACAGGTTAATATCAACTGTAATCATCCATTAAACCCTACTAAAAACATTAATCATCTCAGAATAGGGTTTCTTAATCATTAAAGCATTAAAGTTGATAAGATCCATTACTTTTCGAATTTCAAGAGGAATTATCTTTCAAAACCATTTTTAATGAATTCCTCTCGTTATTTTTAGCAGAATACATATATTATATGTACCAATCCGAGCTACCATTATTTAGTTATGAATTTTGCAAGAATTACCTGTTTGGACCAATCAGAGGTTGATACGTCGGCCCACTTCATGCGATGTAGCCCATCATTTTGAAAACATAACGCAAAGACAAAAAAGCCATTTGTTAAGTGATCACTCCTTCACCCATAGAGGGGCATAACGGTCCAATGTGACCTGCCTTTTTATTCTTCCTCCCGACGCTGCTACTATTGCCGATTGCAACCCTAGGTGCGGCTCCTCCTTCCATCTCTGACCCGGACGGCCACCTCCGATTGTTCCCTTAGCTCAGCCACATCACACAGCCCCTGGGGCACCGCGCAGCTCATGGCCTAGGTGGTCGTTTCAAAATAAACCAACCTGCAACTTGCGGCTAACTTGCAGCCATCCAGTGGCTGTTGCGCAAGTTCCAGAGCACAGGGAGGATGGCTTGGTTCGCATGTGGTGTAGTGGGAGCATTGGGCTTCCAACGTACTCTAGTCCAGGGATCCTTGTTGCCCCGAGGTCGCACTACCCCCATTGTTAGGGTTTTTAATGAAAACGATGAAGAAGGAGAGAGAAGGGTGCATGGGATCCTCTTGTATTCAGCCAAGGGTGCTACCCCTTATATCCATGGCCCAGAATGCTGGCCCATGAAGCAAACAAGACTTTTCCTAATAGGAAAGAAATTTTCCTTAATTAAGAAGTATTTTCTCTCTTTTTAGCAATTCCTTGTTTATCCATGATCCTTGGTCATTAAGGAATTCGAAAATCATTTATCTTTTCATCACCATGCTTCACTTTTAATCTATTGGCTACGAAATTTATATTTACTTTTAGTAGAAAATACTCCTTTTTGACAATGCCACAAAATCCATTAATTATGTATCACATTATCCTCTTATTTTGCATTATTGGTATTTTCTCTTTCTTTCTTCTCCATTGGGGATCCTTGGACCCCAAGAAACTCTAAGATTTCGAAATTTCTTTTTAAGGATACTTATTATCCTTCTGGATGCATCTATATTCATTATTTCTCATTATCTCATTTATTTCTTTATTAAAATATCTCTTTTTGAGGATTTTTCTTTATCTTACTTTTTATTTATTAAAATTCATTTTAACATTAGGAACCTTATGGATATGAAAATCCATCAAAGATAACTCAATTATACTTCTTTTCACTTATTTCCCACATTTTATCATTGTTTTCAATTTCTTTCTTAATAAAGAAATATTTAATTGATTTTTTCTTTTCTTGTTGCATTATCTTAGCAACTTTGGACTCCTTGGGACCCAAGGAACCTTAGAGGCATGAAATCCACCTTTGGATTAAATTCTTTTGCCTTCTAGATGTTTCTACATTTTTCTTTTCTCCATTTCTTATTAATAATGGAGTTCCTTTTGTCTTTTCCCTATTATTGGGCCCAATAACCAATAAAGCCCACAAAACAACCAACTAGGCTATTGTAAACGAAACTCATTTATTCAAAACAAATTATATCATTATTTGTTCCAATATCTTTAATATGAGAAATTACATTTCTCACCAAATGAACCCAAAAGTTGGGGTTGTAACACAACCGGGCCATATCACCTAGGCGAGATGCTCGTCTAGTGAGTTGAGATGAGCTAGTTAGTTCAATCATATTGAAACTGTGGCATACAAATCTCAAAAACATGATCTACTTAAGCGGAAGCGTTCGTTAGCAGCGAATTACTGAAAATCACTAAAAATTAAAACCTTTTACGAAGAGATCCATACGTTGGAAAACTCTTTCAAAAAGAGCCAAAGTAATTCAAATACATTCTGGTTCACAAGTACATATCTTGTACCATCTCTTCTTGAGGATCACATATATCAACTACCCTATTAAAACAATACATAGGCAGCATAAGAACCTCGAGGCATCAAGCCAAAATCTCAGATCGATCTATTAAACTAACTACTGACTCTGAGGACCTGAGAGTACAGAGACTACACATAGGACACTATATACAAGACATTACAGCTAGTGTCTCCACCTGAAAATTCACTATTGTCCCTGATGCTGTTGTTGCTCTTCCCCTATTGTAGGGTTTCTGCCTCTTCTTCCGCATCTACCTAAAAAGTTGGATCCCACGGGGGTGAGATAATTGAAATTTCCCCAGCGAGAGATATAACTCTCTACCAGAAACATTACTATTGCAATTTATTAGAGTACAACTGAGAAGAGGAATCATATATTTTTCAACAGCAGTTAAATCAATGTCTAAATAGGTTAGAACAATATTCATATTCAAAGCATTTTAGCTATAACTTGTTAAAGCAGCATGTCACTTATCCAATAAGGAATATGAATAACATGTATAACGTTTATCCATCTAGGATATGGTAAGTAAGATAACATCAACCAATGATTCTCATATTTCAACCTTAAGCAAATATGCTACACGGCTGATTACATTTTACAATCATACTTAATGCCCTGAAGAGATGAAGTATACCGTTCATGCTCCAACCGACCATGATTACTTAAGGAATCAGTACCACACAAGGTCAATGGAAGATCCAGACTCCAAGATCTCACCCTTCTCAGTCAGTACGAGATTATTTGGCAGAGACATCACATGTCAAACTGCAATTAGCTTGTCAGGGTATATTGGCATCTTTACTATAGAGTTATATCCCGCATCATATACTCTCTTCAGGGTTATGGCCCATAGCCAATGCCTGGTATCATATCATGGAGTCATGGCCCGTAGCCATACTCTTATTGGGGTATGGTCCGTAACCAATCATGTACATAGGATATAGCCTGCAGCCATTCCTATGGGGCATGAGGATATAATTGCCCAATTACCCCCACATATTCAAAAATATGCACTCCGAGTTTAACTCGTTTCACCATTCAGCAAATTCTGACATTGATGGATATGTGGTTAGGGAAACTACATTATATGATATCACTTGTTTAGTTAAGTGTATTACCATATTCTTTTAGCATCAAACAAGTTTCCAAACATCAATTATTTTAACAATTGCTACAAAGAATGTGTAATACTTTCATCAAGTACTGTTCAAATCTTTAATAAAGCATTGGGATCTCAATACCTAATCTCATCAGGAACATTCTCATCCTTTCACAAACTCATCATCATGATTATGGAAAATGGGTGTTCAAACCCTCAGTTTATCAAAGAACACTTGTTACCACTTATCAGGTAACTAGTATCTTTAGGTCATCTGACCAAGGTAAACATGATACTTGCTACACAAGCATCTCACATGGCTCACAAAGCCCATTTCATCTCTTGTTACCTCTCACAAGGCAAAAAAGCATGTTATGGCTCACAAGGCCCATTAACAATAATAAATGAAACATCATAGCTCATACCTAGCTATGCTCATCATCTCATGATACCTGCACAGTTAGTATACTTGATAACAGTTATATCAATTACATTTTAACACCATGCTATACAAGGTAACACCACTTATACCCTTATTAGGGTTAGGGTTTCCCAATTCATATCAATCAGGGTTACTCATTTCCTTACACAAATTAGGGCTAGATTTTCAAATTAGGGTTTCATAATACATAGCATCACCCTGAATTAGGGTTTCACATCACATTACCCTTTATTAGGGTTTCTCACCACATCATTACCTTGAATTAAGGTTTATTATAACATTTCCCCTAAAATTAGGGTTTCATGTAGCTTTACCCAAAATTAGGGTTTTCATGAAGCATTCCCTTAAATTAGGGTTTTTCATTACAATGCCCTGAATTAGGGTTTCTCATATCATTACCCTAAATTAGGGTTACACCATTACCCTTGATTAGGGTTTCACCTATCTTTACTTTAAATTAGGGTTAGAGCTCATCAACTTTCTCGATTAGGGTTTCATGATCTCATCATCATGGATCAAACCCTAATTACATATTTTAATCATGTTGAAAGTGTTGAGGATAAATCACTACATGATTATCACTCATGTATGAGTTCCTCACTCTCATATTTTCTAGGATGTTAATTACTTCAATCTTGATTAGGTTGAATCAATTTGAATGAAGGGTTGGCATAGTGTATTGAGTCGTTGCTTCCATAAGCATCAAATGTCAATTATTCTAAGCATACTTATTCACTAAGTACCTTAGTGATACTTTTATTGTAATCAACCTTGAGATGCTTTATGATCACTCATTTAGGTTTGAGGTTAATTGATCCTTCAAATGATTTGGATTGAAATCTCCAAACGATCTTGAATTAGTACCTTCAAACGGTTTGAAACCGTTTAGACCTCCAAACGGTCAACTCTCCCAAACGGTCAACATGACCGAACAGACTTGAGTCAACACTTCAAATGGTTTTGAAATCATTTAGACCTCCAAATGGTCAACTCTCCCAAACAGTCAACATGACCAAATGTCTTGAATCAACACTTCAAATGGTTTTAATACCGTTTAGACCTCCAAATGGTCAACTCTCCCAAATGGTCAACTCTTCCATACGGTCAACTCTTCTATATGGTCAACTCTTCCATATGGTCAACATGACCAAACAGTCTTGATGAAACTATTTGAACCATCAATTAGAGTTTTGAAATCAAGAAACCATCTATTAGGGTTTTGAAATCAAGAAACCATCAATTGTTGACATTATTGGAACTAATTCAATTGAAACCATTGAATCACCATTCAACCATGACAGGACCTGACCTCAAATGGTCTTGAGGTCATTTGACCCCAAACAGTCTTGAGACCGTTTGGTGTCAAACGGTCTTGAGACCGTTTGACCCATCCAATCACTGAAATTGGTTGAATTCAATTAGGGTTTCTTCAATAACCTGATTTAGGGTTTGTACTCAAGGAACCTTAAAGTGTTGAACCCTTTGGAATTAATTCAATTAAGTATTATTGGATCATAATCAATCTATAACATCATCTGACCTTAAACGGACTTGAGGTCATTTGACCTCAAACGGTCTTGAGACCGTTTGGTGTCAAACGGTCTTGAGACCGTTTGGTGTCAAACGGTCTTGAGACCGTTTGCTCACCAAACGATCTTGAGATCGTTTAGTCTCAAGAGTGAAACTGTTTGCCTAAGATATTCACTGAGGTGAGTGCTTATTATGATGTCATAATTATCAAGATTTTATCCTTCAAAATCTACTGCCATTCTTATGGAAATTTCATCAATTATTCAAAGGAATTTCAAGAAGAACAAAATGATCAACAAGTGATGAAGAATTGAATGTAATAATAACATTTAAGGGTTTAAGTTATATAACCTACCTTCAAAGTTGAAACCAAGCTTCAAGATTCACATCTATAATGGTGAATGAAGCTTTCTCAACCTCTCAAGGTCTGTCCTCAAGCTTTTGAGTGAAAAGAAATGGCTAGGATTGAAGATTGAATGGAGAAAAGAAGAAATCAAGCATTGATTTTCAATTTCCACCATGAAATCAAGGTTGAAGATGATTAAGGAGCTTACCTACAGGTTGGAGTTAGTCCTCCTATTTCTCCTAAGCTCCCTTGTGCTCAGACAAAGTAAGGAGAGAAAGAAAATCTGAAAAGGAGTCCTTATGTGGGTGGAAAATGAGGTATATATAAGGAAATTTCAAGAGAGAGAAAGTCTTACAATAATCCTTCAACTCCCCAAATTGGTGCCACTTAACCCCCCTTACTTCCTTTCATACGAAACTATCAACTCCACCTTTGAATTCCTATTCATTATCCATGAATTAAAGGAAAAGCAATTAAGTACCTTAATTCATATATTACTAATATCCCATATTTAGTGGATATTACTTTTTAGTTTACTAATGTGAGTGGCCTCTCCACTCACTTAGGATATTTTCGGTGCCATAGCAAGGCACAAGGACTTCCACACTTATCCAAATTCAACCTTCACATATTTGGTTGAAAGTCACTCCCATTAATATATTTATTTTTTTTGCATTAAATTGAATTATGTTTCCAATCATGCTTAAATATCGATTATTTTAATATCATGATTCTCTCTCCTCCAAAATAATTCAAATGAGATGCCCCTCTCATTTTCTTTTCTCTACATGATTCCAAGAAACATGAGGGACTCTCAATAAGTGGTATTTTTCATATTGAACCCTAAGCTTTGGGTAAATTGCACATTACACCAAAACTAGGTTTTAATGCACAAACATTGCTCAATAAGATCTTTCTTGGTGCTCAGGCTACCACAAGCCATAACTCTGTATAATTTTCATTCTTATGATGTTTCAACACTTGAGGAACATTTTATCATGTAACATTTGCAAGTTAACCCCTCAACTTGGGTAATTTGCAATTTAGTCCAACACAGGTAGAACATTGTTTCAACATTATTCAAAAAGGACTAAAATTGAAACATAAGTTCCTATTGAGCCTTAATTACTTGTCCAAAAGATAAGAGCAAGCACATAATCAACTTTATTATGCAAAACATCTAAGGTTAGAACATAACCCAGGTCAGGGATGTTACAAAATAGTCAGTTCAAGGGTAGAACTAAGCCAATTCGAACTTCTATTAGCCTGACTCCAAACAGATGTCTCAACTACTTGAGACCCGTCTGGCTACCCAAACGGCTATCTCACCCAGTGAGATGGTATTTTGGAAAACCTGGTCAGCCAATCAAGTGATCGATTACGTGAATTGTATACCTAAACACTTTAGTAATCAATCCAATTGTCATTTAAGATCAAACTCCCCTTCTAGATGAGTTCCTATGTGTGTGACCCTATAGGTCCCATATCACGTTGGCGGTGAGTGTACATAACTTGATTTTGTCATCAAAAATAGAGAGTGGTGCCTGGTCACACATCAGTGCTACCCAAGTGAAATGGAAAGTTAGAGAACAACTTAAACATATAATCTATGTAAGGTGTTGCAATGACTGTATAACTCCTTTGTCTCAGTAGTTTATTTGCCTCTATCCTTCTTCCCACTAACTTTAGGAAACGATTTTATTGCTATGTGTGAGGGAGGACTGGTTGGCAGGTGTGCTGTTGTTGGGTCATCCTGGTCAGTTGTGTTGGCTTTCTTCATGTTTAGATGGTCTGGCAGTGTGATTGCTGCTGTAGTAGCTAATTCCTCACCTTTTGGGTGTTTGGGGTGGTGCTGCTATACTTACAGTAGTTTCCTAAGTATCAGGATGGAGCTAACCAAGGAGTAGGGGTTGACGCTGCTGCTTGGTCTCTGGATGCTTTGCAGGATGTGCTCGCGCTTCCGGCTGATGTCCTGGACCTAATTCGAGCCCTGGATTTCTTAAAGCCTTGAATTTGGGTGTAGGTGCTGAAACCCTAGTTTTCTGGGCCTGTTGAGGTGTAGTTTGTATGTTGTGTCTTTGTACTCATACTTTGTGGGTGGTTTTATGCTATTGAGTGCTTGTCTTTGCTTAAGGCTTCATGTCATTAGGTCGAGTTTGTTTAGGACCTAAGCCTTATGTACAGATTCAGGGTTTGTGTTTTTTTTTGCCCTTAACTACTAGCTTGTTGGTATCAAGGTTTATTTTGATCATGCTATAATGGGGTACTTTGTGCCCAAAGTTTTGGAAATATAGTAACACGCTTTTTGGACCAACCAAAAAAAAATATCCAGGATGAACTTGAGGCATGGTTGGCCATCCTCTCAACATTCAATCCATGTTTCTTGAACCAAGAGCAGACTGTTTGAGTTAATGTGACCTCAATATCATATAGATTCACATGTGCACGAGCATGAATTCCTCAATCTCTCTTATCAAGTGTCTAGGATATCATACTTGAGTAGGAGGGATAAATCCCATATCTATCAGTCATAGCCTATCCCCATGTGTCAAAGTTGCCCAATCATCACCGTTATAATAACCCATGTTTTAGGACTATGTTTGATGATGTCAAAGCATATGCAACAACATGTGACAAGTGCAGTGGTTTCAAGTCTATGAATCACAATCACCACCTTCACTCTGAGAGATGACTATGATCACTACAACCATATGTCACTCTCAAGATGGGTGTATCTGATACTCTATTCCCTAACATGTATCTGTGTGTCTTGTTTGATATTTCCATGTCATGACTAATTAGATTTATTCATCAACCAACTCACACTCTAATCTTATGTGTTATTGTTGTCTATCAACCTTTCACAATAACAGTTGTTCAGGGACATAATGAGAATATGTATATGTACTCTTAACATCCTTATGATCTCATCCACAATGATAATAACTTGAAAATATATGTCATTGAGTAATATAATTCTCTAGACATTCACTTTGTATCCTCACTATCTCATAACTGAGTGAAACAAATGAATTGGAAGCTTGCCTTTGATATATGTTATTATTATTAATCAAATCCTTTTAGGTAATTATGTCGTGTCAATCATCATATGATTTTCTCTATGGGCATACCTTACCAATAGACTCCCACTTGCACTTAGATCCAATCAGCCATGTATCTTATCCTTAATGATCTAAACATGTCCTACATGATTCTTTTGCTCTAGTGCCTATTCAGTGGGTTAGCAACACTTTGCTTATAGTCGAGATATTACATGTTCCTATTCTCTTCGTTGTATGATTTCTTGTATGAGATGGAACTGTCGTAATATGGTACATATTATTCCTTGCCTAATAATTAGCTCCATTATTGTCACAATATCTCTATTGAGTCATCAATGGTTGGAACATCTATAAGTTCATCATATGAACTTTTAGATCAATATAGTATCACTTTATCTTTACAACACAAGTATACTAAAATTCTATTGTAGAATAATTAATGGCTTATAAAATTGAAACATTTCCAACTAGTCAACAATTATATTTTAAATCAAACATATTTAATCTGCAATCATTTTTTTCATTATGGAAGCATGCATCGATGTAAATCTGTACATCCAACTCATCCTCTTATTGTTATCATCATTGACTAGCAATCTATCCTTAGTCACTTCTCAAGTACGAATGGATATGTTTAATGACTTTCGAATAACCCTTATTGGAACTTATATAATCTTGTCATGTCTAATACATATAAGATTATATGGGATAAGCATGTTAATAGATTACATGATATATCCACTATTTGGATGGCCCATGGAATCTTATTCATAACATTTCCATTCTTAACAAGAATATGAATATTAAGTTCATGAGAGACTAATCTGGATTTTCTCTCATTGAATCTATCCATGTTGAACTCTTACAACACATTTCTATTATATGTTCTTAAAACATCCATTGTGAAACCTTCAAGAACTATCCCATAGGTCTTGATCCTTATCTCATAACATATATCATCTTATCCTTCATTGTTTAAGGTTTTTTCATGCCAGATCTCAATATTAACAATATTGAGATGTTATTCCTCATCATATGTGGAATATTCATATATTCTCCCACTAAATCTTTTATAATAACAAATTTCATCTTTTATCTCTACTCAAGTCAAACTCTTTAACTATCTTGTCAAAAAAAAGATCCCATCTCTGAGATGCTTGTTTCAATCCCAAATTGAACTTTGTAGTTTATAGACTTTATTTGTTTTCATGAAGTTATAAAAGCTTTTAGGTTGTGTCATGTATACATCCTTTGATGTATTCCCTTTAAGGAATTCAGTTTCAATCCTCATATGCCAAATCTTTGAGTCTATTTTAACTACAACAACAACTTTGAAAATTGGAAATGGAATTTCTATCATGTTCAACAACTTGAACTGATTCAAAAAACCATTCAACCAATTTGTCATTTTTTGTTATCCATGTAGGTCTTTTCCACAAGACCCTATTGCACCCTTTGGGTATTACCCCTTTCGGTAGAGCTACCAAGTTCCTACCTTATCAACTTAATTGACCCAACAATACTCAGAAATAATTTCTAGTTGACTAGTTGGCTCATCCTTTATGACCAACCCATCTGAATTGTTGGATAAACAATCCTACAATCTCAGATGTGTTCTACTAGAACTATTTTATTCTGTGTTGCATGACAAACTTGAGATTCCACAACATCTTGTGACTCTCTTAGTTCTCATTGTACCTCTTTATAGACTGGAAACACTTAGAGTTTTACTTTTGCTCCCAATGATTGTTTAGGAACTCAGTTACCCTTTCAACAAAACACTTTTGTTTTTGGATTGGGACTAATAGTGATCTTCAACAATCATAGTTTATGGATAAACCTTCTTCAAGAAACTACTTTCTCAATGGAGGCTTCAATCCGTTAGACATATTGGGACATTCCCAAATTATATCATATATGATGTCTTATAAACCATTCAGATGGTACATCATTTAGTGCTAGCTTTATATTTATAAGGATATAAGAAGATTAAATTTAATTGAAAATGATATCATGACGCATCATTTTATAATTCCTTCATTTTGACACATCATCATGCTTAGGTGGATCTGACTTGTAATACATTATCATAGTGTTTTCCAGAAGGTTCTCAAGATATTGATGTAAATGTATTTCAATATTTGATCATATCAAAGTATCTTAATACTTTCATCAATGTCACACTTCATTTACAATCTCCTTGAACATTTTCAAGAGACTAATTCTTTCATTTAATTTGGTACATATCATCATATTACTAGTAAATGAAAATGAAGTATTAGTTTATTATCTATAGAATTCATTCCATAAGATATTCATGCACCATATGCATAAGGTCTAATGACAGTTTTATCCTCCCATTACATTTAGTGAAGGATTTCATTTAGTGAAGGATTTCATTTCATATGTGTGTGAATAAGACATGCATGTTTTCTTAAGAATGATACATCATTATCATTTCCATTTCATAAGATCCATGCCATTCACATTATATCATTTGGATTAGGGCTTCTATTTAATCAATTAGGATTTCCAAGGTTGGATCAACAACCACCCTTAGATCATTACTTCCATCATCATTATAAGGTATGTTATGAGATAAGGATTATAGAAACTAACACTTCCTTATTATTCACACAACCATCCCATAGGGTATCACATCATAACGTGTAACCCTATCATCAACATGATGTAACTTAACCACCATCACAAGGTATTGGTTGGGGCTAACATGTAGCATATCGGTTAGCACTTGCCATAAGGTGTTGACTTGTCATCATCACAACATGTCAACTATTACTATAAAAGGCACAATAAAACCTTACTAAGAGATATATCAGTTTACAACTTCTAGAGAGTGTGACGGTCAACACCATCTAAGGTGTGATGGGAAACACCACTCATGGTGTATCGACCAGCACCACCTAAGGGTGTCGGGCAAACGAAGCATGTCAGGCTACCCTAGGCATATCGGTCATTAGGGTTAGGGTTATCTAGGCATTATGGTTTAAGAGGGATGAGAGAGAGATCATAGAAGAGGTGTCATCATCTTAGGAGCTTAGGTTCCACTTGTCCATAAAAAGGAGCCACATGCACAACATCATGCAAGACATTGTGATAAGGTCCAGGAAAGGTCTCGCCCACTTCGTCTCCTACCAAGGTCATGCCTGATACCATATCTCCACACATACACAAACCAATAGGGTGCAACCCTACACACCCACAAACTGATAGGATGCGACTCTACACACCCACAAACTAATAGGTTGCTACTCTATACACCCACAAATTGATAGGGTGCAACTCTACACACCCACAAACTGATAGGGTGCAACTCTTAACACCCACAAACTGATAGGGTGCAACTCTACACATCCACAAACAGATAGGGAACCTCTCTAGGACTCTCTATCCAGAGACAACACATCTAGGTGTAAGGCACACCTAAAACATGTGTCCAAAACATCACCAAGGATGACACCACATAACCAAGATCCAAACAAAGTGCCCATCTCTCTCTCTCCTCTAGATGGTACCAAGAGAGAGAAGGAACACTCAAGAGGTGCCAAACTTTCATATCAACCCTAACTCTACGTGAATTGCAATTTTCACCAAAACCTCACCACAAAACACAAGCATCAACCAAACAAGCTCAAGCAAGAACTTCAAGCTTCTAACATGCCCTAATTACATCTCAGATGATTAGAGAAAGGTACTAAGCAACATCCTTGAGCAAAACAAACAAGGTTATCCCAAAATGTGGTTCAGGGTCCTTACAGGGAAAGAATGGTGGTGAGTGTTGGTGTGTACCTCATCTGAGGTTATAGGGTACAAAGCATGGGGCCATCCCAGGGTGAGAAGACAATTGAGAAACACTAACTAGGCACCAAGTAAGCTTATAGAGTACTTAATTGTATTAATGGGGGGAAGAGGTGACCGAGACTGATTGTGGGTTGCCAAAGAAGGAAGAGGAGCAAGTTATAGAGTCTCAGGACTCTGGTGAATCAATTGGTAGAGGAGGGAAGATTAGAGGTTGATGGTGCTTTTGGTATGAAAATGGATGGGGAAGGTGGTGGAGCCTACGAGTTGGGGTGGCAAGCATGGAGAGACCTAGCTTGGGAAATTTGTGCACAGAGGGAGATAACAAGTGATTTAGGGCTTGTTTTGATCAGGAGAGAGAGACAAATTCAACAAGGAGGAAATCTCAGAGTTCTATGGAGATATGAGGGAGAGAGAAGTGTGGGAGGATACTGTTGTGAAAGTAACACAATTTTCATGAAATAGCCGAAGGTTAGGCATAGTCGAGGAGCCTTTGGATCATGAATAACATAGATGTTGACCATTAGATGGGTGTGTGAGAAGGAAAATGAAGGGATGTAATGCTTGAGAGCGAGAAATAACTGAAATCTTAGGTTAACTATGTCTCATTAATTATACATCCCACTAAACATAATTAAAGACCATATGCAAGATTTCTTAGTTAATTTGAAAGGTCAAAGTAAGCCAAAATGCTACCAAAGTTGGGCCACATGTCCAAAATGTTGTCTCGATTCTTCCTATATACTTAGACTTCCATTTTATCCATTGTGTGCCCACAATTTCAATATGTCCCATTGAACTTGAATTTAATGGATTAATACATTAGATAGTTATGGAAGTACTTTCCTTTGTGATCCTTTGAGCCAAAATTTGAGATAATAACTTATTACTCGTTCGAAAGCTATTTCATATACCTTTTATGCCTTTTGAGAAATTTCTTTGAAGGAGAGAGTAAAATATAATAAATGGTACTTTCCTCTTATATTAAAAGCCATAAAGGAAAAAGGAAAGCTTATTGCCCAAGAAATATACTCCATATTCATATTTTTAGATTCCAAGTCTTTTCTCTTTCTCTTTTATTTTCTTTGAACATCCTTAATGGTAGGAGAGAGAAAATGAAAGGAGGAGACTAACATTTATGTCTTCACATAATGCAAATATGAAAGTCAAAAAAATGTATTTTGAGTCTCATTTTATTTTTTTATTACTTCAATGTCTTATAAGAAATACCATCTCATGGTCTTGTTGCATTATCATCCTCAACTATTTCTATTTAAGATAAACTAAATTATTAGACTTGAATTTGTCTTGAAATATTTGGATATTACAATTCTACCCATCTTAAAATAAATTTTATCCTCAAATTTTTTGTAGGCTACTACCTACCTTAGGGTTTCTCTTATCTCTTCATTATTAGATAGTTAACATATCAAGGTCCACTTATGCTCAAAATTTTATATGAAAAGAGCTATGTAATATATGATTCAAATTTCATTAAATATTTATGTGAGCATTAACTATTACCTTGGTCCACTACTCAACTCATACTTAGGGTTTATTAAACCAAAATTGGCTCTATAACTTAGGGCATAGACCTCAACCTTATCATGACTCTCTAACATTAGGTGTAGATGACTATCTAATCTTAAGTTTTTTAGGTAACTCCTACATTCCAAGATATGTCGTGCTCAGGCACATACCCAAATATGTGGGATCCAGACATGCTATCTCTCACTAACCTATAAATACATGTGTCCTATACCACATGGACTAGTAAAAAAGAAGAGATGCATCAAGGTATAATGCCTATGACATCCCTCTTCAATTCTCAATTGGATGGCCAAAACCATTGAGAATGAAGAGGCTATCTTGTTAGCTAGGTTATGTTGATATTTGAGATCTAAACTAGGTAAACATATATCTCTAACATCTCTATCTCTTCTTCAGGTGAAATCTCTCATGTTTCTAGGTCAGGGTATCTTTCTGTGGAAATCCTTTCTGAAACCCTAATCTTACATCTTCATTCCAGGATTACTATAAAAACCATTGTTGCCTAGTGATCATTTACCAAATTGCTCTGATACCATAATGTAACACCCCACTTTTCATATCACATGAATACCATGAGCATAATAATTTTAATTAATGGGGAGTCACAAAATTCCAATCTTTGTAATTTGAATAAATGAAACATTTTGCATTAAATGAAATCAGATTCATAAATATTTCTTATAAGAGAAAACTACATCATGTTCGTCCATAAAATCTAATCCATTTGGTAACATGACTAAACATAATAAAATATGTCAACTCTATATTGTCATGGTAAATGGCACCCACCAGGCTGAGCTTGAGAATTCTCCTAGTCATTTGCTTTCACCTTTTATATTTAGTTTCTCTAAAAGAGTGGACATCGCATCCTCAGCCATCCATAAAGAAAAACAGTCATTAGAGTAAGTGGCATTAGTATTCTGAAGAATTGAAATGCTACTAAAATATTCTTGGACATTATAACTATTTATGTAACATCAAACTCTAATTCTAAATCTGAAGCATCCTATCTCTTATTTCTTTAACTTAATCTTTCTGCTCTATCTTTTCTAGAGACATGTATTATGGGTCTCATGACCTACACCAAAGAACATACATCATAAATATCTTATCTGAATCTCTCTCATCATCCTCATGGATGAGACTATAAACATGCTCTAAACTAAGGTATCTTTTTTTATCATTTCTATCTGATTGTGGCCACATTATATGATAAGTCATCCTCTGTTGACACCAAAGTGTCCTCTATGATGAAACACACCCTCTGTTGGCACTACATGTGTGGCACCCTGTGCCACACAAAAAGTGAGATTACTCAAAAAAAATCACAGAAAAAGATTAAGTAATGAGATTACTGAAAAACTATTTTCGTAAAAATTGCCAAATAGTAAAAACCTCTACGTACATGTGTTTTCATGCCTCAAAGCACCTATCGCCTATGCCATCAACCTGTTACCAGATAACCTATTTTGGAACATATATATACATACATCCATTATATCCATATACAACATGGCACACAAGACAACCACATATCAAAAGCACATCGAAAAAATGACTACAAAACATTCCCAAGGACCTAAGTGTATAGGGGTGACTCTAGGACTCTATCAACAAAAGACATCCAACAACACTTCCAACCTTGTCAGCTACTATTTCTCTTGGTGATCCTCCACCTCTACTACACGATCACTACCTCCTCGTACACGTCCACCTAAAAAGGATGTGGGAAACCCACGGGATGAGATTCCAAATCTCAGCGGGAGATATAACTCTCCATCAAATCTATTATCATAGATAAGATAAATAAATCAGCTGTGAAGTTACAACTATAACAAGAAGATAATCATTACTAACAGGATGAGCAATTATTGTTGATTTGTGAAACATTTGAACCATTTAAAAGGAATATGAAGAACATGTATATGTCCTATCAACAATATTGTATAAAGATCAAGCAAGGAACATCCAATGTTTTTGTATTTGATCCTATACAGATATACTATATGGCTGATTACGTATTTTATTATGCCTTGAGGATTTGAGTCATACCACCCAAATCCAACCGACCACTACTATGTCAAAATCGGTGCCATACCAGGTCTAGTGAAAGAGATAGAATCCATGACCTCACCATGTCATGGTCAGTACATGAGTGAAACATGAAGTGGCATCACCAGTCAAACTTCTTCCAGTGACATATAATCCAGCTATGCAAACCTAGCCAGCCTTGGCACGACGCTAGTGAAAATGAGCTATGGCCCGTAGTTGCACTCTTCCAGGGTATGGCCCACAGCCAATCATGAGTCACATATCACTGAGTTACGGTCCAAAGCAGCACTCTTCCACGTATGTTCTACATCCGATCCTGTATCACATATTCCTAGACATAAGGGGATATTTGTCCTCACCCCCGCATATTAAAAAATATGCACTCCGAATAAAACTCATTTCACCATTCAACAAGTACTGACATTGAATGGATCTATGGCATAGGGAAAGCTACAAGATTAGGTTCCACTGGATTAGTTAGATCATTTAAGCAAATTTTAGCATCAATCAAGTTACAACGTACAACCTCTAAATAAGTTCTACATAAATAAGGGAACATAAGGTGTGATCTCATCACATTATCACTTGATGCTTGTCATTCACCATATTTCTCATCACAACAATCACATATCTTTGTCTCATCATTGAGGAATTCATCATCACATACAAGGGAATAGACCATATGTAGGTCAAACGACCATTTACTTCCTCCTTCGATGATACCAACATCACATAAGCCTTACAATGTCCATTCACACATATCATAAGCAACATATATCATTCCTGGCTATTCTTATCAACTACTATCACCTGCATGGTTACAGGCTTGTAACAAGAAGAACAATACATCATTATCATTACCATTTCATAAGATCCATGCCATTCACATTACATCATTAGGGTTAGGGTTTCTATTTAATCAATTAGGGTTTATAAGGTTGGATCAACAACCACCCTTAGATCAGTACTTCCATCATCATTATAAGGTATGTTATGAGATAAGGATTATAGAAAACAACACTTCCTTATTATTCGCACAACTACACCATAGGGTATCACATCATACTATGTAACTCTATCATCAACATGATGTAACTTAGCCACCATCACAAGGTATCGGTTGGGGCTAACATGTAGCATATCGGTTCTCACTTTCCATAAGGTGTGAACTTGTCATCATCACAACATGTCAACTACCACTATATAAGTCATAAGAGATAACCTTACTAAGAAATGTATTGATTTACCACTTCTAGAGAGTGTGACAGTCACCTCCATCTAAGGTGTGATGGGCAATACCACCCCATGGTGTATCGGCCAACACCAACTAAGGGTGTCGAGCAACCAAAGCATGTTGGGCTACCCTAGGCATATCAGTCATTAGGGTTAGGGTTAGCTAGGCTTCATAAGGTAAGGTGTATCAGGCATCATAACTCCAAGGTGCGTCTTCCTTCACCCAACCAAGGCATCATAGTTAGTCTCCAAGATAGACCAACTCCTCAAGGTTCCTCCATACCCATGATGGGCTAACATCTTCAAGGGTATATCGGTTGAACAACACCTTATCTACTTAAGGTACTTCAAAATCATGATGACTAACACCCACCATGCATCTCGGTTAACCATCACATATCATTTTAGGTATTGCTAGGTCATGAAGGGCTATCTTCTCAACATTAATCAACCATAAGGCAAAATGAGCTAACCGTCTCAACACATGTCCATCTAAGCATATCCAAGGCATGACGACCTAGGCATCTCCAAGTCACGACGACTTACCACATAGGGTGTCAAGTTGTTACACTATAAGACATGATGCCCTATCCTCCACAAGGTGCATGTATGGACTTGTTGTCTTCAACATTACAAAGGTCATCAACTAGTCTATCTACTACTCAACAAGAAGGTATAAGATATAAGGAGAAACCAACAAGATTCCACCATCAAAACAGTTCTAAATCCATTAACAACTACTAGCATACAAGAGATGAACAATCTCAAGATGAAGAATAACATAAGAACAAAACGGGTAAAAATAACAAAGGTGGTTAAGAGTTATATAACCTACCACAAAGATCACCACCAAAATCCAAACTCCAAGCTCACAAGCTCAAGTTAAAAGATGATCCACCAAACTCGGTCACCACCACACCTCCAAGGAAGAAGATGATACCAAAATCAAGATGGTTCAAAATAGAAATAAGGTATCCATGGTCCATGGCCGAGAAGAAGAATAAATCATAAAATAGAGCTCGGAACATATCTTACCAAGGTCGAAGATGAATGATGGGCAAAGAACACCATAACTTGGAACTCGTCCACCAAGCACCAAGAGAGATCCTCTAGATCTTTAAACTTCTCAAGGTCATCCATCAAGGAAGAGGGAAAGAAAAGATGGCCATAAGGATTCTCTTGCATGGAGAGAAAGGATTATATATATAAGAGGGATGAGAGAGAGATCATGGAAGAGGTTCCACCACCTTAGGAGCTTAGGTGCCACTTGTCCATGAAAAAGAGCCACATGCACAACATCATGTAAGACATGGTGATAAGGTCTAGGAAAGGTCTCACCCTCTTGGTATCCTACCAAGGTCATGCCTGATACCATATCTCCACACATCCCCAAATTGATAGGGTGCAACCTTACACACCCACAAGCTGATAGGGTGCAACTCTAGACACCCACAAACCAACAAGGTGCAACTCTACACACCCACAAAGTGATTGGGTGCAACTCTACACACCCACATACATATAGGGTGCAACTCTATACACCCAAAAACCAATAGGGTGCAACTCTACACACCCACAAACTAATAGGGAACCTCTCTAGGGATCTCTAGTCTGAGATAACACATCTAGGTGTAAGGCACACCGCAAACATGTGTCTAGAACATCACCAAGGATGTCACCACACAACCAAAATCCAAACAAGGTGCCCATCTCTCTCTCCTCTAGATGGTGCCAAGAGAGAGAAGGAATACTCAAGAGGTGTCAAACTTGCATATCAACTCTAGCTTTGGGTGAATTGCAATTTGCACCAAAACTTCACCACAAAACACAAGCAACAACCAAACAAGCTCAACTAAGAACTTCAAGCTTCCAACATGCCCTAATTACATTTTAGATGATTAGAGAAAGGTACTAAGAAACATGCTTCAGCAAAACAAATAGGGTTATCCCAAAGCATGGTTCAGGGTCCTTACAAGTCATAAACCCCTAACAAGGATTTTGCCCCCAAAATCCTAGGAGAAAAGAGAGGGGTACTTCCTCCTCATCTCTTCTTCGAGCTCCCACATAGCTTCCTCAACACCACGATGATGCCAAAGAACCTTCACAAGCACAAGGTCTTTCCTCTTCAGCTTCTTCACTCTCCAATCAAGGATTGACGTTGGACCTTCCACATAGGTCATGTCCTCATCAATCTCTACCTCTATAGGCTGCAACATCAACTATGTATCTGGATGGCACTTTCTTAACATACTTACATGAAACACTAGATTCAGTCTGTGTAGATCAGGTGGCAACTAAAACTGGTATGCCACCTTTCCAACATGTGCCACCACTGGGTAAGGTCCGATAAAATTAGGAGCCAACTGAACCTTCTTTCCCCTCCAGTAGGTGGGGACCACATGGGCATGGCATGCCAGCCTTGAGCCGTGCGGTCCAGGCATGAAGGAAAGGGTTGTCCATGGTTGACGTAGCCACCCTTGCGCTGGTATTCCGTGATTGGGAGTTGGGTGTGCATGGGCCATTGTGGGTCTGCACTGAAATGGGGAAGTGATTATGAGGCTTGATAGTTGAGCCTTGACGAGGACGTCAAGAGTCTAAGTGGGGGAGATTGTAACATCCCATGATTTGAGGCCTCGGATTAAACACTCTTAAAAGGAATGATTGGACTACCCATATCACCAAGGTGCACCACCTTTTCCGGCAGCCCATCACTAAGAACTCCATAGTTAAGCGTGCTCAGCTTGGAGTAGTACTGGGATGGGTGACCTGTCGGGAAGTTGATCCTAGCATGCGCGTGAGTGAGGACAAAGTGTGCAGTTAAGGCTAGTGGTGGTCTGTGGGGACAGTCGTCATTCCTGAAACTCAACTAGAGCCTAGGGTAGTGGGCCCTGGGCGTTACAGTCATAGTAGCCATAAACTTCCCCAAAAGAGATTGAAAGGAAGGGTTTTCAACCATGGTTGGGTCAAACGAGGGGACTTCAGACACCCGATCTTCTCGTGTCTGATTCCTTGCACCACTGCTGGTGCAGCAACACTACTCTCAGAAGCATGTTCTTTGTGTTCTCCAGACATATTTAAGCTTTCTTTCATTCTTCTACATAAGTAGAAGTCACTATAAGATAGATTGGAGGACACTATAATAGACACAAACCCTAGTCCTAGCTCCTTGTATAATTAGCAAACCTAAATTTCTGATACCAACAAATATGGCACCCCATGCCACACAAAAGAGAGATTACTCAAAACAAAACTGCCAAAGAAGATTAACTTACCAGATTACTAAAAAACACTAAAAATTAAAACTATTTTCATAAAAATTGCAAAACAACAAAAACCTCTACATATAGGTGCTTGCATGCCTCAAAGCACTTACCGTGTGTACCATTAGCCTGTTACCAGAGAACCTGTTCCAGAACATATATATACATACATCCATTACTTCCATATACAATAGGGAACACAAGACAACCACATATCAAAATCTCATCCACAAAATGTCTACAAAACATCCCCAAGGACCCGAGTGTATAGGGGAGACTCTAGGACTCTATAAAAAAGACATCCAACAACATTTCCAACCTTGTCGGCTACTATTTTCTTGTTGCTCCTCCACCTCTACTACACAATCTCAACCTCCTCATGCATGTACACCTAAAAAGGATGTGGGAAACCCACAGGGTGAGATTACAAATCTCATGGGAGATATAACTCTCCACCAACTCTATTATTATCACAGATAAGATAAATAAAGTAGTAGTGAAGTTACAACTATAATAAGTAGATAATCATTATCAACATGATGATAAATTATTGTTGATTTGTGAAATATCTTAACAATTTAAAAGGAATATTACGAATAAGTATATTTCCTATCAACAATATTGTATAAAGACCAAGCAAGGCCTCATCCAATGTTTCCATATTTAATCCTATATGGATATACGATACGACTGATTATGTATTTATTATGCCCCGAAGATTTGAGTTGTACCACCCAATCCAACCGACCACTACTAAGTCAAAATCGGTGTCATACCAGGTCTAGTGGAAGAGCCGGAATCTAAGACCTCACCACCTTATGGTCAGTACATGAGTGAAAAATGCAGTGACATCACTAGTCAAACTGCTTCTAGTGACATATAGTCCAGCTATGCAAACCTACTACACCTTGGTACAGGTCATGGTGCTAGTGACAGTGAGCTACGGCCCACAGTCGCACTCTTCCAGGGTATGGCATGTTGGGTTTTACGTGGTCAGAATAGGCAACGGAAACAAAAATTTTACTTGACCATAAACCCATAACCAGCAGATCACATCAACATTTATTTAATGGGAAGGATGATTTTAGCGATATATATTGGTCCTGAGACTTGCTCAGTGACAATACCTCACAGCTAGTGCGGTCTTCAACTACCTGTCTTTGACGACATCTTTGCAGCTCCTGGTCTTGACCTAGACTGCGGTTGACTGTTGTCCTCCTAAGCGGAAGAAGTCTCCCACCTCTATTGATAGTCCACACGGACAACTAGGAACTCTACTCATCCTAAAGAACAGACTAAAAAGAGTTGTCCCATTCTGTCAGCATACTAGTCACTGACACACTCTCCCATAATCAATTGTTTTTTTGTATTTTTCTTTCCCTCACTATTCCTCCCTAGATGGGTAGAACTTTGTAGAGCAACTGATGTTTTAAGTTGTGTCTCTAGAGAGGAAAAGAACTTTGTAGAGCAAATGATGTTCTGAGTTGTGTCTCTAGAGAATCCCCTTATACCCCTCTATTTATAGTATAGGGTAGGGTTAGGGTACCTAGTCTATATGGGAGTAGAAGGGTCTAGAATTTCTATGAACAATTTGCACTTTGGCAGGCAAACTGGTCATTTCACAATTGAAACAGTCATTTGAGAAGGTGAACCAGTCGGTTGGGAGTGTGAACTGGTCATATCACTTCCCAGACTTGCCCACAATTGACTTTCCTTGTTATTTCTAATTAACAAAGATATTAATTCTTGTCCCAAACAAATTGAACAAGTGAAACGAAAAACCTTTTCATCACAAACCAGGAAAATCCAACATTGCTCATTTGGACAAATGAACTAATCGATTCAACAGAGTTAACCGGTCATCTCACTGGCCATGAGTCGATCACTTCACCCAATGAACCGGTCAGTTGGTGATCCAGATTGGGAAGAACACGGTCAGTTCAATTCTCAATCAATCTGACACTCAAATTAGTTGGGTCAACACTTGAACTTTATGATTCTGAGTCAAGTCTATTGATTGAATGTTTGATTGAGTACCTAAACACTTTAGTAATTAATCAAAAAATCATTCATGGATAAACTCCTCTTCCAGGTAAATCCCTTATGTGTGACCCTATAGGTCCCATTTCACGTTGGTAGTGAATGTCCATAACTAGCTTATGACATCACAAGCAAAGAGTGGTGCCTAGTCGCACATCAGTGCTACCCAAGTGAAAAGGAAAGTTGGAGAACAACTTTCAATCCTATAGTTTGTGATTGGTGTTCCAATGAATGTATAATTCCTTTGTCTCTAATATCCTAAATGAACTCAAGGCATGGAGTTGTCATCCTTTCAGCGTTCATTCATGTTTCTTGAACTAGAGCAGACTGTTTGAGATATGTGTGACATTAATATCATATACTGATTCACATGTGCATGCGCATGCCTTTCTCAATCTCTCTTATCAAGTGGTCTGGACATCATACTCCCTTAGGAGGGACAAATGACATATCTATCACTCACAGTCTATCTCATGCATCAAAGCCACCAAATCATCATTGTTATAACAACCCATGTTTCAGGACTGCGTTTGATGATGTCAAAGTGTACCCAATAACAGTCAACGAGTGTAGTGATTTTAGATCAAAGAATCACAATCATTGCCATCACTATGAGAGATGATTCTAACTACCATGTCATGGTTCTGTGCACCACTCTCATGGTGGGTATGCCTAATACACTATTCTCTAACATGTATCTATGTGATTGGCTTGATATCATATATCATGACTAATGAGACACCGTCATCAACCAACACACACTCTAGTCTTGATGTGTCATTGTTGTCTATCAACCTTCCTCAATGACATATGACTAGGGACATAAACAAGAATGTACATACTCTTAGCATCTGTATGATCTCATTGTTTAGGTCCTCAACCTAAAGACATATGTCATTGAGTATTGTCATTCTTTAGACATTCATTCTGCTCCATCATTTATCTCATAATTGATTGAGCTACAATAAATTGGAAGCTTGCCTTTAATATTTATCAAATCAATTAGAACATATGTCAATCCAATCATCATATGATTAGCTCTCAAGGCATACATACCAATAGACTCCCACTTGCACTTAGAGCCAATCACCTTCGAATCATATTCTTAGTGATCTCTAAACATGTCCCACATGTTTCTACTACGCTAATGCTAATCTAGTGAGTTAGCAACACTTTTCTTTAGTTGGTATATTGCATGTTTCACATCTCCTCATTGTATGACATTTTGTATGATATGGAGTTGACGTAATATGCTATTTGATATTCCTTGCCTAACAATTAGCTCCATAGTTTGACTTAGTATTTCTACTTTGTCATCGATGGTTGGAATATCTACAAGTTCAACTGTATGAACTTCAAGATCCAAATAGTATCCTCCATTGTTCATAACACAAGGGTACTCAACATTCCTTTTAGAATTAAATGGCTTTTAATTTTACTTGAAAAGTTTCCATTAAAAAACATATATTCACTTTTATATCTTGAATATAACTTTTATGTTTTACATTATGTGATCATTTTTCTATCATTTTGGAAGCTTACATCAGTGTAACTCATTTACACTCAATTCTTCCTTTTATCACCGTAGAACTAATCCTTTAATACTTCATAATTACTTAAATAAGTTCTTTATGGTATTTCAATGACTCTCATTGGAAGTAGACAGACATCCACTCGCCATGTCCATTACATACGAGATAATTGGATAAGCATGTCATATTGTCATGTCCAATACATACTAGATGATGAATGCATATATAATTTCTTGTCATGTCCGATCCATACAACATAATGGAATGATTACATACATGATTGATCCAATTGCATATGCAGAAGGCATCTATCTATGTGTTCCTATTCTTCATAATAATTTGGGATACTAGGCATCCAAGAGACTAACTCCATGTAATATGGATAAGTTTTCTCCCATTGAATCTTTGCATACTATAAACCCTTTAGTATAGACTGCCTATGTATGCTCTCTCTTTATTAGGTCAAGAGAATTTTGAGAACTATCTCTACATATCTCTATTCCTATCACATAGGACGTTTCTCTTTATTCCTTTATAGAAGGTATTTCTACACCAGTTTCATTTTATTCATAGAACGTTTCATTCCTCATCCTCATGTGGAATATGAATACACTCCCACTAAATCTTTGTAATCACAGATTCCTTCTTTATTTCAATATATCAGTCAAACCTTTTGACTATATAATCAAAGTAAAGACTCCAATTCTGAGGTACTTGTATTTAATCAATCAAATTGATTAATCTCTTGTAGCTTATAGACTGCATTTGCATTAATGAAATTATAAAAACCTTTAGGTTGTGTCGTGTACACGGCCTCATCTTATTCCTACTAGAAATGTAGTTTTAATATCCATATCCCAAATTTCATAGTCTTCAAGTTCCAATAGCAAGCATGATCCTTTATGGCCTATAGCCATTGCAATTGGTTAAATAAAATCATCAGGTTCAACACCTTGAACTCGGTTGAATTTATCTCAACCAATCATCTCTTCAAATTTCATCCATGTCAGTCTTAACTCTTAACACCCAATTGCACTTGTGGGTTTTATCCCAATAAGTGCTACCATTAAGGTCATACCTTATTTGGTTTACATGGAAGTCTTTTTGGATCTTATGACTTCAAGCCATAACTCAAAATTTGGTTCCTCAACATCATCTATATAGATTATTGGCTCATCATCATATGACCAATTAATCACCTTTGAGTTTGTACGATATCATTATCCATAAGGCTCAAGGTGTTTTCTACTAGATATATGAGGTGTATCTGTTACATAAGGAATTTGAGATTGCACAAAATTTGTGATTCTTAATCTCCTTTTGTACATTTATTTAGTGTAAAGCATGTTCTTTACATAAGGAATTCTAGAAGATTAGTTATTTGTTTGATGATCATGCTCTTACTATTTAGAGTATGATTCCTTCTTTGATTTAGACATCATTATGTATTAATCATGAGTTCTCTATGATACACTATCATAGTTACTCACAAGGTCCTCAAACATTTGGTTTAAGTATCTCATTCATTGATCATATCAATGAATTAATACTTTTACCAAGTTAGTTCTTCATTTATGATACTCTTGAATATTTCAAGATATCCATATCTGAAGTATCATCATTTACTCCAATAGGTGTGTATATACATCAATATGTATTATACCTAATAGAATAGTCATTATCCCACTACATCTAGTAAAGATTGACTTGTCATCATGCCCAATAAACAAGACATTCATATCTCTTAATCGTTCATTAACCAAGAGAGTCTAGTTTATCCATCAACATTGAACCTAGAGATGAATTTCTCATTCATTTGTTTAGATGATAATGCCAAATTATTGTTTGAGTCATCAATAACTTTTAGGTATTATTTATTTTATCTCATGCATACCAAGTACTAGAAGATAAATAATGCATTGCCATATAAGATCATATCTTTAAAATTGAAACATGAACTTTATTGATAGATATATTTGTCATTACAAGATACATATAAATGTTTCTATTTACTAGCAAAATGAAATAGTAGTTCATAACTCTATTACATGCCCTTTGGGCTGAAATAAACTAAAAGGTACTACTATCTATGGCAGCAACACTTGCACTAATATTGATGAGTGTTCCTTCTTGGTCCTTTCATAAAGGCCATCACTTCTTTTCAGATCCTACACATCATATATGCCAGACTATATCTTGGTATCATATACCTAAGATAAAGAAGATTTTTAAGTTTATTTCATAATACCTGAGGTGGAGACTTCCATCCCCTCCTTCTTCTTTAGTTCATCTTTGTAGAGAGGACAATTTCTCTTCCAATGTCCTGGATCATGACAATGGTGACATTTGCCTCCCTTGTTCACCCCTCCCTTGGCTCTGAGACTTGAAGATGACTTGGGTTGCTGGCTAGCATCAGAACCTTTCTTTTCTTTTCCCTTTCCCTTAGAGTTTCCCTTCTTTCTACTAATCATCATCACAGATTTGTGTTTGTCTTTCTTCATTTATGCCTTTGTTGTCCTCAACATGCCCAACAACTCTATCAGTGGCTTGTCAAAGTTGTTCATGTTGTAGTTCATCAAAAACTGACTGTAGGATTCTGGCAACGATTGCAGTATCACATCAATACCCAACTCTTGGCTCAGAGTGAATCCCAGTCAAGTTAGGTTCTCCACATACCCAATCATCTTGAGTGTGTGAGTGGATACTATATCTCCTTCTGTCATGATGCACTTGAACAATTCCTCGGGGACATCATATCTCTCTTATCATGCTTGGTCTTGATACATGTTCTTGAGATGTTGAACCATTTCAATGATGTCCATGTTCTCATGTTGTCTCCGCAACTCATAGTTCATTGAGCACAACATCAAACACTTCACATCAATGGCATCCTCGTTATGCTTCTTGTAAGCATCCCTTTCATCTTTGGTGCCATGGGAGTGGATTCATCTGTTTCTGGTGTATCTAGGACATAGAGCTTTCACTCTTGAGTGAGAACAATTCTCAACATCCTAAACCAGTCGTGGAAGTTGTTCCCATTTAGCTTGTCCTTCTCAAGGACCGATCACAATAAAAAGTGATTGTTGTTGGTAGCCATTTGTTCTATAGAAAGGAAATTTTCAATTTTAGTCCAAAACTCTTCTGATTTGATTTGCTTTGAAAATTGACGATATTAATTAGGTCTTAAATTAATTATTGCTTCCCCTATTTTGATCAAATTGATAAAAGTCATGTATCAATTCAAAAGATTGTAGCGTACAACCTTCTAGTGAGCAAGATCTTGACTTCCTCTAAGTTATGGACCAGCAAGGGATGTCACCCACAAGTAGATTCTTTTAGGTAGGCAACTTTTTCCAATTGCATCATATGCAACTCTTGATAGATGTTATGCACAACTCTTTGTCATGCACATCTACATTCCTCAGGTGCTTAATCCTATTAAGATCACCTTGTTAAGTCCAACCCAAAAGCCAACACGATAAATATGCACCCTACAAAGGCAGACCCACATATTCACGATCAGACTTCCACGAGATAGATGGTGCACCATGTGAAGTCATTCTCACACTTAGTCGATGAAGATTTTCATGTGTGCTAATTTTAGAAGGCATCTTAAACTTAATATTTATGTTTGAGGGGTTTGAATATGCTTATATATGCATATATGTATCAAATCACCACATATATGGTATGTATCATATGCATGATATGTCCCACAAATGAAAACATGCAATAACAATAAAGCGATGATTATGGCCATCCCATTGTAGTTCTTTGGAGCCACAAGGAACTAAGGTCATCTAAGGTCTACATCACATGCAACCAATTTTTGATGAAGATTTATGCTTAGGTTGTTCTGGGTTGATCAGCTCATCCTATGCTTAATCGGCTCTCCTCCTGGCCAGTCAGTTGGTTGTCACCAATCGATCATTTAGCTCCTCTAGATGGTCGGTCTGTCGAATCATCGGGCTCCTCGTCAGGCCACCAACTGCACCTCATTTGGTCATCTTAGTCCATCAAGCAGTCATCTTCAGTCTTTGTCATAAGAATATATAAAGCTAATCCTATTTTACATAAGCCTTGTGAAACCTTGAGTTACATTTGAGGGGAGAAAAGGTAGAAGAGAATCACGAGTTCTCTCGAGTTACATTCAGAATGGAAGAAGAGGGCTCGGTGCACAGACTAAGATGCAAACAGCCATAACCAACCACACACATGCACATAAGGTTTATTGGACATAAAAATGACACACATCCACCATCAAAACAATTTTAGGGTGACGTGTATCGATTGCATATATACCATATCATATATGTATATATTAGTTTGGGATCATGTGGTATCAATCATATATTCACATTAGTCATTTAAATATTTTCATCATATGCAATAAATAAAAGACGACAAAACCAAAATTTGATCATATTGATTATCCCAAAACATAGAGTATTGATGTGGCTCTGATACCACTTTTGGGTTTTACGTTGTCAGAGTAGGTAGTGTAAATACCAATTTTACTTGACCATAAACCCATAACCAGTAGATCGCATCAACATCTATGTAATGTGAAGGATGGTTTTAGCGAGATATACTTGGTAATGAGGCTTGCTTAGTGACAATACCTCATAGCTAGTGCGGTCTTCAACCACTTGTCTTTGACGACATTTGTGCAGCTCCTGGTCATAACCTGAACTGCAGCTAATTGTCATCCTCCTGATCGATAGAAGTCTCCCACCTCTATAGATAGTCCACATGGACTACCGGGAACTCTATTCGTCCTGAACAACAGACTAGAAGGAGTTGTCCCCTTCTGTCAGTGTACTAATTACCAACACACTCTCCCACAATCATTTGCTTTTCTATAGTTGTCTTTCCCTCAGTGTTCCTCCCTGCACAGGTAGAACTTGCTTGGGATCTCTCAGTTACCACAACCAGAGAGGAAAACAACTTTATAGAGTAACTGATGTTCTGAGTTGTGACTCTGAAGAAGCCCCATGTACCCCTCTATTTATAGTAGAGGGTAGTTGACAAGCCTTAAATTTGGGTCCAAAAATTGAGACATGTCTAGGTCATCGGACGTTAGAAATTTATAATACTTGAATGTTTATGACTCCTGCAACTAGCACAGGGTCAAAGTAGTTGGGGGGCGAACATAGGGATTGGTAGAATAGTGATTTGGAGATCAAGTTTTACTTGTCTAAGCACATCGAAAAGTCAAAGGATAAAGTTTTGATGTAAAGAGAAAGAATTATAAAGAATCAAACTAAAAGCCTATCTCCAAGGGGAGTTACCAAAAGGATTAAGATTTGGGGTTTAGTAGTTTTTATGGGAGTTTTTAAATAAAGGAAAGACAAGGAGATAAAACTGTTCTCGACGTACACCACGAAGGAAGAAAGCTTAATCGTAACAAACGGCAGCGGCGTAAATCCTGCAACCTCTCCTCTCAAAGAGGGTGCCACTAGCCATGATCTAAATTCCCTCTCTCAAGGGTACTAGGCATAAGGTGGAGTGGAAAGATAGGTTGGGGCAACCCTAATTCTGGGTACTCTCGTACACCCGAATCAGACCAAGCTCTAGTGTTTACGACATCCCTCTCTCAAAGGAGTCAAAATGAGAAACACAATTTGATAGCTAGTCAAAAGTGTGATCCAGACAGAAGAGACTAGAGCTCAGATGTTGTAAAGAAATCATCCAACAAAAAGGATCCATGCACAGGACAACATGAGATAAACTCCACATATTCCAATAATCATAAAGAGATAAAAAGGTTTAGTTACAATGTTGTAGTAAAATGAAAGTAAAGTGTTGAAAAAGGGAAGATATGTATCGGTCTCCTTGATTTAGGAGATCGATATACATAGCAGCAGACCACTAAGATTACATTAACATGGTACCGGTTAGGAGCTGAATTGGGATATGATCGTGTCAGGTTCTTGACAGTGTCGGGTCATGAACCGTGATAGGTAAGAGCATATTGGGAAAGGAATCTCTACCTGATATGGTCGTGTTGGGTTGTCGGCCCTATCGGGCTACAGCCGCGATGGGTATAGACCATATCAAGTTGGATACCATGTCGGGTAGAGACACATATCGGGTTAACATTATCTTAGGGTTCCGGGTTCCTCGTGTCGGGTATAGGTGGGAGAGCCATCTTGGGTTGAAGCCTAGGTAGGGACCCAACATGTTGAAGTAGCCTTGAGGGTCATGTCGCGCTGCTTGCTGCTACTAGGTCAGATTCTAAGTGAACTCCTCCCATCCCTCTCGGGTTGGGGGTGCTCATCTAGTATCTCCCGATAGACTATGGAACTCGATGCACTAGCTCCTATGCTCTAAGATCTAGTTCTCGTAGGGTTCAGCCCATCCCATCATAGGCATGTAGCTATTATTTATAGGCAATGGGCTGGTGGGAGTTGCATCTCTTGTTGGGCCACGTATCCTCCATCTGGCACCATTCACATGGCTTTGAAATAGGACGACACATCTCTCCCCCGATACGCCTGGCGGGGCCGTCACATGTCAGGTTGTGAGTAAATCGCGCATAGTCATGTCGGGTAAGAACATTGGAGGGCTGCTTAACTGAGGGGTAGTTGAATCGTGCAATCGACTTTGTCGGGTGGCGAACAATGTCGGGTAAAGTGTTGCAGTGGCCAGGGCTCCCACATGGCACCCTTATGATGGGTTATCGTGCTATTGCGCAATGAACTGTGACAGGTTAGGAGGCATGTCCCTTTGCACGCCTACTGGGCTAGGACTATTACGTCATTGTTGATGGGCCTGAAGGGCCCGTTTACGCTCTTTTAGTGGAAAAATAAGAGAAACTCTGTAAAAGATAGGAAATGTTATTAGGGGCATAATGGGTATTATTTCTATACAACAAATAAGATAAAACGGAGAGAAAGTTAGGTTTGGATGAAGTTTTGATAGTAAAATATAAGCTCTAGCAGCCATAAAATAGGTGTTATCAACTCCCCTAAACTTAGCATTTTGATTGTCCTTAATCAATATGTACTTATTTTAAAACTTTTGTTTGTGATACTTTTCAAAACCAGGCATAGTCTTCAGACAAGGGGTTAAGTGAATTTTTGGGATGTCCTGTGGAAAATTACGTCTGACCACGAACAATGGACTTTATTTTTTTTCTTTCCTTGTTTAAACAAAATTTTCTCTCCAGCTTTTGTGAGACTTTGGTGTATGATTTTTGAAGTTAGCTTTCACACCAAACTGCTTGAGTCTTGGAAGTGGAAGGTGGGGTTTTTGGGAAGGTTTAAGGCTTTTTCGGTTTTTCTTACTTCCCATTGGTCCATCCAGGTACGAGTCTGTTATCGGGCAAGTGGTCCCTGCAGTCCAAGCCAGTTGGCTTTAGAGCAGTGATTTCACATCCTATGTACCATTGCCCCGGATCTACCATGCCTACAGATGGGTACTTCTGGGAAGACAAGTGTGTTTTTTTTTGGCATAACTATCATTCTTTTATTCTCTCTCATAAGGCTTTCCTCTCTTTTGGGGATTTTGATTGGTAGGGAAAAGGGAGTTTGCTGTTTGGGCATCTTTTTCCTTCACATCACGTCTCTTAGCTATTACGAGATTATTTTTCAAAGTAGGCATAGAAAAGTTATAGCCTTTGTCGTTTGATACTATGTTTTCAAGAGAGCATAGCAGAAATGTCCACCACCTTAGATCTGGAGAGAACAAGTTGGAAGAAGTTGTACCAAATATTTACTGTAATGTATTTTTTTACAATTTTGGAGAAACAGGTAGTTGTGTATATATCGTGTATGTATTGCTTTCTATCAAACATTTATATACATGTATACACAGAGTATGGTGGGGAGAGGAAAGGGAAAGAATGAGAAAATTTTAGAGTACCTCCCTCATGGATGCTATGAAGCACCCCCCAAACTTACCCCACACTCTGTCCTAGAGTAGTGAGATAAATAAGAAAGGATAGGCATAGATCAGTGAGGGTTCAGTGGGTGCATGCGCCAATAGCAGATAAGAGCTCCATCACATATTCTCCTCATTGTCTATGGTAGTCAAGGTTGTGGAGCTTTTGTAGCACTTTCGTCAGGGATGCTACTTCATATATCTAGTGTAGCACGTAAACTCCGCAGTCATTTGATAGGGGAGCCGGTTGTGGACTGCAGTGGCAGAATTGGAGCTCATGCCAGGTTGCTTCCGGATCTTCGAGATAGGGTTATATGAAGGATACCACCTCGGTATAGTATTTTATTGCCAGTCTCTCAAGGAATGTTTCCGACGTAGATGCACACTCTATCGGCCAGTCGTTGTTGGAGTCCGAGATATTGTAGAAGAAACTGGTGCGGGGTCAGGTGTATATCATCAGGAGCATCTAGTGATTGTCATGCAGCAGAGGAAGAAATATAATGCATGACAGACACTTCTTTACTTCAAGCTGGAATAGTTGGCGCACTCCTATTTCATCAACCAAGCCTTAGTCGTTGAACAACATCGGATGGGTGATGTAGGGCTATCCAATGTTCTTCTGTAAGATAGGGATGTAAGCTGATGCCACTATCATAGCTAAACACCCTCCTGCCTTGACTAGGTCTTGTAGATCGTCGAGGGGGATAACTGCATTATCTTTCTTGTAGATGATATCTGCAGTGTTAGAATCATCTTGGTGTAGAAGTATTTAGTTGACCTATTTTTGCGATAGAGAACTGCATGCAGAACGATAAAAATTGTTGATGGCAGAGTCAGAGATGAAAGGAGAAGCAGGAGCGCCTTTAGTGGCGAGTATGGATCACAAATGTTCTATCTTCTTGCCTATCCTGAAGACATTAGAAGAGCCCTCAACTTCATTTCTTGGAGGACTGCTGGGTGGAGAAGAATGGGAGTCAGAATTAGAATCAGCATCTGTCTCCAATAGATCATCTGGGAGCTCTGTGTCTCAGAAATAGCACCTGTCTTTTATCAGCAAAAATGCATATATGCTCCTTAGTTGATAGAAATCTTAATCCTAGAGCTGCCATATGTATCTGAAGATGTTTAGCAGCTCTATGGCACACAAGATGATGAAAGCATTATTTCCGCTCCCCAGGTCTTTTTGAACTGGGAATTCTTTGATCTCGTAGAAGTTTCAGACGTTGTTGTGGCATTGCATGCCTTGTTTGATGACCTAGTGGAGACACAAAGGTAGGAGCTTGAGGTTGATGTATTCAAGGCGGAGGAAGATCTTCTCTAGATGTGGGACCTCTGTGTTGTAGTATCTCAGCAATATAACATCGTGGGAGTGCAGGTCAACCATGGAGAGGAACCAGTATCCCCTATGCTTGTGGGGGGTAGTACCAAGTTAGGGTTGTTCTCTTCTATATGCTTCAGCATGTCCACCATTAGACGAGTGTTATCTACCCCTGCTAGCAGTCTCCTGGCCAAGGCCAGAGTGTCATTGTAGATCGACTATCGGCATGCCCTAAGCATGATGTTCTCTATCATTGCACCTTCCAAGACCCTGAACAAAATCTTCCCCACAATGGCTTCTGAGTGGAACATTCCTTTAAGTGCTCGGGATCATACAGAGAAGTACCCATTGCTCCATATGATAGTTCTTCTTCTCCATGTGGCCTTAGGACCATATTCAGCAATTGTTGGTCACGAATTGTGAGGTAGTCGATGGTGCGCCTGTCGAAGTCAGCCATCTCGAAGACTGGGATCTCAGACGGTGCAAAAAATGTGTTAGCCGCCGAAGTCTTCACTCTCGAGGGTTGCTCAGCAAATGAGCTATACAGATCGCCCCCCTCTCCCTTAGATGAATCCTATGCTAGGCCTTCAAACATTTCTTCTACGGCATCAGTTGGCTCTAACAATTCAGGGGTTGCATATGTGTTGACGTTGTGAGTACTCCCTTGTCATGTGGGGGCCTCGTTGGTGGTTTTGTTCGTCGTCTCCTCCTCGAGCGTTGTTGATGGCCCGCTGACATCAGATGAGGATGATGAGCTTGTGGAAGAAGATGATGATGATGATGATGATGGCGGAGAGGAGGGTGCCGGTGGTGAAGGCGATCACTGGGAACGCCTTGATTGGCAACGGGCATCCCTCTCATCAAGCCGCTTCTCGATGGCATCTAGGCGTTGGATTGCCACCTATATCGTGTTGTTCATTGCCTCTAGTTGGATGGGGAGACCAACTAGAGTCAGCACCTAACGCTCCTACTCACCCAGCCTCTGATGTAATACCTGAAACTTATGGGTTAGGGAAGCAAAAGTAGTGTTGTGGTTGCTTGTTACCTCCCACAAGTTGTCAAATTTGAACCTAAAGTCTTTCCCTAATGAGGAGGGGACTGCCACCGATTGGCTTCGTCTTTGAGTAGCACTCCTTGCATTGGAGGCGTGGCCTATTGATTATGCATCTTCTGTTAGGACTGAGTCCACCAAGATAGTATGCGAGGACGTAGGCTCCGAATGAGGCGTTGGCACCTTTGTGGTTGCCTCTGTCTCCTCAATGTGGGGTTGTGGAGAAGGTGGCGGAGTGGGCAGATGTTGATCGACCATCCGAATCTCGGCTTCCTCCTCCATAACAATCATTGGCATTGAGGGTTGCAGTGTCGGGGTTAGCTGGACAGACCTAAGGTCTATCTCCAAGAGTTCAACGAACACCTTTTCACTATTGCGAGAGACCTCTGTCATTTCTAGAATAGCTGAATCTTAGGGCGTTGTGGCTACTGCTTCTGAGGCGATGACCATTGTGATGGCCTCAGTGGTGTCGATGACCTCCCCGATGGTCAGAACTTCTTCTGTAGCCATGGCGGGTGTCGTTGTGGTTGTCACGGCTAGTTCAGTGGTGGAAGTAGCGACCACAGGAGTGGTGGCTACTTGTTTGGTGGTGGTAGTGGTTGGCTCGGCGGCATTGGCGACTGGCGAGTCTTCAAGGATGATTGTTGATGATTTGTCCTGCCGAGCGTCGAGGGGTGCGGGCCTCCCTGTCATGGCCATGCTTTCTTGGATGGCCATTGTGGCAGCGTAGGCTGCTTCTATGGTCAGAGCCTCGATATCTATCATGGTGAAGACCAGCTTCTCCGCATCATAGTTGACACGGCTCGGGAGGGGTAGAAGGATATTGGTCCTTACGAACTTGTAGAAGAGGCGGCGGCCCTCCTTGATTATGTTCGCTCGGGTGAGGAACTTTATGTCTATCTTATTATCACCCCTGGTTCGTGACAGGATGAGTGGCTCCCTCGGGTACCCAAGACCTGCCTTTATGAGGTTGACGACACCTCCCATGTTGTATTCCTTGGTGGCGTCCTTTATAGGATGAAGACGATTCAGCAGGAAGCATCCCAGGTTGATCTGCTTGCCATCCATCATGTACCAGATTAGGTGTAGCTCTTCATTGTAGAGATTTCTTGTCTCATATTTTCTGAAGAGTAGGCTCTCCATAATCTTATGCACTATCCTCCAGAAGTAGGAGTGGATTGCTGCCACCTTGCTTCCCGGATTGAAGGAGGACTCACCCGTCAGCTTCCTCCATAGGTTGATCGGGTCAAAGCCATCACCCTTAATGATTCAGGCACTGTTGTTAAACAATTCACGCTCAGCATCACTGGAGGAGAAGATCTCATTGAGCAGCCTCTTTGTTATGTCGTGCTCGGTGTTGTAGAGGTGCCCATGTAGTCTGTCCGCTCCGCCGATCCTTTTGCTCTCCTCTGGTGTGTTTGGAACTTGGCGGAGGGAGGAGATGAACTCCTTTGTGAGATCTATATAGGAGGCAGAGAAGCTAAAGCAGATCTTCTGGAGTCTTGCAACTTTTAGGATGCTTTCTAGCCTGTCAAAAATTCCTATCTACCTAAAATACACTTGGTGGTAGAACCGGATTGGGCGGTAGACTTTTACCGCCAACTCGGTGTAACACCTTTGGTGCTTTTCATCTCTCGTCATGAACCGGCATAGTGAGTGGGTCAGGACCACTGGTTCTGCCATCGTGGTCAGGATTGGGTTGCTTCTACTCTGGGTCACTTCTTGACCTCAGAGGGCCCAGCTATCTCTGGGTTGGGGCTTTTCTGCCCAGTGGTAGCTTCAGTTGTGGCCTCGGGGTCGATCCTCTGGCCTTGTTCGTCGACCTGAACAACAGTCTGCTTGGTGCGTTCCATTTACTACAATGATTGGATAAGGAAATTAAATCAAAAAGAGTCATGGGACCAAAACTTTATTTACCCAATACTGAGAGTTAGTAAAAGAAAGGGTGCCACCCAATATGGGTTGGGCGATACACACAAGAATTCTGGAGCACGACACACAAGCTCCCGATACTAAGAAAATTGATACCCTCTTTAAACGGTACTCAGAATGAACCATTATTAGGCAACAGAGAAAACGATGCATGGTAAAGTTAATATCGAAGAAGCGATAAGGTCTAAGCGATACACATGTTGCTCGTGGAGTATCCAGTAACTCTGCTTGATTGAGTCTGCATGATAAGGGTGGCACTATAAATGTGTCGCGTGATATGCATGTCGTGCAGCTCGGGTGAAAGCATGATAACATCTCTAAGTGATAAGATAACTAACATGCGATAGACATTACGTCCGTCAATAATGTGTGATGTGTTGTATCGTGCAATACTCGTGTCACGTGACACGGATGAAAGCATGGATAAATAATCTAAACAATAAGGTCACTGACGTGCACTCAAAGTCTTTACCTGACAGAGATGTGTAGTTCATTGTGTCGCACGATACTCATGTCACATAGAACAGGCATAAGACTGATGCAAAACTTAAACGATAGGAAAGCCGATACACTTGGCGTGATAAGAAGAAAACTCGATACACATTAAAGGTTCTACCCAAAACAGGCAAGAACATGATACGGTTGGTGCACAACAAAGATGGTCGATATGATCTGTGCGACACACGGTTACGTGACACGTAGGGCGTCATGGGTTTCTACCTTATTGGGCAAGAAGACTGGGAATAGGACACAAAGGTCGATAGGCTGGAAACTAACATGGGAGCTTAAGCTAGCAAAGGAGATGCACGATACTGGAGCGAAAGTTATGGTAACTTTGGTAACCCGACGCGGTTAATCTCGAGCTGCTATATATAGCCATCCATGATCGAGGTAACGAGGGTAAAAATAAGGACATGTGTCGCGCAAGCACACAAATTGTCTTCTAAAGCATGGTAAAATCCATCTAATCATGTCGCATCATGTCGCAAAACTTTTGAGAAGGTGATGCATCATGCGGCAGACACGTTGTATGGCAAGAGTGTGTTGCCCAATATGCCTTGCCCGACGCGCTCCTTACACAACACAAGTGTGCACGATACGCAAGTCATGCAGTACTTGTACAATCTGATCGATGCACGCTAGGCGATACATTTGTCTGACACACCTCTGGGAAGCCGACTAACTTTGAAGATGCAGGCATGCAATACATACGGGTGACATGGCAACTCGACACACTTCCCTTGGGCCATACAGTCTGGGCATGTTACTTGCTCGTCAGGCCTTTGCAAAGCTGGGTAAACTTGAAAGAAGCAGTCACGCAATACATGATGACGTGGGCGACATGTTATCAAAGAACCTGGCATGCTGAGCAAAAAGAGAGTTGAGATATCGTGCATGCCTAACATGTTATCAAAGAACTTAAAGGGAACTTAACAAGGATGAAAAACCAAAAGTTAAAAGACACTTGTTGTGTAAAACATCAATGGCTTACGTGTGAACCTTGGACTCAGTTTGTATTACATACCAAGGCGGTAAAACTAAGTCGGTGGCCCAAAAAATGAGAGAGTTTGTGCACTTGGTGCGGGCACAGACTCAGGCCTTATTATAATCAGAGTCTTTATAATGTTCTTTGCTAGAAAAGGAAATAACATCCTATTCTAGAAAAGTAAAACTCGGGTTGCCTCCCAAGGAGCGTTGTGGTTTCTTTCGTTAGCTCAACATCTTCGAATCTTGTTATGTTTATTCAGTAGTTGTAGCTTCGGCATCATCCAGGGGCAACTTGGACCTCCTTACGAAAGTTTCATCTTCGTAGAACCTCTTTACTCTGTGTCTGTTAACTGGGAAGACCTTCACTAGATCTTCTTTGTCATATAGCTCCATCATTCCTGACGGATACATCGTCACTATTACGAATGGACCGAACCACCCAGTCTATAGTTTCCCTAGAAAAAGTCGAATAGAAGATTTAAACAACAAAACTTTGTCACCTTCCTTGACGTCTTTCTTCCATAGGTGGGAATCATGCTAGAATTTTGTCCTTAGCTTGTAGATTCTTGCATTCTCATAGGCGTGAAGCCTAAGTTCTTCAAGTTCTTGGAGCTAGAGGAACCTCTTCTTTCCAACTAGCTACAGATCCATATTGAGATGCTAATGGCCCAAAATGCCTTGTCCTCCAACTCAAAAGGTAGATGACATGCTTTCCCTTATATCAGACGATAAGGTGTGGTACCGAGCACTGACTTGTACATTGTTTTGTATGCCCAGAGAGCATCATTTAGCTCGGCTGACCAGTCTTTGCGAGACTTCCTGACTATTTTCTCCAGGATCTGCTTTATTTTCTGGTTAGAAACTTCAACTTGACCAAACGTCTGTGGATGGTATGGTGTGGCAACTTTGTGTCGAATGCCATATCTGTGTAGGAGTGACTCAAATTGCCTGACACCAAAGTGAGATCCACCATTACTAATAATTGTTCTTGGTATGCCAAACATGGGAAAGATTATCTTTGTAAAAAGCTTTACAACGGCCTTAGCATCATAGGTGGCATTGGGTAAGGCTTCTACCCACTTGGAAATTTGATCCACCACAATAAAGATGTACTTGAAACCGTACTATGAAGGGAAAGGTCCCATGTAGTCTATCCCCCATACGTCAAAAATTTCCACTTCAATCCATTCCAACATGGGCATCTCATTCCTATGGGAGATATTCCCAGTTCTTTGACACTCGTTGCAGGCTTTGACAAAGGCATGAGCATTTCTAAAAAGAGCGGGCCAATAAAAGCCTTACTGGAGAACCTTGGTCATTGTTCTTTCATCTCCCAGTTGCCCTCCATAGGGAGATAAATGACACTCAAATAAGATCTTTGGGGCGTCATCTTCGGGTATACATCTCTTGTATAAGCCATCGGCGCAATGCCTGAATAACAGAGGATCATCCCAGTAATAGTTTTTCAGATCAGAGAAAACCTTCTTCTTTTGATTGTAACACATTTCTGGGGGTAGTTGTTTGTAGGCCAGATAATTACAGAAATGGGCATACCATGGCCTTTCAGGATTCGCCATCTGGGCAGAATAGATTGCTTCATTTGCATAACTTTCATTGATCGGCAGCGGGTGGTCATCCACCACCCTAATCCTCGATAGGTGGTCGGCAACCACATTCTCAAATCCTTTCTTGTCTATTATCTTGTGATCAAATTTCTATAGCAGCAATGCCCAATGTAACAGCCTAGGCTTAGTGTCTTTCTTTTGCATCAAATACTTGATAGCCTTGTGGTCAGTATGAATAACCACTTTAGAACCCACAAGGTAATATTGGAACTTATCAAATGCATAGACAATTGCTAGCATTTCTTTCTCAGTGGTGGTGTAGTTCATCTATGCTTTGTCTAGTATCTTTCTAGCATAGAAGATCACATGGTGTTTTTTATCTTTCTTTTTCCCTAGGACAACGCCTATGGAAAAATCACTAGCATCACATATAAGCTCGAAGGAAAGATTCTAGTCAGGGGATTGGAGAATAGGTGTGAAGACCAAAGCATCCTTCAAAGTGGAGAACGCTGTCAGGCACTCATATGTGAAATCAAATTTCACATCCTTCATCAGTAGATTTGACTGGGGCTTCACAATTAATCTTCAAGAAGTCCTTGATAAAACTTTGGTAGTAACCGGCATGTCCCAAGAAACTTCTGACTCCTATAACAGATGTGGGTGGAAGAAGCTTTGATATCGCCTCCACCTTAGATTGGTCAACTTCAATGCCTTTACTAGACACCTTATGTTCCATAACTATCCCCTCTAGTACCATAAAATGGCACTTCTCCCAATTAAGGGTGAGACTCTGTTCTTCACATCTCCTCATCACTAGAGATAGGTTATTTAATCAATCATCAAAAGAGTTGCCATAAACATTGAACTCATCCATAAAGACTTCCATCTTATCTTCCAGGAAATCTGCGAATATGGCGTTCATGCACCGCTGAAAGTTTGTGGGTGCATTGCAGAGCCCAAAGGGCATTCTTGTAAAAGAAAAAGTTCCATATATGCACATGAAGGTAGTCTTATCTTGGTCATATGGATGAATGGGGATCTGATAGAACCCTGAATAACCGTCCAACTACCAAAAGTAAGAGTGGTGGGCCAGGTGCTCAAGCATCTGGTCGAGAAACGGGAGAGGGAAGTGGTCCTTGCGAGTGGCAGTATTGAGATTTCGGTAATCTATACACATTTGCCAACCGGTGACTGTCTTAGTGGCAACTTCAATTCCACTATCACCCTTAATTAATTTTATGCCTCCCTTCTTAGGAGACACCTGAATGGGACTCACCCACATGTTGTCACTAATGGTGTAAATGATTCTAATGTCTTGGAGCTCCACAACTTTCTTGTTGACCACCTCTTTCAGCTTCTCATTCAACTTCCATTGCGGTTGGGTGTAAGGCTTGGAATTTTCTTCCAAGTGGATCATGTGCACACACACAAAAGGGTTGATCCCCCTTAGGTCTCCAATTGAGTAACCCAGGGCTTTTCTCCATAGCTTCAGTTCCTCAAGTAGTTGTCCTTTCTGACTGTCAATCAGCTCTGAGTTGATGATGACTGGATTCATCTTTTCTTCATCCAAAAAATGGTACTCCAAACCTCTCGGAAGAACCTTCAACTCAGGCGGGGTATTCTCTTCTTATTCTTTGGCAGGATCACTTTGTAGGGCATCATACATCACTGTCTCCACTGGGTCTTCTGCTTTAGACATATCTTCGGCTTCCAAAAATGCCAAGAGTTCCTTTACTTCTGGGTCCTCGACCATCTGTGCTTTGCCATCTAAAGCGTGCATCAGTGGGTCTACTATAGCTTTTTCTTCCCTTACCTCATTGCAGAGCTGTTGATAGCTTTTGACAAAATAGGATGACTCAAAAAATGAGGGGGCTTTCATACAATCATAGATGTTGAATTCAATGTGCTCTCTTCCAACCATGATTGTTATCATGCCTGCTTCCACATCAATGAATGCTCTACCAGTTGCAAGGAAGGGTCGCCCGAAGATAATGGGGCAGCTAGGATCTTCCATGGTGTCAATCAAAATGATATCATAGGGTATAAAGAACTGCCCAACTCTAATGGGCATGTCTTCGACCACTCCAACTAGACTGGTGAAGGTGTTATCCACAAGGTGAATTCTCATATTGGCGCTCACCATATCGGTTAGTCCTAACCTCTTTGCAAGGGATACTTGCTCCTAGGTCTGCCAGACCTTTGCGTGTTATGTTGTCACCAACCTGGAAGGGGATGACAAAAGCCTTGGGGTCTTTCTTCTTAGAAGACATACTTGCCTTGACAACTAGTTTCACAGTTTCAACGTCTTCGCCTCTTTTCTTTCTTGAGAATAAGTCCTTCAGGAACTTTGCATATGTGGGCATCTCCTCGACAGCATCTAAGAATGGGACGTCGAGGTGTAACTTCTTTACAACAGCCATGAACTTATCGTACCTCTTCTTCAATTGTGCCTTTACCAACTTGTGCGGGAAAGGTATGCAAGGTGCATACTTGTATGGATGCTCCTTGAAAGGAACGTCGTCGGCTCTTTCTTTCATCATTTTTTTCAACTTTGTGGGTATTTCTTCTGCATCCTTGAGGTTACCCTCCTCAGCTGGTGTTGTCGTCACTGTTTCTCTCTTCTCAATAGTTGGTTGCACCACTGTTCCTGACCTTAAGATGACCATCTTTGCAGTCTCGTTCCCATGCGGATTTGCCTCAGTACTGGAGGGGAAACGCCCTACTTGGTGATTGATACTCTGGGCTAGGCTTGCCAGCTACTAGTCAATCTACTTGTTGTGCTGCTGGATCTCTCCTATCTGAGTAGAAAACCCTCCCATCTATTGTTTCATCAACTTGAGCAAGGTTGTGCTATCCATGGAAATTTTATGCAGCTTTTCATTTAGATCGTTCTGCTTCTTAGCAAAAGACATCAACTTTGTCACCATTGACGGTCATTGTGGCTGGTTATGTTGGAAACTTCTCTACTGTGGGAACCATACTTGGCGTTGCTGATTTGGCGGTCCTCTCGAAGAAGTCCCGCCCACCATATGGTGAGAATTATCAATTGTGCTGGTGTTTCCGTATGAAAAACCAGGGTGATTAGGGCACCGATACTGGACATAGCTTACATTCTCTGTATTGTCTTCATCAGGTTCACCTTGAGCGGTCGTGTGTCAATAGAAATCAGACATGTGAATTGGCTCTCCACAAGTGATGCAGCTTCTTACTACCTCTTATCGGACCTTTCCCTTATATCCCTATTCCTTCAAGGTTTGGACGTTAGTTACAATCTTTTCCAACTTAGCCGCTAGTGCCTCCATCGCCTTCGATTCTCTAAGAGTGGTGTGGCTCATGGACTCTCTATCATACTCACTATCTTGCTAGTTCATGGCCATATTGTCTATAATCACTCTGGCCCTTTGAGCACTTACTCCCAAGAAATCACTGCTAGTTGTAGCATTCAAGGATTTCCTCTCTCCGGCGAACAGCCCATTGTATAAAGTAGTGATCAGCTTGGGCTCAAAAAAACCATGGTGTTGTCACTCCCTCTAATAGCCTTGAAACCTCTCACATGTCTCATGTAGATTCTCTGAGACTTTCTACGAGTACCTTGTTATCTTGTTTTGGCATTTGATCATTCTTTCTATAGGGAAGAACTTGGCGATAAATGTGTCGGCTAGATGTTCCCATTCGGGGAGGCTTCCATCTTGGAGACTTGTATACCACTCCAAAGCTTTGTCCCTTAGAGAGAAGGGAAAGAACTGGGTGTAGATATGGGATATTGGGACTCTGTTGATATTAAAATTCTTACAAGTCCTCTTGAACGTTGTAAGGTGGTTGTACGAGTTCTCTTCAATGGTGTTCCCTCCAAACTGGTTGTGATGCAGCAACTAGAGGAAAGTGGGTTCAACTCAAAGTTGGCAACATTTAGTGGTTGCTCCACTACCAGATTCCTTTCTTATTTTGGACTAACTTTGATAAAAGAACGCAGGGATCGAGCCTTGGGAGGTTGCTCAGCCATGACTTGTCAGACACAGGAGGGTCTGAAGTGGTGAAGAAGTACCTTGAAAGAAAGAAAAGTGTGAAGGTGTGAGTGTGTTGTATAAATCATATGCAGTAAATATTTGCAATATTATATTCATATATATAAGGTTTTTGGCAAAGTGCAATTAAAGCTGGAGTTTGTAGAATGGTATTTGTTGCCGATCCCTGACAACGGTGCCAAAAAGTTATAAGCCTTAAATGTGGGTCCAAAAATGGAGACATGTCTAGGTCATCAGACTTTAGAAATTTATAATACTCGAATGTTTAAGACTCCTGCAACTAGCATAGGGTCGAAGTAGTTCGGGGTCGAACACATGGATTGGTAGAATAGCGCTTCGGAGCTCAAGTTTTACTTGTCTAAGCACATCAAAAAGTCAAAGGATAAAGTTTTGACATAAAGAGAAAGAATTATAAAGAATCAAACTAAAAGCCTATATCCAAGGGGAGTTACCAGAAGGATTAAGATTTGGGGTTTAGAAGTTTTTATGGGAGATTTTAAATAAATGAAAGTTGAGGAGATAAAAATATTCTTGGTGTACAGCATGAAGGAAGAAAGCTTAATCATAACAAGCAGTAGCGGCGTACATCCTACAACCTCTCCTCTCAAAGAGGGTGCCACTAGCCATGCACTAAATTCCCTCTCTCAAGGGTACTAGGCATAGGCTAGATCAAAAAGATAGGTTGGGGCAACCCTGACTTTGGGTACTCTCATACATCCGAATCAGACCAAGCTCTAGAGTTTACTACGTCCCTCTCTCAAAGGAGTTAAAATGAGAAACATGATTCGATAGCTAGTCAAAAGTGTGATTCAGACAGAAGAGACTAAAGCCCAGATGCTATAAAGAAATCAACCAACAAAAAGGAGCCATGTAGAGGACAACATGAGATAAACTCCACAGATTCCAATAAGCATAAAGAGATAAAAGGGTTTAGTTGCAATGCAGTAGTAAAATGAAAGTAAAGTGTTGAAAAGGGAAAGATAGGTATTGGTCTCCTTGATTTAGGAGATCGATATACATAGCAGCAGACCACTAAGATAATGTTAACCCAGTACTGGGTAGGAGCCCTATTGGGATAGGACCGTGTCGGGTTCTTGACTGTGTCGGGTCGTGAACCGTGATGGGTAAAGGTGTATCGGGAAAGGACTCTCTACCTGATATGGTCATGTTGGGCTACATCTGTGATGGGTATAGACCATATCGGGTTGGATACCGTGTCAGGTAGAGACACATATTGGGTTAGCATTATCTTAGGGTTCTCGGGTTCCTTGTGTAGGGTATAGATGGGCACGCCGTCTCAGGTTGAAGCCCAGGTTGGGACCTGACATGTTGAAGTACCCTTGAGGGTCATCTCGCGCTGCTTGCTGCTACCGGTTCGGGTTCTAAGTGAACTCCTCCCATCCCTCTCAGGTTGGGGGTGTGCTCACTTAGTATCACCTAGAAGACTCTGGAACTCGACGCACTAGCTCCTATACTCTAAGAGTTAGTTCTTATATGATTCGGCCCATCCCATCGTAGGTCTATAGATGCTATTTTTAGGCAGTGGGCTGGTGGGAGTTGTGGCTATTGTTGGGCCATGTGTCCTTTGTCTGGCACTGTTCATGTGGTTTCAAAAGGGAATGACACGTCTGTCTCCCGGCACGCCTGGCGGGGCCATTGCGTGCTGAGTTGCGAGTAAATTGTGCATAGTCATGTCCAGTAAGAACCTTGGTGGGTTGTTGCACCGAGGGGTATCCATATCATGTAATCAACTTTGTCGGGTGGTGAACAATGTCGGGCAAGGCACCCTGTCGGGTAAAGAGTTGTAGCAGCCAGGGCTCCCGCACGACACCCTTATGTCGGGTTGTCCTGCTATCGGGCAGTGAACTGTGACAGGTTAGGAGGCATGTCGCTTCACATGCCTACTGGGCCAGGACGCGTACCTCATTGCTGATGGGCCTGAAGAGCCTGTTAATGCTCTTTTAGTGGAAAAATAAGAGAAACTTTGCAAAAGATAGGAAATGTTATCAGGGGCATAGTGGGTATTATTTCTATACAACAAATAAGATAAAATGGAGAGGAAGTTAGGTTTGGAGGAACTTTTTATAGTAAAATATAAGATCTAGTAGCCATAAAATGGGTGTTATCAGTAGGGTCAGGGCTCCCAGACTGTGTGGGAGCAGAAGGGTCCAAAATTTCCATGAACAATTTTCACTTCGGCAGGCGAACCGGTCATTTCATAATTGAAATGGTCATTTGGCAAGGTGAACTGATCAGTTCACTAGGGAACCAGTCAGTTGGGAGCATGAACCGATCAGTTCACTTAGTGAACCGGTCGTTTCACTTCCCAGACTTGCCTACAATTGACTTTCCTTGTTCGTTTCTAATTAACACAAATATTGATTCTTGTCATAATCAAATTGAACAAGTGAAATGAAAAACCTTTTTCTCACAAATTGAGAAAATCCAACACTACCTGTTTGGACAAATTAATCGACCAATTCACCAGAGTGAACCGATCATCTCACTGGCCAAAAGCAGATTTGTTCACCTAGTGAAATGGTTAGTTGGTGGTCTAGATTGTGCAGAACACAGTCAGTTTAGTTCTCAATCAATCTGACACTCAAATCAGTTGTTTCAACACTTGAACTTGATGATTCTCAATCAAGTCTATTGATTGTATGTTTGATTAAGTACCTAAACACTTTAGTAATCAATCCAAACATCGTTCATGGATAAAATCCTCTTCTAGGTAAATCCTTTGTGTGTGACCCTATAGGTCCCATTTCATGTTGGCAGTGAATGTCCATAACTAGCTTATGACATCACAAACAAAGAGTGATGCCTAGTCGCACATCAATGCTACCCAAGTGAAAAGGAAAGTTGGAGAACAACTTTCAATCCTACATTTTGTGATTGGTGTTCCAGTGAATGTATAATTCCTTTGTCTCTGATATCCTGAATGAACTCAAGGCATGGAATTGTCATCCTTTCAACGTTCAATCATGTTTCTTAAACTAGAGCAGACTGTCTGAGATATGTGTTACATCAATATCATATATTGATTCACATGTGTATGTGCATGCCTTTCTCAGTCTCTCTTATCAAGTGGCATGGACATCATACTCCCTTAGGAGGGAAAAATCTCATATCTATCACTCATAGTCTATCTCATGTGCCAAAGCCACCCAATCATCACCGTTATAACAACCCTTGTTTCAAGACTGCGTTTGATGATTTCAAACTGTACCCAATCACATTCGACGAGTCTAGTGATTTCAGGTCTAAGAATCACAATCACCACCATCACTATGAGAGATGATTCTGACTACAATGTCATGGTTCCATGTATCCCTCTCATGGTGGGTTTATTTGATACACTACTCTCTAACATGTATCTATGTGCTTGGTTTGATATCATATATCATGACTAATGAGACATTGTCGTCAACCAACACACACTCTAGACTTGATGTGTTGTTGTTTTCTATCAATCTTCCACAATGACATCCAACTAGGGACATAAATAAGAATGTGCATACTCATAGCATCTGTATGATCTCATTGTTCAGGTCCTCAACCTAAATACATACGTCATTGAGTATTTTCATTCTTTAAACATTCATTCTGCTCCATCATTTATCTCATAATCGATTGAGCCAGAACAAATTGGAAGCTTGCCTTTGATATTTATCAAATCAATCAGAACATATGACAATCCAATTATCATATGATTGGCTCTATGGGCATACATACCAACATGGACCACAACCAATCATGTGTCACATATCACTGAGCTACGGACCAAGGTCGTACTCTACCATGTATGTCCTGCAGCCGATCATGTGTCACATATTCTTGGATATAAGGGGATATTTGTCCTCACCCCTACATATTCAAAAATATGCACTCTGAGTTAAACTCATTTCAACATTCAACAAGTACTAACACGGAATGGATCTATGGCACAGGGCAAGCTACAAGATTAGGTTCCACTGGTTTAGTTAGATCATTTTAGCATCTTTTATCATCAATCAAGTTACAACATACAACCTCTAAATAAATTCTACATAAATAAGGGTACATAAGATGTGATCTCATCACATTATCACTTGATGCTTGTCATTCACCATATTTCTCATCACAACGATCACATATCTTGGGGTAACAGCCCCTTCTCTCATCATTGAGGAATTCATCATCACAAATAAGGCAATAAGCCATAATTAGGTCATACGACCATTTAATTCCTCCTTCGATGATACCTACATCACATATGCCTTACAAGGCCCATTTACATATATCATAAGCAACATATCTCATACCTTGCTATGCTTATCAACTAGTATCAACTGCATGGTTAGAGGATTGTAACAAGAAGAACAGTACATCATTATCATTACCATTTCATAAGATCCATGCCATCCACATTACATCATTAGGGTTAGGGTTTCTATTTAATCAATTAGGGTTTACACAGTTGCATCAATAATCACCCTTAGATCATTACTTTCATCATCATTATAAGGTATGTTATGAGATAAGGATTATAGAAAACAACACTTCTTTATTACTCACACAACCACCCTATAGGGTATCACATCATAATGTGTAACCCTATCATCAACATGATGTAACTTAGCCACAATCACAAGGTATCAGCTGGGGCTAACATGTAGCATATCAGTTAGGACTTTCCATAAGTTTTTGACTTGTCATCATCACAAAATGTCAACTACCACAATGCAAGGCACAAGAGATAACCTTACTAAGATATGTATCAGTTTACTACTTCTAGAGCGTGTGACGGTCATCATCATCTAAGGTTTGATGAGCAACACCACCCCATGGTGTATCATCTAACACAACCTAAGGGTGTCAGTCAACCAAAGCATGCCGGGCTACCCTAGGCATATCGATCATTAGGGTTAGGGTTAGCTAGATATCATGGGTTAAGGTGTATCGGGCATCATCACTCCAAGGTGTGTCAGCCTCCACCCAACCAGGGCATCATGATTAGTATCCAAGAAATACCAACTCCTCAAGATGCCTCCATAGGCATGATGAGATAACATTTTCAATGGTATATTGGTTGAACAACACCTTATCTACTTAAGGTACTTCAAGAGCATGATGAGTAACACCCACCTCGCATCTAGGTTAGCCCTCACATATTGGGTTAGGTAATGCTAGGCCATGATGGGATATCTTCTCAGGATCTATCAACCATAAGCCAAAACAAGCTAACCTTCTCAACACATGTCCATCTAAGCATATCCAAGGCAAGACGACCTAGGCATCTCCAAGTCATGATGACTTAGCACATAGGGTGTCAGGTTGTTACACTATAAGCAATTATGACCTATCCTCCACACGGTGTAACATACTAAATCTTAGATGTAATCTCCATGTAACCCTTTTTCTCAAGTTTCCCTTTCATTTTTGTCCTTTATGTCCTTGATGTTTAATTAGTGGAATTTATGGTGGTTTGGTGAACATTTATTCACTATTAGTACCAATAAAAGGGTATATGCACAAGTACCTCAGTGAAAGTTCATTTAAGGACCCTATTAAGGTGTTATAAATCTTAATATAACTTTGTGATGTGTTTTGAAATCGTAAAATGAGCCTAATTTTTAAATTTGGTTCAATTTGGATGTTGTTTGTGCAAGATATGCAATTTTAGGTACATTTTGGACTTCTATACAATTTACCCAATTGGGAGGTTTTCTTTGCAAATTATCATGTGCATTATAATCCCTAGATATTCCTTACCATTCTCAAGATTTTGAACCATGGGACACCTATTTGCACCTTGGTTTGAAGGTGTTTCTCTCGAAGGGCATTTTAGGGATTACCCTCTTTATAAATGAGCTCATCTATAAAAGCTATCAACCAATGGGGTTATTTTTTTATTGGAGGACTGTGGAGATGACCTAGAAGTCTCCATTGGATTTTAGGACTGACATTTGGTATATAAGAAATCTCTATGATTTGTCCTCTTTCCTTGCCACGAAGTCCTAGGCTAAGGATACATGTAAAGTCCCTTAGACACCTCATGCTTGACCCCCTATAAAGCCATATCTACCCCTTCCCACCTCCCAATTATAAAACTCTTTCTCTCCTTCTATTTACTCCATCTTTGAGTATCGTTACTACTCTATTTGGTCACAAAAGTGTTGTCCCAAGATAAACGAGGGTGCTTACCTTGGCAAAGAAAACTCCTAAGGTTATGAATTTGCTCTATTTGAGGTTTCTAAAGCTCCTTCTTGGTGATTTTGACCAAAACTAATACATTTCCTCCTTTCCTTCCCTATTTTAATGTTGTTAGCCTTCCTCCAACCTTCTTATAGGTCGGAACCATGGCCTTCCATGGCGAAACCCCACCTAGTGCCCTTAAACACCTCATCTCCATGTTCTTTTGCTAGGTTTTTCATCTCTAAAGTGGAAAAGGTGCTTCTTGCTCGGGATAGGAGTTTGGTTGGAGAAAATAGCCTCTGTCACTTGGGAACCTTGCTTCTTGAACCTGTCCACCTTAGTAGAGGTGAGTTTTATAACCCCCCTTATCATATATTGTTTACTACATGCTTAAAACTCATGCTTCTATGTTTAAAATCGATGATCTCTATCTCTATTTACCATGTTCTTCTAGGGTTTTGTTTTATTATTGTTTTACCTTCTCTAGAAGATCTAGTTTGGTTACCTATGAAACTCCAACCCTGATCTTGGTCAAATGGTGTTTTTCCCCTCACTCTCACTTCCTCTCTCTTGAAGATTTCTGACTTGTCATTTCCTTATTGGTTCAAATTAAAAATTTCATGTCTTTTAATCTGCTTATCCAAATTTGACAAATAAATATGTTTTAAAATTGGAAAATTAATCACTATCTAATAAAAATATTTTGAAGTTATGATTATGAGGTTTGAAGAAGGGTGATTTTTTGAAAATGAATTTAATGCATAAAATCCATAAAAATTACATCTTAATCATCCTAATTCCAAAATTAACATAGAAATATGTTTTCTTGATCAGGAGAACCTAATAAGATCATTGGTGAGATTTTTAGAGTTTTAATCTAAGTTTTTATAAAAAGGTCTAAAATTAGGGTTTCTATACATTAATTGAATTATGTACTCTAGTACATGTTAATACATTGAAAATAGGCAAAGAGGAACTTGGACTCAATTAAAGTGGTGAAAGATAGTAATTGATATCAGTAAGAGAAGTATGTGAATTATTACACCCTAAGTTAAGATATTTACGAGCCATATATTCCCTAATGAGGAACTATATGAACCCTATTTCCTCTATTCATGATTCTTTTGTTAAATTGCCTCAAAATTTGTGGTGATATTCTTTTTCTTGGGTTTTGTACCCCGCTGCAATGTTTCAAATATATGATTATTTTGCTTGCTATGATTTCTTTTCTAGCATGTTGATTTTATGGACTATTTATCTATAGTAGTGGTACTTATGTACACATAGATAGGGCATGTATTAATTTGCTCTGGGGAATGTCTTATTCTCCCCCATAACAATATATGTAGGTGACTGGGATTGTATTAATTCTCCCCTCACCTATAGGTTTAGGTCCAGTAGGTTCCTCAACCCTACTTAGTTAATGTAGTCAATATTAATCATGCATGCAAATATTTTATTATTTTTCTTGATATGGCAAGAATCTATTTGGTGATGTCACATACTCTTGTTATCTTCATCTTATGATGAAATCTTAGCCTCTACTTTCATAATATTTCCTTATCTTTTGTTCTTATTCATTATCTATCACATGCCTTGTTTTTCTCTCTCTTACTGGATGTTTTCCAACCACCTAGGCTTAGATTGAGATGTTGAACATGATCAAGGAGAACATAGATTGAGATCTTGGAGATGTTGCTTGGAGACACATTTGAAGTAGTTTGGACTTCCCTCTACTTAGATCCTTATGTTGTATCATACATGTAAACCCCTATGGGAGATTATGATGTACTTTTGTAATCTTTTGTGAAAATTGGATATAGTCATTTGCTTAATTCATCTGCTACACTTTGGTTGTTTTGAATACTATTGTAACGACCCCACCTCCTGGTAACCCCCAATTAAGGGAGACCAAGTGGTCAGAGTCATTATCTCAATTTCCCGGATCACTGGTTCGACAAGTAATCAATAATAATTACTAAATTCTACCAAAACTATACTGAAAGTTCGAATAAAAATAAAACTTTGCATACATTTTTTTTCAAAAACTTGGATATCTAACTTCTATCCACCTCTGGACTCTATTCTAACTAATCCTCCTTGCACTTTAATTCTTAATTTCACAATATGCCATTTTACTATTTGTCATTTTCAATTTCGTACCTAAAACGCCAACAAACAAAACGTCGGTCAACATAAATGAATATGTCAGTATGTGGGGGAAACAATAATTGTTCAATTAACTGTAACAACATATTGCAAGCAATTATGGTTTAGCAAGAAAACTTTACATCTTAAACATAACTTCTCAATCCATACATATCCTAACCTCTGTGTTGTCCCTATAGTGGACCTGGATACTACCCCTCATATGGTACATCCCAATTAACCCCGCATGATCCTACCTAACAGGTAGATCAATATCTAGGGTTGAAGAATTGCATGGCATTACCCATAGGTAGCCCAATCACTAACTCATTTGAAGAGTCACATGGAACTACCCATAGGTAGCCCAATCCCTAACTCATGATGGCCTAGACCATGCTCTAGGTTACCCTTTTCATCATTAGCAAAGCCACAGAGGAGGATGAGGATCTGAGCTAGTCATGTATACATATTTATGGTGATAATCATTGTCACTTTATAGTTGCATGAAATAAAAGTCATCTAAGCAGTTATTTTTAGGCAACCGATAAAACATCTGGGAATCACCGTGAAACTAAAGTGAATACCCATAATTGTAACCACATACCTGATCCATAGCAACTTGATGTCCAAGCAATAATATTCAAGAATAATCAAACAAGAAATCAACAATATCCTGAAATTAATGCATAACATCCAAGTGTCATTGTTTTATCCAAAATATTCTCAAGATCGAATTAGATTCTACCTTAGGATTTCTAGGCCCACTTTATGATTTTATTAGGGTTTTAGTCTTCATAAAGCTTTTATCACTTTTAATGCCCCTTTTAGATCACAAACCCTAATTCCAACATCATAAGCACAATTGAATGTCAATTAAGTCTAATATATCCCTTTTATACTAAAACTACCATTTTTATCCTTTTAAGTTATGACACGATCACTAAGACCAATTATCATCTTTGGTTTCTTTCGGATTAACAACTCATAATTCATTATGTTCTAATTCACATATGAACTCTATTTATCACTAATTCCACATTAATCCATTAGAAAACCCTAATTACCAAATTAAGGGTATTTATCCACAATTACAAACTTTTATACTCAAAATAGCTTAGAATCATCATATATCAGCTTTATTCATGGATTTGAACAATTAAAGCCATTAAGGGTCATAATTACCAATGTTAGGGTTTTAAGGCCCATTAAAGCATATTCATGTACATGGAACCCTAAATTAATCAAATTATGCATAAAGTTCAACCTTTTAGATCTAATGTGGCTTTATAATTAACAGGTTAATATCAACTTTAATCAACCATATAACCCCTCTTAATTCATTAATTATCTTAAATTAGGGTTTCTTAATCATCAATACCCTAAAGTTGATAACTTCCACTACTTTTCGAATTTCAATATGAATTAGCTTATAAATCTATTTTTAATGGATTTCTTGCATTTTTTTGAGAAAAATTCATATATTGCATTTACCCATCTGAGCTACCAATAATTAGATATGATTTTTGCAAGAAAAGACATTATATTGAATTATCTGTTATTTTTAGAAAAATGTTGGCTGTTTGATTGATGATCCGCTGGACCACGCTGGATCCAACAATTCTCAACTACGCACCTCACCCGTGATCAAAACAACTAAAGGATAGCATTGTCCTTACCTGCTCTGAAGGGGGGTCAGGGTATTTTTGTAAACACCAATCGACCTTCTTCAACCTCTGTTCACTGCTCCTTGCGAACAGATGGTCAACTCGATAGTTGACTCTGCTCCATGTTGCACCTGTGCACAAAGTGAGGCCACCAGTAGCTCCACCTTGATCTCGCAAACTCGACGAGCCCTTCAATTGGACATAAGTGGCTCTCTTATTTCTGAGGAAACTCCACCTATCTCCGGTGACTTATGCTTCAAGGCGAAGGTGAAGATCACGACCAAAGTGCCTATTGAAGGCACGAGTGTGATCGTGGGCTTTGTCCGATCTCGCGAAGGTTGCTTGGGAGTTTGTTGGAACCATGAGAACCCCCCCCCCTATTTAGGGTATCCATCACCCACTCTGAGAATTGGGGATTCCCTATTCTCACCACAACCCCCCCCCAAACCCAGGGTTGTTCGATCTATCCAAGACTCCCAAACTTGATGTGCAAGTTTTCCAGTTCACTCGTGCATTAAATCATGAGAAAAATGCTTTGGAAGATCCTTCCCTCTGTTGTCCACCTTCCTAATCTGTTGCGAGCTTGGAGAAAAAGGGATCATCGTTGGATATGAATCCAACGACCCGCAATGTGTGTGACATGCGCATGGGCTAGGCCCAAGATTCCTATTCCAAATAAAATTGTGACATATAATATAATCACAACACTTTAGGGATATTTGTAAAAGCCATAACTCCCAAACCTAGTGTCCAATTAATCCCAAATTTTGAGGGAAACTTAATAATGACTTAATCTAACTCTCTGCCAAATGTGGGCTCATTATCTATAAGAAAACGTGCCTTTTCTTTAGGTGCAAGATATTACTCAATTAGGCTTATTTCTCACATCTTTTCTCTTTCTTCACTTATTATCTTGCAAATTGGACTTCTTGGAACCCAAGAAATCCTAAGATTTCGAAATCCTTTTTGAAGGATTATTATTATCCTTATAGATGCATCCACATCCTTATTTCTCATTATCTAACTTATTTATTTTATTAAAAGATTTCTTTTTAAGGATTTCTCTCTATCTTTTATTTTCTTTTTCCTCTTTTCCTATTTCTTCCATTAGAAATCACATATAAATGAAATTTACTCACTTATGGAAATTAATGCCACTTTCTAGAGATTTCTATATAATTCTCATAAATACTTTGCTTAATATTCATTACCTTGTATCTTTTTCTAATATTTGGACTTTTCTTCTTTTCTTCTCTTTTATATCCATTATTGGATTAATCTAATAATAGGAACCACAAAATTCCTATCAAAAGGGAGATTTGCAAAGAAATCCCTTCTTTGAAGCAAAGCATACAACCTTTTCAATTAAGTCCATATTCATAAAAACATTACATTTCAATTATGAAAACATATGCAAAATTAAGTTTGTAACATCCATCCCCTCTTATAGGAATTTTGCCCTCAAAATTCCACCAAACATATAAACAATTTAGGATAAGACTTTTCCTTATCCGTCATTGGCCCCTATGTTGCTTTACCATATCCATGGCGCTTCCAAAGAACCTTTATCATCACATATTCCTTTCTCTGAGTTTCTTTCACCTTGGCATCTATAATCTCACAGGCGACTCAGGATATTTCAGCCTCCCTTGGGGCTCACTAGGTTCATTGCTCAACACATGGCTCAGGTACCTCACATAGTGCTTTAAATTGGACACATGGAACTCACCACACATCACATTATCCTGAGGGGTAAGGCTATACACAAGCATCTCCACCAATCCATCTCAAATGGACCCATGTATCAGGGACTCATCTATCTCAGCTCTAGCTCAGAGGGGTCGGATTTTCATATCACATATTCTCCCACAGTGAAATGCATGTCAGTCTACTTTGCATCAGCTCACGACTCATGTCACCCATGGGCTCTCTTTTAGCCATTGCACGATCAAAGCGACTTCACCTGCACACACTGTGGTCCTTTTCTGACCTTCACGAGGTCCCTTCACCAACATCATCTTAATGAAGTGGTGACAGACACAACCTCTCTTACAAAGCTTCTTATATCCTGATACTGGCTATGGTGGCTATCATCACAACTTTCATAGGACGAAAACTGTCCCCATATATCACCCTGAGCAAGCACATATGCTCTCATCAGACCCTATAGTCTAGATCATGCTAACATTAGTTAGGGGTGATAATATGTACTAACATCGAGTTCTTCATGTATCTACTTTCACCTCATGGAAGTGAATCTTTAGGTCATACTCAAGAACCTTTGAACTTGCATCATTATGTAGTTGAACCATCTCTCTTATATGTAGTTCAACCGGATCTATCTTCCGACAGTACTCTCTCTTTCTCTTTAGACTATGTCATCTAGGTAAGGCAATCTACCATTGCACTTTGACCTTCTTTAGTCCATGGGAGACATACCTCGACATCCATAGGGATGAACTCCCATTCCCTCTCAAGGACTTTTATCCTCTATATCCACTTAATGGGTTATTGGCATTTTTCCTTCACATCCTAACATGCATGGCGACACGCCACATGCAACTCCGTACATTTCTTAGGCATCCAAAGTACTACTACCACTTATTATCTTAGTAGTACTATGGTGTATGGTGAACTTAAAATCATGATCTCCTATATATCATGATTCCTCAAGTTTGATTCCTCAGAAACCCTAAAACACTCGAGTCGGGGTTTCCTCACCTCCTTTTCCATAGAAGTGCATTTGAGGTTCTACAACCATACTTCCTTCATGACAAGCCCTAGGCTGGTTAACTAAGAAACCACTAACTCAATCAACGTTCTGTTACAACTGAGTGTTAGCCAAACATATCTCACAAACTTAGGGTTCACCTAACCATCTCTTCCAGCCTGTCCACTAGCTAAACTAGATATCTACCTCTCCACAAGAGCATCCATTACCACTTCACATCCTTGTGTGTTAGGTAATGTTGAAGACATACACTTCTATGTATTCCACTTACTATCTCATCTCGGACTCTAAGTCTATCTTCATCAAGAAACCACAAAGCTCATCCTCTTGGTTATTGCACTCAACCTTGTATAGCTCATATATTCCATGTAGCTCATGATAAAAACATCCTCATAAGATGACTACCTTAGTTCTCTTGATGTTTGAAAACCATCCACATATTGTACACTCCACAAGGGTACGTTATTACCTCTATCCTCATACCTCATAGCAATGTTTCCTCTCACATCATATATATCCTTGGTGTATGTCATGCATATTGCCCTATCTCTCACCCCCATAACGAGAAGAAATAAGCATTTGGAGGCCATCCGAAAACAAAGTTCTTTCCATTCCAAGAGTAGAGATGGTGCATCCCACGTCATCGGTACACCTTCCAATGTAGGTTGAAACGTGCATCACATGTTTCCACATCATGAACATCTTGATATCAAGTTTACTTTCTTGGAAAACTAGTCTCGAACTCACTTGGGTCATCATACCATCCTTGGTCATCTCCTCTAGGTCTATAGGGTGCTGACACTTTTGGGGTCATCCCTCTTCCCTTATGCATCTAGAGAGTGCCCTCCTCATCTACCCTTTGGGTCCCATCAGTTCATGAAGGTGATCAATCTCTTAACCCATGGCCCTTAGACAATGATAGTTGTTACCTCCTGACCCTATGGTCATGTACAACTAGGGAATTAGGAAACTCCTACTCCCATCGGTCTTATCCCTACCTAACCCTAGGATAGACTTAGGATTCAGCATAGTACATGTCCAATGTGAAACCTTACCCAAGTCTCCATCATCTCTCTCAGCATTCATGGTCTGATTTACATCCTTTCATAGGGGTCATGGCAACCTACCTACTTTGGCCAGGCCCCATACTGGTTACCTCCATGGTAACACATCCACATGCACTTATAGATGGTTATCTATGAGTCTGTAGGTTCATTCTCATACTATGTACTCTCCACTTAGCTTCTCAAGATCCTACGGGACCTCTTTGAGTGACCTCACCCAACACAAGTTGGTATATACCCTACAGAAGGGTCCCTCTCCCAGGATGGGAGAAAGCTATCTCTTGATAGCAACAAAGGTCACAAACATCCTTATGTCCAGGTTTTACATCCATATGAGCATGTTTACCCCCAAACAAGCTACTAAGGCACATAGCTACCCAGCAAACCACTTAGTAAACCATGCTAGGTCTCCATGATAAGTCCTACTTGTTTATTTTCCTTTATATAGGACCATCATATGCCACCAACCTATATTTGAGAGGTTCATCAAACTTACACCTTAATCCAAGGGGTTTCCCATTCCTCTAATCATGAGGAGTGCCATGCTCAAATCTATGGAAACTCAATTCTCATCATGAGCATCAGGTACACCCAGCACTACTACTTCCCCTCTTAGTTCTAGGAACTCTAGGTTCACCTTTTTGATGTCCTACTACATGATCAACCCTGTAACTATGTACCAAGCATGTTCAAGGTATGGCATGCACTTCCTATTATCATTCCACTTGAACAACACCTCAGAGCGGAGTCCTTCTCAAGGACATCCAACTAGGTATAAGGCCTCACAACTTGTTACCAAGACTCCTCAGGGTCTAAGGAACTCTTCTTCCTATCCTTAGAAGGTCAGCACTTATGTCCTCTGCTCATAGGTACTAGCAGCTTCATCCTTCTTCATAGGGTTTGGTTCCTTTAAAGGCAACCAAGATACCATAAGCCTCCAGGGATCATGCACAAGGCAACCACAACCATCCACTTAGGTCGCATCATCCTCAACTTCTCAGGGTTTCTCCTAACCCGGAGTCTAAACTTCTAACCTTCTAGCTCAGATCCTACTCTCTCTCTCTCTAGAGCTTAACCCTACAAAAACCTTACTACTAGAGGTCCTCTCTCTAAGGTTGATCAAGCTCACCGACATACACCTACATGGGTAGAACCTATGTTTGCTCCAGAGTATCCATAGCTCTTTATGCTCATCTCATAAGCTATCCATCATACTCTCCTGGCCTGGGTTTTAGCTTGCTGTCAGCGCTACCGATCTGCTCTGGGTGCATACTATGCCATGATAATATAAGCCCATAGGGTTTCTATATGGTCATTACTAACCTCATCAATGAAGGAGTTATCCTTCACTCTAACTTGCACGACCCTTCCGAGAGTTGGGTCACCAAAGGTACTAGGTCAGCTATCCTCACATGGTTTATAATATCATAGGTTTCCAAAACCAAAAGCATGTCAACCCACACACGTGGTTGACCATGAAATCCATCTCATTATGACATCTCTCTCTCCAACCACCACTTAGGATTAGAGTTAGCACCATCCTCATAGGATATTCCAGGTCTCTACCTCTTCCTGGAGGCCTCTGCCTCCAAGACTTAACTCCCCACTCATCCTCCTGACAAGGAGCTCTAACCTCAGGTCTCTCCTGAGGGCATGACAACACTTGTCATACGACCTAAGCATGCAACTAGCCTTTAGTTTATGCTTAAACTATTAAGCTTATGTCCATGACATCTTATTTACATGCTTTTCATTAATTTGGTGGAGGATTCCTTAACCTTATCATACATACCCTAACCTCAAGAGGGTGAGGAAGAGAGATAAAACCCTAAACCTCAAAATCTTAATAGAATTAGGGTTGAGAAGGGACGAAAATAGATGAGAGAGTCCTAAAGGTATCTTATTTCGAGTCAGATCCTAAGACATTGGCCAGGCAGTCACACAGATCTGAGAGTCCTCGTATTCTGACTAGCGGTGCAGAGGAAAATATTGCCAGCCCCCAGATGTGATCCTTTTCTAGACACCTCTATCATTCGAAAAATCCTCTAATAACTCCCTCAGTTCTATGGAATTTGTAAAATTTAATAGTTATTAAAGATTAAATGAGGAACCAATGCCCTAATACCAAATGTAACGACCCCGCCTCCCGATAACCCCCAATTAAGGGAGCCCAATAGGTCAGAGTCGTTATCCCAATTTCCCGGATCAATGGTTCGACAAGTAATCAATAATAATTACTAAATTCTACCTAAACTATACTGAAAGATGGAATAAAAATATAACTTTTCATACCCTTTTTTTCAAAAACTTGGATATCTAACTTCTATCCACCTCTGGACTCTATTCTAACTAATCTTCCTTACACTTTAATTCTTAATTTTACAATATGCCACTTTACTGTTTGTCCTTTTCAATTTCGTACCTAAAACACCGACAAAGAAAACGTCAGTTAGCATAAATGAATATGCCAGTATGTGGGGGAAACAACAATCATTCAATTAAGTGTAACAACATATTGCAAGCAATTATGGTTTGGCAAGAAAACTTTACATCTTAAACATAACTTCTCAATCCATACATATCCTAACCTCTACGTTGTCCATGCAGTGGACCTAGATACTACCCCTCATACGGTAGATCCCAATTAACCCTGCATGATCCTACCTAACAGGTAGATCAATATATAGGGTTGAAGAGTCGCATGGCACTACCCATAGGTAGCCCAATCACTAACTCATTTGAAGAGTCGCATGGCGCTACCCACAGGTAGCCCAATCCCTAACTCATGATACCCTAAACCATGCTCTAGGTTACCCTTTTCATCATTAGCTAAGCCACAGAGGAGGACCGGGATCTGAGCTAGTCATGTATACATATTTATGGTGATAATCATAGTCACTTTATAGTTGCATGAAATAAAAGTCATACAAGCAGTTATTTTCAGGCAACCGATAAAATATTTGGGAATCGCCGTAAAACTATAAAGCAATTAACCATAAGCATAATCACATACATGATCCAGAGCAACTTGATGTCCAAGCAATAATATTCAAGAAGAGTCAAACAAGCAATCAACAATATCTTGAAATTAATGCATAACATCCAAGTGTCATTGTTTTATCCAAAACATTCTCCAGATCTACTTAGATTCTACCTTAGGATTTCTAGGCCCACTTTGTGGTTTTTTAGGGTTTTAGTCTTCATAAAGCTTGTATCCCTTTTAATGCCCCCTTTAGATCACAAACCCTAATTCCAACATCGTACACACAATTGAATGTCAATTAAGTCTAATATATTCCTTTTACACTAAAACTACCATTTTTATCCTTTTAAGTTATGACACGATCATTAAAAACAATTATCATCTTTGGTTTCTTTCAGATTAACAACTCATAATTCATTATGGTCTAATTCACATATGAACTCTATTTATCACTAATTCCACATTAATCCATTAGAAAACCCTAATTATCAAATTAAGGGTATTTATCCGCAATTACAAAATTTTATACTCAAAATAGCTTAGAATCATCATATCTCAGTTTTATTCATGGATTTGAACAATTAAATCCATTAATGGTCATAATTACCAAATTTAGGGTTTTAAGGCCCATTAAAGCATATTCATGTACATGGAACCCTAAATTAATCAAATTATGCATAAAGTTTAGATCTAATGTGTCTTTATAATTAACAGGTTAATATCAACTTTAATCATCCATATAACCCCTCTTAATTCATTAATCATCTTAAATTAGGGTTTCTTTATCATTAATGCACTAAAGTTGATAACTTCAACTACTTTTTGAATTGTAAGAGGAATTAGCTTCTAAATCTATTTTTAATGGATTTCTTGCATTTTTATGAGAAAAATTGATATATTGCATGTACCCATCCGAGCTACCAATAACTAGATATGATTTTTGCAATAAAAGACATTATATTGAATTATTTGTTATTTTTAGAAAAACGTTGGTTGTTTGATTGATGATCCGCTGGACAACACTGGATCCAACGATTCTCAGCTACGTGCCTCACCCGTGATCAAAACAACTAAAGGACAGCATTTCCCTTACCTTCTCTGAAGGGGAGTTAGGGTATTTTGGTAAAACACCAATCGACCTTCTTCAACCTCTATTCATTGCTCCTTGCGAACAGATGGTCAACCCGATGGTTGACTCTGCTCCCTGTTGCACCTGCGCATGAATCGAGACCACTAATAGCTCCACCTCGATCTCACAAACTTGACGAGCCCTTCAATCAGACATAGGTGGCTCTCCTATTTCTGAGGAAACTCTGCCTATCTCCGACGACTTCTACTTCAAGGTGAAGGTGCAAATCACGACCAAAGTGCCTATTGGAGGCACGAGCATGATCGTGGGCTTTGTCCGGTCTCGCGAAGGTTGCTTGGGAGTTTGTTGGTGCCATGAGTCACCCCCCCTTATATAGGGTATCCATCGCCCACCCTGAGAATTGGGGATTCCCTGTTCTTCCCACGAACCCCCCCCCCCCAAACCCAGGGTTGTTCGATCCGTCCAAGACTCCCAAACTTGATGTGCAAGTTTCCGAGTTCACTCGTGCATTAAATCACGAGAAAAATGCTTTGGAAGATCCTTCCCTCTGTTCACCACCTTCCTCATCTATCACGAGCTAGGAGACAAAGGGATCATCATTGGATCTGAATCCGACGGCCCAGAATGTGTGTGACATGCTCATGGTCTAGGCCCAAGATTCCTATTCCAAATAAAATTGTTACATATAATATAAGCACAGCACTTTAGGGAAATTTTTAAAAGACATAACTCCCAAACCGAGTGTCTGATTAATCCCAACTTTTGAGGGAAACATAATGATGACTTAATCTACCTCTATGAAAAATTTGGGCTCATTATCTAAAAGAAAACGTGCCTTTTCTTTAGGTGCAAGATATTACTCAATTAGGATTATTTCTCACATCTTTTCTCTTTCTTCACTTATTATCTTGCAACTTGGACTCCTTGCAACCCAAGAAATCCGAAGATTTCAAAATCCTTTTTGAAGGAGTATTATTATCCTTTTAGATGCATCCACATCCTTATTTCTCATTATCTTATTTATTTTATTAAAAGATTTCTTTTTAAGGATTTCTCTCTATCTTTTATTTTCTTTTTTCTCTTTTCCTATTTCTTCCATTAGAAATCACATATAAATGAAATTTACTCACTTGTGGACATTAATGCCACATTCACTTGTGCATTAATGCTTAATATTCATTATCTTGTATCGTTTTCTAATATTTGGACTTTTCTTCTCTTTTATATCCATTATTGGATTAATCTAATAATAGGAACCACGAAATTCCTATCAAAAGGGAGATTTTCAAAGAAATCCCTTCCTTGAAGAAAAGCATACAACCTTTTCAATTAAGTCCATATTCATAAAAACATTACATTTCAATTATGAAAACATATGCAAAATTGAGGTTGTAACAACTATTTACTGACGTTTGAAAATTTTGCACCTATTCCAGCATACCTCTGAGTGTGTTTGGAATGGATATTTTATTCTTCAATTTTTTTTAGTTGGGAGTGGATCCCCTCTCAGGTCCCACTCCTTATAGCATAGTATCAGAGCCCATGGTAGTCGGAATCTGACAATTTCAACTTTGTCTCCCCAACTAGATCCCTTGCCTCATATAGTTCCTCTTTAAGTGACATGTTTGCCCTAGAATTGATCTATGCTACACTTGAAATGATGAAAGATTGATTTCAGATCATAAGAGTTTCACACTAGAAACATGTTTACTTAACCATAATGTGATGATCCTACTAGGTAGCTATTAGGGATTAAGTTGAAAGCAAAGGTGTCTAGAAAGGATTAGGGTTTGGGGGTTGGCAAGATTTACCTCGACACCACTAGCTTGGTTTACGAGGACTCCCAGATCCATATGATACCTACATGGCCTGAGTTGATACTAAATATTTTAAATAGCATGCATATAGATAGTAGTAGTCTTAGGCACCTGAGTTGGATAATTCTAAGAACCTAATATGTTGACCTTGTCTTTCAAGTGTAATGACTTGTTTGAATATGGATACCCAATATAGTTCTTTTATGTCCTGTAGAACCAAATATTTGGATAGTCTATCCCTAAAAACCTAGACTTTGAAGTTTGGTGTTTAGTAAGCAATCAAAGTGTGCAATGGAAGCGTAATGGATCTTGTACATGGCTTAGTTATACTCACCCATTTACCTCTAGATTAGTTTGTCTTGGTAGGTCAAACCTTTTAAGGGGTGGACAGCACTTGGTTTGATGATATTTGGGTAGTTACATTTTGAAGACAGGATCCTTTTAAGGGGATGGAGTACTGTAACATACTAAAATCTAGATACACTGACTCTAGAAACCCTAACTCCATGATTAGGAGGGTAGTTTTCTTGGATCCTTAGTTTTGACCAAACAAGTCATAGTTATAACCTGACATGCTTGTTTATATACTAATAAACATATAATGGTCATCTAATGAATAGTTCACATGTTTGAACCCTAATGAATATCTAATGCACATAATATGAGTAATTAACATATAAAAACTAATAGTGGATACACATGATGCTAAATATGTCTTTGACCAATAAACTTGAATGATATGATGAACAATATAATTGTAACCTAATCTTGGACTTCATGCATACTAAGAATGTATCGTTGAAGAATAATTATCATATTGACCTAAACCCTAAATTGTAGTCATATAACCCTAACATATACATCCCTAATGGCATTCTTGATACATTAGTGACATAAGGTGTCATAATCAGGTAACATACCTTGATACACATAAATGATATATAATCACCTATCCCTAAATTAATATATATCAAGTCACCAATATGAAATGTATATCACCTTTTTCTCTAATACACACCTAATTAAATAACTTAATAATGACTTGGTAGGTGAATCAAATCATTAATAGATAGTATGTTCCACATTGTTCACTAAATTACTTATAATGACTTCAATATGGGCAGGAACTAAATGGACTCACATAAAAGTACATAGTCAATCATAAGAACTAAATAAATATGAGAAAATGATTAATGATGCCATTAATGTGAGTAAGAAAGTTAATGTCACAATGTGACAATGTTTAATATAGACATAAGTGATTGATGTAATATTATTTGGATTAATTGTAACAAATTGGATAAAGTGTCTTATTCATTCAAAATAATCTGATATAATTCAATAAGGTGATAATGGAGTCTAAAACCAAATCATTAAAGATAATGATCAGATATAATAATGCATATTGAAAAAAATAAGTAAACTCTAATTGAACTAAAAATCATAATCAGGTAAATAAGAAATATATATGGTCTCAAGCATAATAATGAAATATAACTCTTTTGAATATAATGAGACACGCTTAAAAAATAATGAGGATGATGTAATGTCATAATGAATACAATGTTAATAATCCAAAAATGTTAAAAAGAAATCATAAAAGTGGAACATTTAGTGATCCATGAAAACCTGACCTATGAGGAGTTTCCTGTGAAGAATTTGAACTCCCAAGTTATGTTTTGGTGGAATTTTTAGGATTTGGGGGAAACGACCTGGAGTTTAGTGTTGGGATGTTGCATACTCACCCTTCTCTTTATGTTTGAGATTTCGGGGATGAAATCCTTTTTAAGGGGTGGAGTATTGCAACATACTGAATCTTAGATGTAATCTCCATGTAACCCTTTTTCCCAAGTTTCCCTTTCATTTCTGTCATTTATTCCTTGATGTTTGATTATTGGAATTTATAGTGGTTTGGTGAACATTTAATTAACCATTTGTACCAATCAAAGGGTCTATGCACAAGTACCTCAGTGAAAATTTATTTAAGGACCCTATTTAGGTGTTGTAAATATTACTATAACTTTGTATTGTGGTTTGAAATCATAAAATGATCCTAAGTTTCAAATTTGGTTCAATTTGGATGATGTTTGTGCAAGATATGCAATAGGTACATTCTGGACTTCTATACAATTTACCTAACTGGGAGGTTTTCTTTGCAAATTATCACATGCATTATAATCCTTAGATATTCTCTCTCCATTATCGAGATTTTGAACCATGGGGCACCTAGTTGCAACTTGGTTTGAAGGTGTTTCTCTCCAAGGGCATTTTAGGAATTACCCTCTTTACAAATGAGCTTATCTCTAAAAACTATCAACCAATGGGGTTATTTCTTTGATTGGAAGACGGTGGGGATAGCCTAGAAGTCTCCATGGGCTTTTAGTACTGACATTTGGTATACAAGAAGTCTCTATGAGATGTCCTCTTGCATGTCCATGAAGCCCTAGGCTAAGGACACATGGAAAGACCCATAGACACCTCATGCTTGCCCCCTTCTTTATAAAGTCATATCTACCCCTTCCCACCTCCCAATTAGAAAACTCTTGCTCTCCTTATCTTTACTACATCTTAAAGCATTGTTACTACTCTATTTGGCCACGAAGGTTCTGTCCCAAGATAAAAGAGGGTGCTTACCTTGGCAAAGAAAACTCCTAAGGTTCTGAATTTGCTTTATTTGAGGTTTCTAAAACTCCTTCTTGGTGATTTTGACCAAAAGTAATAAGTTTCCTCCTTTCCTTCCCTATTTTAATGTTGTTAGTCTTCCTCCCACCTTCTTCTAGGTCAGAACCACGGCCTTCCATGGTGAAACCCCACCTAGAGCCCTTAAACACCTCATCTTCATGTTCTTTTGCTAGGGTTTTTCATCTCTAAAGTGGAGAAGGTGCTTCTTGCTCGAGATAGGAGTTTTTTTGGAGAAACAAGCCTCTATAGATCAAGAATTTTTCTTCATGAACCTGTCCACCTTCCTAGAGGTGAATTTTATAACCCCCTTCTCATATATTGCTTACTACATGCTTAAAACTCATGCTTATATGTTTAAAATCGATTATCTCCATCTCTAGTTACCATGTTCTTCTAGGGTTTTGGTTTATTGTTGTTTTACCTTCTCTAGAAGATCTAGTTTGGTTACATATGCAACAAAAACCTTTATCTTGGTCAAATGGTGTTTTCTCCCTCACTCTCATTCTTCCTCTCTCTCAAAGATTTTTGACTTGTCATTTCCCGGTTGGTTCAAATTAAAAAATTCATATCTTTTAATTCACTTATCCAAATTTGACAAATAAATATGTTTTGAAATTGGAAAATTAATCACTATCTAATAAAAATGTTTTTAAGGTCTGATTTCGAGGTTTGACAAAGGGTGATTTTTGGAAAATGAATTGAATGCATAAAATCCATAAAATTACATCTTAATCATCATGACTCCAAAATTAACATAGAAATATGTTTACTTGATCAGGAGAACCTAATAAGTTCATTGGTGAGATTTTTAGAGTCTAAATATAAGTTTTAGAAAAAGTTCTAAATTAGGGTTTCTATACATTAATGTGCATTATATACTTTAATACATGTTAATACATTAAAAATAGGCAAAAAAGAACTTAGACTCAATTAAAGTGGTGAAATTTAGTGATTAATATCAATAAGATAGGTATGTGCATTCTTACACCCTAAGTTGGGTTATTTTCAAACCAAACCCTGTATTCCGTAATGAGGCACTATATGAACAATATTTTCTCTATTCATGATTCTTTTGTTAAATTGCCTCAAAATTAGTAATGATATTCTTTTTCTTCAATTTTGTACCCCACTACCATATTTCAAATATGCATGCTTTAACTTTCCATGATTTCTTTTCTAGCATGTTGATTTTTAGACTATTTAGCTATAGTAGTGGTAGTTATGTACAACTACCCATAGATAGGTCATGCATTAATTTGCGCTGGGGAATGTTATTCCCCCCCCAATAAAAATATGTGTAGGTGATTGGGAATGTATTAATTCTCCCCTCACCTATAGGTTTAGGTCCGGTAGGTGCCTCAACCCTAAGTTAATGTAGTCAATATTAATCATGCATGTAAATCTTTTATTGTTTTTCTTGATATGGAAAGCATCTATCCGATTATGCCTCATACTCTTGTTATCTTCATATTATGATGAAATCTTAGCCTCTACTTTCATGTTATTTCCTTATATTTTGTTCTTGTTCATTATTTGACACATGCTTTGTTTTTCTCTCTCTTACTGGGTGTTTTCCCAACCACCCAGGCTTAGATCTAGATGTTGAACATGATCAAGGAAAACATAGCTTCCAACATGCACCTAGCTCTTGGAGATGTTACTTGGAGATAGATTTGAAGTAGTTTGGACTTCCCTCTACTTAGATCCTTATGTTGTATCATACATGTGAACCCCTATGGGAGATTATGATTTACTTTTGTAATATTTTGTGAAAATTGAATATAGTCATTTGTTTATGGTTGTTTTTAATGTCATTTATTGAAGTTTGAACATTTTGCACCTATTCCAGCATACCTTTGAGTGTGTTTGGAATGGATGTTTTATTCTACAAATTTTTTTTAATAGGGAGTGGATCCCATCTCGGGTCCCACTCCTTACACATGGTGCATGTATGGACTTGTTGTCTTCAACCTTAGAAAGGTCAGCCACTAGTCCATCTACTACTCAACAAGAAGGTATAAGATATGAAGAGAAACCAAAAAGATTCCACCATCAAAATAGTTCTAAATCTGCTAACAACTACTAGCATACACGAGATGAACAATCTCAAGATGAAGAACAACATAAGCACATGAAGAGTGAAAATAACAAAGGTAGTTAAGATTTATATAACCTGCCTCAAAGATCACCACTAAGATTCAAACTCCAAGGTCAAGCTCCAAGCTCACAAGCTCAAGGTAGAAGATGATCCACCAAACTTAGTCACCACCACACCTCCAAGGAAGAAGATGATACCAAGGTTAAGATGGTTTAAGATAGAAAGAAGGTATCCAATGTCCATGGCCGAGAAGAAAAAGAAAGAAGAAAAGAGAGATAGGAACATAGCTTACCAAGGTAGAAGATGAAGGATGAGCAAAGAACACCACAACTTTCAACTCGTCCAACAAGCTCCAGTTTAGATCCTCTAGCTCCTTAAACTTCTCAAGGTCATCCACCAAGGAAGAGGGAAATCAAAGATGGCCAAAAGGATCCTCTTGCATGGAGAGAAAGTAGTATATAAATAAGAGAGATGAGAGAGAGATCATGGAAGTGGTTTCACCACATTAGGATCTTAGGTGCCACTTGTCCATTAAAAAGAGCCACATGCACAAGATCATGCAAGACATGGTGATAAGGTCTAGGCAAGGTCTTGCCCACTTGGTCTCCTACCAAGGTCATGCCCGATACCATATCTCCACACCTCCACAAACTGATAGGGTGCAACCCTACACACCAACAAACCGATAGGGTGCAACTCTACACACCCACAAACCAGTAGGGTTAAACCCACAAACTGATAGGGTGCAACTCTACACACCCACAAACCAATAGGGAATCTCTCTAGGGCTTTCTAGCCCAAGAAAACACACCTAGGTGTAAGAACATGTGTTCAAAACATCACCAAGGATGTCACCACACAACCAAAATCCAAACAAGGTGCCCATCTCTCTCTCTCCTCTAGATGGTGCGAGAGAGAGAAGGAACACTCAATAGATGCCAAACTTGCATATCAACCCTAACTCTGGATGAATTGCAATTTGCACCAAAACCTCACCACAAAATGCACACATCAACCAAAAAATCTCAAGTAAGAACTTCAAGCTTCCAACATGCCCTAATTACATCTCAGATGATTAGATCAAGGTACTAAGCAACATTCTTAAGAAAAACAAATACGGTCATCCCAAAACGTGAGTCATGGTCCTTACAACATGCCCTCTGTTGATATTGAAGTTTCCTCTATGGTGCAACACACCCTCTGTTGGCACAACGTTCCCTCTGTGACATCTGTAGTGTCTTGAGCAATGTGCCCTTTGAATCGTCATGAAACTCTCTGATGGGTATTTATCCTATAATGTATTAATGTTCTGATATCATGTTCTATCTTTTTTCTCTTATCTATGAATATATTCTTAGATTCTTATCTCTGAGTATTAATCTCTTATCTATGACTATGTTAATTAGCTACTAAACCCTAATGTTAATCTATTATCTATGACTTTGTTTTATATTCTTTAGCTCTAAACTGAGTCTATTTCTTTGTATGAATCTCTGTCCTAAAATTCTAAATTGAATCTACACTTGAATATGAATATGAATCTCAATTACTACATAAGTGAGAATGGTTCTAAAACCCTTATCATGTATCTTTATCTAATATTTTTCTACTCACATAATGTGTAATCTAAATCTAAATCTAAATCTAATATTCTTATTATTTGAACAGATCTTAACCTAATACTCTAATTTCATTAAATGACTTAATTAACTATTGATACTAGATATATGAAAACTGAGTCTGAAGGCTTGGGAATAAGATCTGAATTGAATAAGAAAATACTAAGTATATGATAGGGCTTAGATATCAAATATCTAAAAGTAATGTGATTTCTGACAAGAAGACTCAATTTCTATAAAATATCATTAAGTCTGATCTTAATGCATTCATATGAGCTTAAATCTTAAATCCTAAAATAGGAATCTTGTCAAATCTTATCTTGTAACTTAATCATAGCTTCATGCATCATGATCTTATAATATTATCATAAACTAGAGTTACAATATATCTTGATGCCAATAGTATCTTTATCTTGAAAATTGGGCCATGTCTTGATAGGTTGAAAACTCATATTCTCACATCGTGCCTAGCTTTTAGACATTACTCATTCTATGGAATCAAATAACTTCCTACTTCTTATATCTCTACATATATAAGAAAATAACATGTTCCTACTTGAAATCTAAGTACATATTTATGCCTATAAATAAGGGGAATATTAATAGAATGTTTCTACTTGAAATCTTATTACATGGTTGCATCTATATATATATATATATATATATATATATATATATATGGGACATCCTAATAACATATTTGTACTTAAAATCCTAATACATGGTTATATCACATAACCATGGAAACATGGATGTCTTAACTTTCATTTCTTAATTTGTAGTCTTGAGCATTCATATGAATCTCTACTAAGACATTGGATGGAAATATATATTCTTCTATCATTCTTATAAACTTAATTCATGAACTTTAATCAGGATATGTCACATCTCTACTTGAAACATTGATCATATAAAATGTCATAATCATAAGGTACATTGAAATCTTACTAGCATATCTTGATTAGAACATTGGATATGAATGTCTTAGATAAGAAACATGTAAATGTACTAGGTTGGATAAATATAAACAGATCATGAGCATGAACCACTTACCTAAAGAAAATCACCTTAGGTCAATCCGATTCGACTTATTTGAGCCTATAATCACATTTAATATGATTATTATCATAACGTGTACATTTATTCAATCCATTAAACCCTAATTTCATTTCTCATGAAAATCAAGGTTTTTTCAAGATAAAAGTAGAGTCTGAAATCTAGATATTTGGATTCATCATGAAAATCCCTTTCCAATGGGTATTTTTTCTCTTTTTTCTGAGCAAACTATGATTTCCTGTGAATTTTAAAAAATTTGACTAATCAAAAATTGCCAAAATGCCACATGTATATGTTCTCTACATTAGTGGTGTGACCCGATGCTGAGTTGGCCCAATCAGGCACCTTTGGCTGGAATTGAAGCCAACCAAGTCAGCATACGCATCAAATAGAAAGAGAACATTTAAAACCTGAAAAAACCTTGTGACATAAGATAATGTGATTGATCTTACAAGGGTACCACAGTCTAAACATGGCCTAGCTTGTTCCTTCTGTAGGCCATGGATCAAGCTACTTGGTAGGAGATCTCTAATTTGATCCCATGCAAAGCACTCAGTTGGTCCAAAGAAACTGAGGCTAGCATCAAATCCCTCACCTCAGACTGAGTTCAATTGCCCTCAACTGGGGCTGTGACGTTCCCTGGAGATTGAAAAATACCATGGCCATGTCGAAGCATGATGGTCGGAACTAAAGCCAGCAAAGACCTCATGAACATAGCATGAAGACACATCGTAAAGCTTAGTGAGGTTAAACTAAAATCATTGAGGGACATTCCCAAGGAAAAATGAATGTTGATTCTATAATTTGTCAGAAACCACCGCACAATAGTGAAAATGTTGGAAAAGAGAAACCATAGAAACTAGGTAGAAACATATCAAATAAGAGTGTGAAAACAATCTTGAGAGTCAAATGGAACAAATCAGAGGTGTTTTCGTGATTGAGGGGCCACTGGGAAAGAATGGTGGTGAGCATCGATGAGTACCTCATCCAAGGTTATAGGGTACAAAGGATGGGGCCATCCCATGCCAAGAAGACGATTCAGAAACACTGAATAGGTACCAAGGAAGCTTATAGAGTACTTCATTGTGTTGAAGAGGGCAGAGGTGGTTGAGATTGATTTTTGGTTGCTAGAGAAGGAAGAGGAGCAGGTGGCTGATTCTCAGGATTGTGGTGATTCAATTGGTAGAGGAGGTGGCAAGATTAGAGGCCAATGGTGCTTTTGGTACCATAAAATGGATGGGGAAGGCACTGTGGTGGAAGCTGTGAGTTGGGGTGTAGAGTAGGGAGATCCCTATGTTCGAAGGTTTGTGCATAGAGGGAGAGAGCGAGCAAGATAGGACTCATTTTGATCAATAGAGAGAGACTGATTCAACAGTGAGGAAATCTTAGAGCACTATGGAGATATGAGGGAGAGAGAAGTGCGGGAGGAAATTGCTATCAAAATAACACAGTTGTCCCTAAAGAGTAGAAGGTTAGGTACAATGTGGGAGCCATCGGATCATGATTAACATAGATGTTGATTGTTGGATGGGTGTGTGGGAAGTAAATTAAAGTATGTAACATGTGACAGCAAGAAATAACTAAAATCTTAGGTTTAATATGTCTCATTAATGATACATCACATTAAACCTAATTGAAAACCATATGTAAACTTGCTTATTAATTGAAGGGTAAAACTAAGCCAAAGTGCTACCAAATTTGGGCCACATGTCCAAAAAGGTGTATAGATTCTTCCTATATACTTAGATATTCGTTTTATCCATTGTATGTCCATAATTTCAATATGGGCCATTAAACTTGAATTTAATGCACTAATACTTTAGATAGTTATGGAAATACTTTCCTTTGTGATCCTTAGAGCCAAAATTCGAGATAATAACTTATTATCCACTCAAAAGCTATTTCATCTACCTTTTATGCCTTTTTGATCAACTTCTTTGGATGAGAGAGTAAAATATAACAAATGGTACTTTCTTCTTATATTAAAAGCCAAAAATGAAAAAGGAAAGCTTCTTTCCGAAGGCATCTACTCCATATTCATATTTTCATATTCCAAATATTTTTTGTTTCTCTTATTTCCTTTAAACATCCTTAATGACTAGCAAAGAAAAGGGAAAAGGGGAGACTAACATTTATATCTTCACATAATGCACATATGAAAGTCAAAAAAATGTATTTTGAGCCTCGTTTTATGTTTTTATTACTTCAATTTCTTATAAGAAATAGCATCTCATGGTCTTCTTGCATTAGCATCCTCAACTATTTCAATTTTAGAGAAACTACATTATTAGACTTAAATTAGCCTTAAAATATTGAGATGTTACATAAGGTGACCCACTCAGGGCCAGATACTGTGACGTATAGGTGTGTGAGACTCCTCTCTCTCTAGGGTAGATCTTATGAGAGAAATACTCACAATATAAAAGGGGATATCCAGATATAAGGTGACCCACTTAGGGATAGAGAATGTGACTTGGTATGGATTCCTCTCTCCTTATGGGATATCTTATGAGAGAAATACTCACAAGGTAAAATAGGATAGATGGAGATAAGGTGAACATTCAGGGCTAGTGAATAAGGTTGGATATGGGTGCGTGAGATTCCTCTATCCTTATGGGAGATCTTATGTGAGAAATACTCACAAGGTAAAAGGGGATATCCATGGATAAGGTGACCTGTGCAGGACCAGAGACTAAAGTTGGATATGGGTGTGTGGTTTTCCACTCTCCTCATGTGAGATCTTACGATAAAATGCTCCTAAAGAAAAAGAGTATTCCTAGGGAAAAGGTCACCCACTCAAATCTAGGGACTATTGTTGGATATGGGTGTGTGTGATTCCTCTCTCCTTAGGGGAAATATTTTAAGAGAAATACTCACAAGGTAAAAGGGATATCCAAGACAAGGTGACCCAAGTAGGGCCAAAGATTGTGGTTGGATATTGGTGTGTGTGATTACTCTCTCCTCGGGTGAGATCCTATGAGATAAATATTCACAAAGAAAAAGGGGATTCCTAGGGACAAGGTGACCCACTCAAGGCCAGGGATTGTGGCTGGATATGGGTGTGTGACATTCCTCTCTCCTTCAGGGAAATCTTATGAGAGAAATACTTGTAAGGTAAAAGGGATAACCATGGACAAGGTGACCCACTCAAGGCCAGAGACTGTGGTTGGGTCTGGGTGCATGAGATTCCACTCTCCACAGAGGAGATATTGTGGAAGAAATACTCACAAAGGTAAAAGGGGTGTGTTGGTTGATTTTTAGGTTTTAGTCTAGGACCATATAGATATGAGCATAAAGGTAGGATGATGACCCAATTTTAGGTCATGGTCCAGGACTGAATAGATGTCAACATAAAGGCACAATGATGTCCCAATTAAAGGTCTTGGTCCAAGACCCTCTGAAGATGTAAAAGTTGAGGTGTGTTGATGGCCCAGTTTAAGGTTGTGGTTTGATACTGCATAGATGTGTGCACAAAAGTAAGGTGATGACCTAGTTTTGGGCCATAGTCTGGGACCATGGCGTTGGTAGGCAAATTGGACAGACCACATGCTACTTGGATGGCATCTTAGTCTAGTTGAAAATCCTTCAAGATCTAATGGAGTCGGCATGCTCAGGGTTATTTTGAATCAAGATTTGGAAGTTAGATCCAAGATTGAGGATCAAGTAGCCTTCCAGCATCATTGTAAAGCTTAATTTTGAAAGGATCAAGCTGAGTTAGAGACCCATCAAGGAAATATATTCTTGAGTAAACATGGGAACGTGTAGCTCAGAACCATAGTGAATGATTGAAATCTAGATGTGATTTGATCGAGAGATCACACAGCTTATAGGTAAAATCGTGTAGCCTTTTAGCACAAGGCCGAATGTTTTTGATGGTCAGATAATGAAGCTTCCCAAAAAGGATGGTTCTTTGGTACATGCATGATTGTACATGGAGATTGAAGATCTTTCAGAGTACTTGAATAACATTTCGATAGCCTTTAAAATAATGTCAAAGGTTTTACATATGAGTGGTGACTCATGAGAAGACACCACAACTAGGGGTGTCCATCACATGAATCAAGCTAGAAGATCTTTGAAAAGGTTGTCCAATCTTAAAATGATATTTTCCCCAATATACATTTCTAGTTCAAAGAAACATACATATGATGACTTGTCCATCACAATGGATGATACATAGTTATATGGTTAACATAGATGCCAATAAGTATGTAGAAGTTAGAACTATTGGATATAAAGTCACTTCATGAACACAAAAAATTTCACTAGATTGGAAAAGACATAATATTAAGTACAACATACTTGACTAACAAAGAAGAAAAAATTACAATTAGAAGATGTATAGTGGAGAAAGTGTAGATGCATAGTTGTTTGATAACAGATATTCAATGAAAATATGAAGTATGCTCAACCATGTATTGTGTTCAACTAGCATTATAAAATATTCTAATGGTAAACATCAAATCCTAATGCATGTACTTGACATGCATGGTCAAATAGCCAATCAGGTGCTTTAAGTGGCTCAGAGTAAATTATGTATCCATGGATAATTATGGTAACATTCCAAAATAGTAATAAAAGATTGCAATCAAGAGAAGACTATCATAATTTATTTGGGTTCCTAATTACAAAACAAATTGCCTCCAACAAAAAATGAAATTATTTTCAATTTTGAAAGGAAAGTAACACACACACAACACAACAACAAGGCATGTTTATATTTTTATGGTTAAAACCAATACATATGTTAAAAGTTTCATACAACCACCTTTGGAATTCCTATACTTATGCAAGGACCTTATCTAGTGGCAGAGCTACATTGCAACCTGGGTAGGCACACTGCTCCCCGCCCATTTTTCCTTCTTCCCTTTGTCCCCACTGTAGGCTAACAGGGAAGGAGCAAGTGCATCGACACCAGCAACTACAACCACAGCTAGACCGCTACTGTAATCTTTAAGTAGTGGCCCAACAGCTCACCAGCAGCATGCCTCGGGCAGCGCCAAGTTTCGTGGTATCGATCGCGATCAACACTCAAGTTTTGTGGTCTCGATCGCGGTCTCCTTCGTAATGAGCAGATTGGTGATCAGGATACCCTGGTGAGGACGGTCGCGGTCTTCATGGTCGCGGTCCCATAGATCAAAGTCACCTTGTACACCAGGTCACAGTGTCCAACATACGTAGGCTGGGGTATCAAGTTTTTCTTTACGGTCATGATCCCTCAGACCACGATCACCTTGTTAATCGCGATCGCAGTGATCAAGTCATCAAGGTCACGGTATCCAAGCCTACACCTCGGTCGCGGTCTCCTTGATCGTGATCACATGGTTGTGGTACCTGGGCCAACCACAGAGGTCTCGATCTTTGATACCATGATCGCGGTCTTCATCCTGGTCGCGATCCAGACCACGGACATACTTGGAGTGGCTTGGAGCAACTACATTGACCTTCTCCACAGTAAAGTCTACCGAGTCTACATCAAAAGAATCGACACCATGGACGCCATGAAGAATAACTTCAAAAAGCTTAAAAAGTCCATTACAAGGAAGAAAGGGGAAGGAAGCTCCGCATCACCATCAAATTATGGGAGCCCCTACCCACAACACGCCTCTCGAACTACAAACCCGATATATGAAGATGAAGTTATGCTTTCTGCATCAAGGTTCGGGTCGTAAGAGATCAGTTCAGACTACTACAACTTGGTCGGCACTCCTATGGATACCTATAGCGGTGAGTCAATGCAAGAAGCCTCCAGTGAGAGGACGTGGATAGAACGTCGTGACGCTGAGTTCCAGACTTCAACTGGGTATCAAGAAAGCTCATCAATTCTTCATAAAGCTTCATCCGTAGGAGACCAGCATCGACGGTCAGCAAAATGTTTCACATACTTGCGACGATCGAATTCCTCACAAAATTCTTTCCAAGAGAATACATGCCACACAACTTATAGTGGTGTTGATAAAAGCTCACTCCCATCTCCCTTATTCCAGAGCATAAAGCAAAAGCAAAATTTTGATGCTCTTATTAGAGACAAGCACAGACTTGTGGGCCCGAGATATACCGATCCAAGAACACTCCTTAGACTCGGGATCCAAGAGCAAGTCAACAAATATCTTGCAGTCGTTGGCCTTGATGTGCTCGCATACACATAGTACAAAGCTTACCATGGACTCACTTGTGAGTTTTATGCCACGCTAGAGACATACAAAGACCACCAACATATTGCATTACGTTTTCATCTCCTTAACCAGCCCCGTGAAGTTATAATGGAACAACTCAATAGCTGGTTGTCACATTCTGTTGAAGACTGTGTTGGGATGTCTAGAGGCCGACTGGAGACATGAGACCACAACTTTAACCCTTTCCAAGCATGGAAAATTCTTACGGGGGAAGACAAGTACGTCACTAAGGGCGCCAAGGCCTCGCACATCCACAACCCAATAATTCATTATCTACATCGGCTAATAGCAAACTGTGTCTTAGAAAAACAAGACAGTCAAGGAGATCTCAGTGCATCTAACCTCTACATTTTGTAGTTTGCGGTAGTAGGAAAGAAAGTGAATGTGGGGAATTTCAAAATTCACCACATCCACAACTCTTTCAAGAAACAAGTCCAATTCATGCCAATGGCGGGAATTATAACTTTTATGGCACGCCATCTAGGAATTGGAGATGAACAATTGGCAGTTATGTAAGAAAATGTCGAGTGGTCCAAGTTAGACTTAGACCACTTGATCCACTCAGGAGTGATCAAACAGTGAAACACTAGCTATCTATATATCTTTGGTCACTATAAGCATAGAATATTATTTCCAGCAAATGTAGATTTTGCATGTAGAACGTCATTCATGGATGTCTCTCTTTTGGACGCTCAGGGTAATGTTCATCATACAGGAAGAGTTGCACGAGCTTCTTCTTCTGCACCACCAGTGCCAGAGGCTCAAGTGGGTGGGCGGAAGATGGGGACAACCTTCCATGACATACCTTATCAGGGAGGGTCCTACGAAGAGATGCATATTGTCGATTATCCGTGACCCCCTCAACAGGACCAAAACGTGTCAAATGCTAATCAGGAAAGCTTCTATGAGTTCATGATAGGTTTCAGAGCTGACTCAGGCAGACGATTCGATATGCTGGAGAAGGATATACAGTACCTTAGAGAGAGGTTTGACATTACATTTCCTCCACAACCTCATTAGTAGCAACCGTTCCAGCAACCCCTCGGGCCCTTCTATCAGCCAACCAAGGCTTTGACCAAAAAATTCAATTTCAGTAGGATCTAAACCAGAACTATGAGAACACATCAAGCGGTTTAGATAACCTGGACCAATATTTAAATAGTGACTACCAATAGCAGCTGCTTCCCGAGCCTTCCAAAGCTAAAAGAATTGCTCAAGGACGAGCAGAAATTTTTAAGCTTGGGGTGGTGGTCAGGGTGTACACCCTTTATCTTCCACCTTTCCTTTTTTTTCTTCCATAGCATGCATTATTCCTATTTTTCCTTGCATAGATTTTAGCATAGCTTCAGGTTCATAAGATGTAGCTTTGCAATTAAGGTTATGCAATGCAAATCTTATAGCTAAATGTTTATCCTTATGCCTAAATTTTTCACCTTAAACTGCTTGATCTTTTGCTTGACTTGCTCATTGACCCTTTCCTTAAGTTTGGTAATGAATCTAAGGTTATGTGCCTTTTTCATATCTTAAAATATTATTCCCTTGATCTATGTGTGAATGACATATACAAGGTATCAGATCATTGGAATGAGATAAATAACGATCAAAGACTCCTAGCTGCATTTTTACAAGCTTGCCTCTATTCTAAAGATCCTTGAATCATAATTGCTACTTTTCACACATGTGTCAAATGGATCATTATGAATTTTGAGCCATAATCAAGTTGAAATATTTTCCTTGATGTACTACGCGCCCTCTCACATTAGATTGAGTCAAAATGATGAAAAAAAATAAAAAAATTGCAAAAGAGGCTTGGCCGCCCACATAATCCCAAAGATAACCAAAGAGTTCTCACCCATGCCTATAAATTAGAATGTAGAGAATAAAAGCCTAAGTGTGAATACATGAGAACTTGTTTTCTCTTTTAGGAGAGTTGAGGATGGTTCCCATCCGATGTATGACTATGCTCATGAATGCGGATATGTCGTGCCTGGTAGTGCCACTCCGAAAGCTCATTAGAGAGTCGCTAAGAAACCATAGGAGACCTGTGAGATCATCCCAGTAGTAGGGTTGGTTCGAGCGCAGTATGAGGAGTTTGTCTCGCTGCTCTGTGCCAACTGGATCAGACTACAAGGACTGTTGATCATTACATGGACCAACCTGACATGGGTTGGGATCCTCAAAAGTCATTAAAGTCTTTTTTCTTTGCTTCTTAGGACCGGAATAAGTGAGAGGCACGTTGCTCCTGATTGGTCTACATGGATGCATGACGATGGCTCTTGGCTCATCACCCGAGTGATCATCTTTGTGATGATGCTTTTATGTTGTATATTTATGATTCAACCCTTATGAGTATCGACAAGTTACACTGGGCTAGCTTAATTTGTCTGGTTTCTCTTTGATCTTACTTCAGCAGGATTGTGCCAAATTGGTGGGTGTTTGTTTTGAAACAACATGGATCAAGAGAATTGATGCTCTAAACTATTTTTCTTAACCTTAGTACTCATTGCCAAGTCAAATTTGGACATTATCTTTTTGTTCTTTGAGCACGTGCTTGCTTGAGGACCAGTAAAGTTTTAAGCTTGGGGTGGTTGATAACACCCAAATTTATGTATATATGCTAAGTATTTATCTATGGTTTTGCATCACTATAGCCTTAATATGCCCTAATTGTCTCATTTTCCTTATCTTCTAGTAATTTATATCATTTTGCAGATAAAAGTTGCTCGAACTAGCCAATTCTGGGACTTGCAGGCACCAAACCAAAAAAGACATCTATTCTCCAAAGAACCCCCCCCCCGACACATGGGTTTTTCTAGTAGCTAGACACACACTGTGACCGAGATCAAAGTGACACACCATGACCGTGATTGCGACATCGTAACTCACCTGAACTGTGACTGCGGCGTCTACCTTCACCAAGATCGCGATCTAGGAAGACACCTCAACCGCGATCCAAGCCACCGCCGCAACTTCTGACTAACCGCGACCAAGGCCTACACCTCGACCATGGTGAATCCACAACCTCAACCACGACCGTGGGAGGTACCTCAACCACAGACAACGACCAGGGAGGACCGTGACCCATGATCACCACTGCGACTGTGGTGATTAAAGCCGCAATCCGGGTCAGAACTATGACGATTCTGACTATAAATACTCGCCCCTCTCCACTTGAAGAGGGGTTCCACATCTTGGGAAGTTCCAACTATTTGTCCCGACCCAGGGTGGTTCCTAGAGCCCTGTGGGAGAGTTTATAGGTCTGAGAAGGCCGAAGAACTCATCCTATGCCTGTCTCTTCAGCGTGCTTCCATTCCTTACCATCTTCCACCCCCAGTCTTAGATCTCTAAAGGCGGAAGCTAAGGAGAGAAAAGATTGAGGATCCATCTTTTTTTAGAGAAGGAGAACGCCCACACCATCATCTTCCACCTCCATCTGCCAAGCAAGATGTTATTCGGGGAAGATCTAGAGAGAAAGGAGGTCAAGGAGTCTAGAGGATCAAGGAGGATGATCCAAAAGATGAGATCCAGCCTATACAGAGGCTAGGGAGTGAGAGCCACCTCTCTTCTACGGGCTAAATCTCTTCTTCCTCTCCTTTCTTCTATTGTTCTCCTTTGTTTCTATAAAAACGATGTTCTTTCATCTTTGTTCGGTGCCAACTATGTTTGTCCATGGCTAGTTGAGCTCCATGTTTATGTACTTTTACCTTAAGCAAGTAGTTTTAGTTCAGACCTAGCATGTTTTATGTTCTATCTCCTCTTTCTAGTTATGTTTTCTAGTTTGGTTGATCTCTTACTTGCTTGAGATGCTATTTCTACCTATATCGAGAGATTCATTGTGGAGATTGACAAGAGATGATAGTTTGGCTCGGAACTTGAAAAGAGGACTGGTCAAGGTAGTCTGTTCTTAACATCCTAGAATATCCTAGACCGGAGAAGGTTCCTAGAATATTCTAGGATGTTGGGTGGTTATTCTCGAGAGAGATTTCACACCTTTGATGGGTTTTAGTCATGCTAGCGAGAGCGAGTGAGATGACCCCACAGGAACAGATACCATTGTGCGTACTAGGTTTGGATATGGATTGCTTGCTGATGTGTTTGAGGGTTGTCTGTGCCCGAGAACGGGTGCATAGACTACCTAACTTGTGGTTACACAGCTGAGAACTCCTCTCTGATTAGTACAATCTCATGTACTTTGTTTTGTTTTGTTTTGTTTTCTTGTTTTGCTTTAATTCATGACAACCTGCTAGACTGGTTCTAGCCCAACCTTTTTATAAACCATCGTCTTGGCTTATCTGACTTAAGAGCAAAAATCTCCAGTGTCCTAAACGTCACCACATCCCTGTGTTTGACCCTGTATATCTACTTCAACCCCGTAATAAAAGTTGTGGAGGTCTTTGAAGGTTTCAGGTTATAAATCTAAAAGTTTGATTCCTTATGAGTATGCCTTCCTTTTCAGGACGCGTGATTTGGGTCGATCAAACATCCTAACATATAAAGTGGCATTTATATAAAAGTCAATTGATGGTATAATGTCATTTATGAATGCCATTAAAAATATATGTTTAGTGGCATTTACAACTTATGCCACAATGTCTCTAGTGGATGGGTACTAGAGACATTTTTTTTAATTGTCAATAAATGCCACTAAATAATTTTAGTGACATTTTTATGTTTCAATTAACATTTTTCAATTGCCACTGATGGATATATTTGATGTAGTGTGTGCTTCCCTATAATGATAAATGATATTTGATCTCATGACCTTGTGAAATATAATTTAATAATTGATATGCCCTATTTTGATATGCTTAGGTGTTCTCGAATAATGTCGACAAATCTTCTAGCTTAAGGTGCTAGTTTGTTTGATAACTCCCCTAACCTAGGTCAAATCCCTATTATGATTTCCTATAAATTTTCATCATGTTGATCATTCTGAGTGTTGCAAGGTAACCCCTTTCATGTGATTTTGTTCTCTAGACCTAAGTTTCTAATATGTCAAATCTTATGATGATACTGAAACTCATATGGTGATCTTAAAATATGATGACGTTGACTATAAGTTCCTATAATAACCTAGGTCCATATCATTCATCAACCTTGACTACCATGATAATGAAACTGACGTCTATATCATGAAATGTTGCTCGATTGTTTCTTATGGATGAATGATCACACCTATGTTCTAACTAGGAATCTTATACCCTAGCTTCAACAGTATTGGACCTATGACTTCTATTGTCCAAAATCATGAATTTTGATATTGATTTACAAAATGTTGACTACTGATGATTCATCTCAATATTTATTCTAATTCTATGATCACACTATATGGATCTTGAGATCGCCCTTGATATATGATTGATGACTTTCATGTTCCCACAATTTAAGTAAGGATGTATATTATGTTGACCTTTTGATTATGAATTAGGGATATGCTCTCATGTGGACTAGGGTGGGACGCTCTATTAATTTTAATATAAAACCATAATATTGAATTATGAAGTTTTGTCTTGAATTGTTGAAATACAAAATATCACTCATGCATTTATAACCCCACCTAGGGCCAATGTAGAAGCTATAACCCTAAATGTTTGGATTGAAAGTCATGATTCATTCTTGAATCAAAGAGCCCTATTCATTGACCGAAATGGAAATCTTTCCAAATTTGTGATCTTCTAATGATCTATGTGACTATGCTTGGACATATATGTTTGGTATCTTGAAACATGAATGGTTGAATGGTGTTCTTATTGAAGGATGAGATAATTCATGTGGAGTGTAATGATGGATATGATATGGAGAAAGAAGTCCTAATGTATGTTGAGGATTTACATTGATTTTTGGGGACAAAATTCCTTTTAAGGTGGGAAGCATGTAACAACCTAGTTTCTCTCTCTCCTCTAACTATGCACATCTTAACTCATCATATAATAAATTTAATTCAAGATCCTTCCTCATCATCAATAGGATATTTTGTAATCAAATTCCACTCTATTGACAAGATATGATTAATGGATTACAATTTTGAACTCAATTTTATAATGTTGAGTGTGTTAAATATTTGAGGATGTTTTTGAAATTTTGAGACATAAATATCTTGATCTTGATCTCAATATTTTTTCTATTATATAGAGGGTGATTAATGTAGTGGTGAATATTTCATCCAAATATGATAATTGAGGAGAAAGTTAAGGACATTTTTAGTTTTGCTCATTTTCTAGCCTTTTTCTTCTTCTTTTTCCTTTGTGGGCCTCAACCCTTTTCTTTTATCTTAGTCTCGTCCCATTTGCATGCCCATATATACCTTTTTTGCGATGCGCCCTTGGTCCACTGATCCAACGGTCGAGATCTTTTATTTCATATATAATGACCATGGTTCATCTTCTACCATTGTCACTGGAGCCACAATGCCCTAGGGTGTGATCAAGGTAGATGAAATGCCTTGATAATGATCATTGGCCCTAATTAGCAACACCAAAGTCCTTGCGACCTTCTCCCATCCTCAACCCTAGTTTCTTGAAGTTGTAAGGATATCAAGTAGGGTATGGAGTACCCCTCCACCCATGCTAGCCAATGTTGATGCAGCATGATGAATCTAGGGGCCTCTATTCCTCCTCGACCCCTTAAAAGCACATTTTGGACCCGTAGGGACTCACCCTTCTTTACCTCAACTTTCTCGAGACTCTTCTTCTTCTATGTTCATCCTCAAATCTTTTGAACTTGGAATAGCACATCTACATCCAAAACAGAGCGTTCACCTCTATGATGCCTTGCTATAGGACAAGGCCCCCTTCGTGTTTGCCATGTCCACTTGAGGCCAACCAAACATTTTTTGTTACCTAGCCCCCCTACACACCCTCTTCATTGTTGCAACGACTGGCCAGTGTTTCTATGAGGCCACAACCTATTCATGAGTCCATCTTGTTCTAATTTCTATTGACTCCAAAAATTTATTATTGGATGTGTTTCTTTTGATTTATGCACTTGTTCTATGGTTTCATCAATTATATTCTTCCTATTATAATATTTGGTGATAAGATCACAAATCGTAAGAGTAGAATGTTGAATAACACGTTGAACTCTGAATGAGATCTTGGATGGAGTTATATAATTGATCTATCATTATTTCTTGTTGATTATAATCCTTGGTGATGAGATATCGGACCTTAGGGTTAGAATATCAGATGATATGCTATAACTCCATAAGAGATCCCTGATAAAGTTCTATTGGATGATTGGATGAATAACTATAAACACCAAGATCTCATTCTTATGGGGAATTTGATCCTTATGATATTATGTTCCACAAGGATGTAAATTCAGTTGGTCCTAATATAACTACCTAAATTACATAGTTAAATTGATTAAAGCAACTATGTAGCTATGGTGGTGAACTTCAGATCCCAATATATTTTATCAATTGAATTAGATCTTTATTTTAATCAATTTTATGTCCAAAACCTTTATTCTAATTTATATTTATAATCTTAGATCTAACAACCAGTCTTAATATTGTTCTTAGTAATATGTTTGAAATATTTTTTAATCATGTTGGCTCATAGATTTGACCTTTTTCTATACTACAATTAATTTGTTTGCTTGTGGGTGAGTTGAAGGTGTTGTAAGGGTTAAACCCTAGGGAATCATCTTTCTTAGTGAATTTGTGTATGCAATCAACTCAAATCTATTTGGCTTTATTGTCAAGGACAATGGACTTTCTTTTGAACCTGTTTGCTTTGAATAATTAGGAATTCTTATTTTTAATTTGTTTTTTTTTTTATTTTATTTTGAGTTCATAATTTTTAGTTTTCTTTATAATTTCTATAACTTGCTTTTATAATTTTTAATTTGGTTTTGTAATTGATTTTAGTTTAGATTTTTCTTTATATTTTAGATTATTGTAGTTTATAGTTTCCATTCCAATTTGATCCTGGTAGTAAAAAAAATTATTCTCAGGGAATCATATTAAATGGATGAGGCAGAGATTCAATGCAGGATGGATCGGGCTATAAAGAAGAGATAGACATACTCCTTAGAGAGACCAAGCCCACCTTTTGGGAGGCACTTGGGCAGCTTGGGAAGTAGCTACCTGGGGCTACAATAAAAAATATAGGTCTAAGAGTGCATGTAAAGCTGCTGCCTAGGGGAGGAAATTCATGAAGCAAGAGACTGCAAATAAAAGGGTTGATGCTTGGCTGTCTTAAAGAATCTCCCAATAGCCTAAGGCTCTAAAACCCTTTGCCAATGAAATCCTAGATCCATATGTTTATACTGATCAATTAATTTAAGTTGAGACTATTCTAGATGACGAACCACCATCTTCATAAAGAATCATTGTATTCTAACAAAGAGATAGTTTCTATCAAGAGGTTTACAGTCTGTCAGAACCAATTTTTATTCCATATACATCTAGTCTAGATGGGGAGCTACCACCTCTATAGAAAGTATGCATGCCCCCACTCTTCGACTATAATGATGATATTCATGTTTTAAACCGTTCAGAACCCACATGTGACTTGGGTACATCTTGCACGGAGGAACTAAAGAACATGTTGAGTCAACAATGAACCCCACTATCCCCATTGATCACAATGTTGATTACAAGATCCTTTAGGAGGATGCATGATAATACAAATATTTATGATGTTGATTTAATTGAAATTATGCCTCTTATCACCACTTCTACATGCATGTATATGATAAGGAGAGACTAGTGCCATTTTCTCCACCTGATCCTGCACAACCATTGTTGCATGTGACAAATTCTTCACATACTACCTTAGCCTTAGAAAAAGGTAGTACACTACTAGTCTTCTTTGACGATCCACTCCTAAAGACCTCCTATAGGTGTTATTGCTATTATGTGCCTTTTCTCACAGATCATTCACATATGTTATGCATCCTCTACTAATAGAGTAATATCTATGAATCTTACTAGAAGTATTTTGAGGTGAAAAAGGATTTTATTATAATTGTCCAAAAAGACCCTTTCAATTAAAAATACCACATAATCATTTGGATCATGATGACACTCTTCACTCAATTTCTCCACCTGATCCTGCACAACCATTGTTGCATGTGACAAATTCTTCACATACTACCTTAGCCTTGGAAAAAGGTAGTACACTACTAGTCTTCTTTGACGATCCACTCCTAAAGACCTCCTATAGGTGTTATTTCTATTATGTGCCTTTTCTCACAGATCATTCACATATGTTATGCCTCCTCTACTAATAGAGTAATATCTATGAATCTTACTAGAAGGATTTTGAGGTGAAAAAGGATTTTATTATAATTGTCCAAAAAGACCCTTTCAATTAAAAATACCACATAATCATTTGGATCATGATGACGCTCTTCACTCAAGGTCTCAACCATTGTCTACATTCCCTTCAACTAGACATTCTTTGAGTCGTCATCTTGGTTGCACCCCATAAATTTCTTCCCTCCATCCCTGGTCTAGGATTTTCTCATGATGAGCTAAAATGTTAAGTTTAGGATGGAGGTGGGTGGTATGTACCTATTCCACTCCCTCTATCTTTCCTTATTTCAGTATTCGTAACCTGTTATTTAGGTTGCATGTAGTTTAGCTTTAAAAGTTTCAAAATTTCCTATTCCTGCAAATGATTTGGCCCTTATCTATCCCACCATTTATTTCTAAAATGGATGTTTTATAAAGAACCCTTTGAATGAAGTGAATTCTTTTGTAACAATTTCATAAAGTGTCATTGCTAGAACTTATCGTATCACCTAGGACCTTAAGTAGCACTACTCATTAGAAAAGATAGAAAGCCATAAGGATGGATAGGAATCCAATGCAATGTGTCTTTACATGATTTATGTAATAGCTTGGGAAATATCTTAATCATTGCATGTTGCATAGAGAATTGAACTAATGTCTTGATACTGCTAATGCACTGAATTCAAAATACAATACTCATAAGTTTCTATAATTCTTCTATCATCTTGTTACCCCTCCAATTACCAAAAATAACCAAAAAGTAAAAAATAATTCAAAAATCTATGTTTGGGGTGGCAAACCCTCCCCCTATAATTCTTATTCCATACCCCACCTATGTAATAGGGGTGTACCACTAATAAAGAAAAGAAACCAGTGCACAACAAAAATATGCAATCAATATAATTTCAACAAAATAAAATGATCTTGAATCAAATAGAGGATAGATCACCTTCTTCCATACCCCCTCTCACTCCATTTTTCAACCTAGGGGAATCTACATACCCACAATCCACTCAATTAATAAACCATGTTCTTATCCAAAAATCATAAGAATATGTGATACTATCAAAAGAAGATGGGATATGACAATTATTTCTTTGTAGGTCTTGACATTGAAATAAGTTGCGAAACAATTTCAAACATAAAATATAGATAATTACATTTTGTAATTTCATGAGACCCAGATTCATGCCCATGAAAGGTAGTAAGGACACAAGTGGTGCTATGCCAGAGAGGATGACAAACTATTAGTATTATTTGGTGAATGTTTATGATTCTATTTTGCTCAAAGACAAGCAAAGTTCAAGTTTGTGGTTATCAGATGAATGGATATTCATTTGTTTTTATCACTTCTTTTATATTAATTCTTAGGGGCATTATGTCATTATTTCCCAGTTTTAGGACTTAATGACTTAAGTTTTATTTTTGTCTAAGAAATTAGAGTTTTAGTTAGAATTGCTAGTTTATTGGGGGATAACAACTAAAGTGTACCGATTTAACCTAAATATCAAGAATCCCCAAAAATACACCATGAATGGAAGATCAAGGAGGCTTAAAGTACATATCTCAGTCTCCAAGAGTACCAACTGGTCAATTTACATATCCAGACAGTTAACCCACAAGAAAAGACTGGACAACTTTCTAGAATTCTAAGCAATTGACTAGCCACCAAGTCGACCGAATCAACATGAAAAAGAGGGAGCTTCTAGTTCAGTCGCATCAATAGGGGTGGGTATAGTTCAGTTTGATTTGGGTTACCACTAAAACTACAAACTGAACCATACATCTCATTTTGTAAAATTTTCAAACTAAATCAAACCATTCGCTAGTCCAATGCCAAACCAAATTGAACTATAAATTTGTGGTTTGGTTCGGTTTAGTTTGTTTTCAAACTATATGAGAAAATATAAAGATGTATACTAAGTATTTTTAATGAAAAAATCAACAATTTTTTATCATCTTAAGCAACACATCTAGCATGATAAGCAAACTTCATACTAAAAGATAATGTTTGGAAATTAATCATGTGACAACACATATATGAACTATAAGTAGACAGTGTCCAGCAATCTTCAAATATATATATGTGTTATAACACATAGTCCAAAATTGTGTAAGCCTTAATTTAATTTATTTAGCATTCCTTTAACACGTTAACATATACAAACTCATTTAGTATCACAAAACATATGTTTTAGATTAATATTTTTCACAATACATGTATATATTTTTAGTAATATATAGATATATGTATTGGTTTAATTGTTTTGGTTAAATTGTACCCCCAAACTAAAATGAACCATTGTTTCATGGTTTTAAAGTTTTAGAACCACAATGAACCTTTCACCCCTATAAAACCAAATCAAATTGTTCGATTTGGTTTAGTTTGGTTGAGTTTAATGGTCTAATTTGGTTTCTTTCCCAGTCCTAGCATCTACCAACTGGACCCCCACCTAATCGACCTACCTATATAAAAGTCTAATCATCAACTAACCCACTCAACCAATTGGAATCCCAACCAATCAACTGACCTACATGCAAAATTGAGTGTTGCTTACCCAAATCGAATGACTGGTCCCCAACTGATTGACTGGCATGGCTAAACCAGTCTTTGCAACTGTCTCCAAGATGCATTTTAGGGTATTAGGGTGTTGTCCAGACACGAGGGAGATCATATAGTATCATCTCAAAGCCTCCCTTGGGTGCAATTAGATATGTAATCATAGTTGTTCAATGGTTCAATCAATTATTATAACACCCTAACTTTTTATAACTAATCCTACATTAGAAACCCTTATTTCAAATTTAAAACTTGATGCTCAACTAAACCCTAATGTGATGAAAATATATAATTGTAATGTTTAAAGATTGATTCCACTAAATTTAAAGACAAATTCACATTAAAACATCCAATTGAAATTTCATATAACCCTAACTAGTCAGTTTGTAATATATATGGGTTTAAAGTGAAAGTGACCCATTTATTGAGCATAACATGACCTTATGATTTTTTATTAAGCATATAATGTTAATGTAGGAAATTTATCGAAATATGAGCCCAAAATCTTTTATGAAATAATCTTGTAATTAAGTTATGATTATCCTAGAAATAGAAATATAAGAATTTGGATGTGTCAATTGGGGAAACTAACTAGATTTTTGGACTCCTCATGGTCCAATTAAGCAAGACACCAAATTTTGTTAATTTTGGATGTTTCTAGATATTCCAATTTGAATTAGCAAGAAAAGAACTTAATTACCTAATTATCCTAATATGACTATAGACAAAAAATGGGTTTCATTCATATATTGTGTCATGCAGACATAGTCAGTTGCTTCTTAGAACTCCCAGACCCCGTACGAGTCCTCTCCCTCACTCAGTTCCTGAAACCAGTGGGACTCCCAACAATTTCCTTGCCTTGGTCTCTCTACGAGTTTCCTCATCATGATCTAATATGTTTTTTTGCAATTAGTGCTCTATTCTGAAGCTTCAAAAACCTAATTTGATTTCATGCCCTGCATATCCCAGTTGGAAAGGACCCTATCCTTCCCATGTTTCCCACCAGGGTTGGGATTCCCAGTCATGTGAGATGACCCAAGCTTGGGTCATCTCCCTAGACCTACGCACAACCATTGGCAATCAATTGCACCATATCCTTCGTCATCGTTTGCATCATATCTTGTCTTCCTCAACTTGACCTTGCTACCATAGTAACAAAAGTCTCCAAATTTTACAAAAGATCGACGATTTTTCGCAATGTTATAGGCTCTCGAATGTTCATAACGATTAATACACCAATTGCCGATTTTTCATGACTTTTCACAATTTATCCCGCTTTTTCGCGATTCATACAATTTTTCACGATTCGTCATGACTTTTCACGATTTTTGTCATTTAAGTACCTTGCTCTTTTTTACCAAACCATATACTAAAAACTCCTAATATACACTAAACCTCCAACCCTCCACTCATTCGGACAGTTCATTGTTATTGCTCAACTATTTTTTACTTCTTTTCCTATTTTTCACTCACTGAGATTGTATGTCTTGTGACCTTAATAGTTACATGCATCATAAATATATGTAATATACATATGTACATACATTTATCTATATATATGTATATATATGCACACACATATATATATATGTATATATACTTGTATAGCCGACTTATTCTCGCTTATTACCGAATAGTTGACCGAACTTTGACCGAAATTTATCGATCTATTCACAAATTTTCTCGATTTTTTCGAATTCCGGTTTTTTCCAGCCAGCCAAAAAATTGCTGAATCCCAAACTTGTCACTATGCTTGCTACTTGCTTTGGTTGAGTTCAAACCCGCATCAGAAGTTATGAGTTTGAGATATGAGAAATTATGCAACATATCCTGTGTTGTTTTATATAAACTTTATTTTGATGCAATGATTATCATTTTGTGACATTCCCAATAAGATTATGCTTCCGCTCAATGAACTGTATATTTTAGAAAATTTGGGATGTTACAATATGGTATCAAAGAGAAAAATATAATTGGCCACCATTTTTCTCAAAATCTCATATAGTTTATTTTCCCTTTTATGGATGGCTCCCAAGAGGAAAATTGACAAGGGAAAGGAGCACATAGATGGAGAGGGAAGCTCTCCCAATGGTGGGAGTGATCATAGTGCTTTTGGAGGGGTTAACCCTAATGATAACCCTAATGTACCTCTAGAAGTACTCATCAAGGCTCTGATCGATGCCATCACTGGTCAACAAGGAAGACCACATCGACCAAGAAACCAAGAGTTGACCTTAGTAGACTTCCTAAAGATCAAGCCAAAAACCTTCTCTGGAGAATCTCAGACTGATGTAGTTGGTCGTGCAAAAGAGTGGCTTCTCAACGTCGAGCACAATTTCTGTGACTTAGGTTGTCCCGATCCTTCCAAAGTTTGCTTTGGGACACACATGTTGAAGAGTGCAGCCTGCACTTGGTGGGAGAACTTCACTAGTTCTCGAGGACCCAATGCCGAGTCGTTGACCTGGGAGGAGTTCACCACTGCCTTTCGGAACCATTACGTCCCCAAATCTGTGATCGAGAAGAAGGAATGGAGTTCAAGCGCCTGACGCAGTATGACTCAACTATCAGCCAGTATGCAATGAAGTTTTGTATGCTGCAAAAGTATGATTATGGTTTAGACAAGATGCATTTGGAAAAGAAGTTCATGTGTGACCTAAACCTAATTTGGGCTATGCTTTGACTGGACATGGCATCAGAACAGTGCATGAGTCACTTGAATCTGCCCTAGAGTTCAGGGCCACCCTAGATGATACTGGAATAATGGAGCACCCTCAAGAAGCAAGAAAGTGTACAAGAGCTACAATGACAAGAAGAGGAAAGTACAAGAGGAACCTGCTCCAAACCCTCATGCAAAGACTTAGTGCACCAAATGTAATAGACATCATATAGGAGAATGGAGATATGGAACTAGAGTTCGTTACTACTATGGAGCGACTGACCATATCAGATTGAACTGCCCCAAGCTCCTACAAAAGAAAGATTCCCAGGTCAACCCAGAGCCTAAGGAGAAATGACAAGTTAGGATCTTCACCATGGTGGATGATGATGAAGATGATGAAAATGGACAAGGTATGATTTAGTTATGAAGTCCCTTTAGTACCTTTGCATGGACTATAGATATGATTAGTCTTTCCCTAGATGTAAGATTTCAAGGTAATTATAAGGTGTTAGAATTTTCATGTTAAGGATAAGGAAAACCCTAACGTGGGTAGACTAGTAGAATTGTGAGGGCAAAATTCATTTAAGGTGGGTAGAATTGTAACACCCTAACTTTTTATAACTAATCCTACTTTGGAAACCCTAATTTCAAAGCTAAAACATGATGCTCAACTAAACCCTAATGTGATGAAAATATCTAATTATAATGTTTAAAGATTGATTTCACTAAATTCAGAGACAAATTCACATTATAACATCCAATTATAATTCAATACAACCCTAATTAGTCAATTTGTAATATCTATGGGTTTAAAGTGAAAGTGACCCATTTATTGAGCATAACGTGACCTTACAATTTTTGTATTAAATAAAGAATGTTAATGTACAAAATTTATAAAAATATGAGCCCAAAATATTTTATGAAATAATTCTATGTAATTAGGTCATGATTATTTTAAAAAGAGAAATATATGAATTTTAATATGTCAAATGAGGAAACTAACTAGATTTGTGGACTCCTCGTAGTCTAATTAAGCAAGACACCAAATTTAGTTACTTTTAGATGTTTCTAGATATTCCAATTTGAAATAGCAAGAAAAGAACTTAATCACATAATTATCCTAATATGACTATAAACAAAAAAAATGGGTTTCATTCATATACCGTGTCACATGGACATAGTCAGGGTCTGCTTGAGACTCTCGGTTCCCGTACAAGTCCTCTCCGTCACTCAGTTCCTAAAACCAGTGGGACTCCCAGCAATTTCCTCACCCTGGTCTCTCTACGAGTTTCCTCATCATGATATAATATGTTTTTCTCAATCAATGATCTATTCTCAAGCTTTGAAACCCTAATTTTGCTCACTCTCGTGCCATGTATCTCCCAGTCAGCAAGGACCTGTACCCCTACTTCCAATTGGGGTTGGGATTCCCAATCAGCTTGGGTCATCACACTTGTATAAAGACCTCTGTAGACCTACACACAACCATTGGCAATCAATTACACCATATCCTTTGTCGTGGTTTGCATCATAGCTTGTCTTCCTCAACCTGACCTTGCTTCTGGCTTTGTCCAAGTTTGAACCCATATCGCAAGCTGAAATGACCTCCACAATAGACGCGGGCATCTGCATCCACCTCCAAATGCCACTAGAAAGCTTGTTGAACCTTTAATTCAACTCAAAGCAAGGTATTTTGGTTTTCCCCTTTTTAGACCCATGATTTATGTTCTGATATAAATAGGCCACTGCTCATGTTTCAGCCTTCCTTTTCATGTTTCTTGCCTCCTTCATTTTGGCCAGGTTGCACTGAACTGGTTTCCATCACTGATTTTCTTTGATTGTACCAGATATCCCAGATCCTACAGGCATCCCTGGTCTTCTCCCTGCTCTTCCATGGCGGAGGAGGCAACTTGAGCTTGTGACCATCGGACGAGTTGAGTTTGGGCTCATCAGGCTCGTCGTGTCATAGGGAAGGTGCTCAACACCTTGGTTCTTAACAAATAAGGGATCTTGATTGAGTTTGTAATCCAAGAGTTTTTGCTAATTTGTCATTTTTCTTTGCTAGATCGAAAGGAGAAGAAGTGGGGTGACGTTCTTTCGGTTTTACCCCTAAATGATCTCTTTGCCAGTGTCACACCCTCATGGGCATATTTTATTTTTCTTCATCTGCCGCCTTGACCACTTGTTTACCTCGAGTGTTCTTAGGGATCCAGGCCACACCCTATTAGACCATTTAATCATTGGTACATCTAAGAGGATAATGAGTACACATGGATTTACTGAGATTCTTGATTGGCCCAGACTTCAAAAATTCATAACTAATGTTTTAGTAGTCATAAAAATTCATAAAATTACTCGTTGGAAAGATAAAAATACAAGGAAAAATAATATGATTATTTTGATTCTCTGTTTTAACCCACTTTCTTCTTATTTATTCAAGAGACATGAAACCCTAATATTAGTTCGGATAATAATTATTAATGCATGCTAATTAATTATACTGGGTAATTAGGTTTCCCTAAGCATCAAGAGAATAATAGGAGTTGATCCAATATCTATAAGTGGTCGATGCACTTTGAACATAGTTATTGGATGTTTATATGCTATTGAGTACAATGTACATGTTATTATGTAAATGTAATATGCATGCTATACTTTTGTTGATTCAAATTAAAATTTAATGGATAAATGAAATCCATTTTACTATTTATCTTCAAGAATCATCATATCACATTATATTCATGTTTACGATCAAGAGTAAAGAGTATTAAAGAGTAAGAGTAAAGATAATCGATGAACATTATATAAGATCCTCGTCATGGGATTTCCTATCATATAGTGTACTTCAGTACAAATCATGGGCTTTCCTGGCATATAGAGCACCTCAGTGCAAATCATGGGCTTTCCTAGCATACAGAGCACTTTGGTGCAAAAAGAAGAGGCACTTCGATGCAAAATTTGAGGATACTTATATAAGTCAGATAAAAGACAATGATAAAATGCAAAGTTTATTTTAATAATGTTAAATGTGTTCTTTTCAAAGTATATGCTATTTCTATTTTTTAATATGTTGAATTCCACTTACAAACTGTTTTATGCATGGATGGGGGCGCGATGCCCGCAGAAAAGGAGCAACATCAAGGATAAAGCTATTTGAGGACCAGTTGAAGAAGGAGCTCAAGGACATCTGAGACCATACCTGGTGGGGTGCCAACTATCAGTAGATTAGATTTTCCTTTATGTGTGTAAGACATGTGTTTAAGTTAGAGTGTGAATTTTATGTTATGATTTTGAGATATGAGAAACTATGCAATGATCCTGTGTTGGTTTATTTAAACTTTATTTTTATGCAATGATTATCATTTTGTGACATTCCCAATAGGATTATGCTTTAGCTCAATGAACTGTATGTTTTAGAAAATTTGGGGTGTTACAATTATATCGTTGTTGAAATAATCTTGGGTCAAGAGAACATGGATCTTAAGACTAGAATGTTGAATAACACATAGAACTCAGAATGAGATCCTGGATGGAGTTTGAGGATTTATTTATTATTTTTCTTATTTATTATAATCCTTTGTGATGAGATTCTGGATCCTACGATCCGAATACGGGATGAAACAAGTAGAACTCCAGAATAGATCCTAGATGGAGTTTACTATCTAATAGGACAAAGGGCCATAAATACTAAGATCCCAGGTTTGTGGGGAGTCGGATCCTTGTGAGATTTGTACTCTATAAGTACGCAAATCTGCTTGAATTAAGGAGTTAAATCGATTAAAGAAACTACATATGATATGGTGGTGAATCTCAGATCCCAATATCTTTTAATTGAATGTTTAACATAATCAATTTTACTTTTGTAATTTTGAATTTAGTTTTTAGTTATAATATCTCTCAAACAACTGTGATTTAAATATCGTTCTTAGTAACATATTTGAAGAAATTCTTCATCATGTTGTCTCATGGGTTTGATCCTTTTATGTAAAAAATCATCTTCCTTTGTGAATTTGTTTGTTCAAAATGACTAGCATCACATTTGAGTAGGATATAAAGTGGTTCTTATCTTTTGTGTGAATGAGAGAGGAGCTTAGTCCCACATTGTCTAGTACTAGTTTTGAGCACTACCTTTATGTAAGAAGTGTATGTAACACTAGTGTCTAAAAGATCTAGATAGATGTATGTCCACCCTTGCGATGGATAAAGTGACCACAAAATATTCATGCATGTGCGCATGCACCATGCCTTTCCTCATTAGGGTGGGCCAGGTTCAAGCATGGGAACGGGTATGTAAGTCATTAGAACTATCTTTCACCTTCCATTTCCTTTTAAATAAAAGGATAACTACTTAATTAATTGTTTAATAAATTATTATCCTAAATATTTTCTAAAGTATATATGTTAGTTTTTGTCCATTTACAAGAGTGAATGTGTGCTTGCGCTGTATTAGAAAAGCATTTGTGAGACCGCATGATATCTCTGGTGCTATAAATAAATCTTGGGTGATTAAGTTAAGCACACACCTTGAGCTCTCATGTTTGTGCTAGCTGTCAGCAATTTCCTTGTACATGTCATCGTCATCCCTTCCCTCAAGTTGCTGCTTACGGGAATCTTGTGGTCCTGTGTGAGTGCCACAACTTGTCTATTACTCCACTCTCTTTCTGATGACACAAATTATTGGGTGGTGGTATATAATGTTTGTTAAGCCACACTAGTACAACTTCTCGACGTAGTGGCGGATCCAGATATCAATCATATGGGGGGATGGATTATATGAGTAGTGAAAAATACAATCTATTTATATGTATATAAGAAAAATATTACTTATTTAAAAAAATTGAAGAAAAATATATCTAACATAATGTCTCATTGTCTAATTAACCATGTCTTTCAGATTAAATGACTATATGATCAACAATATAATCATAACTTACACTCACTTGATCAATGTAATGTGTATGAAATCAGTAGCGCATAAGAAAAGTATCAGTTATATTAAAGATGAGAACAAATGATAATATGATGATAATAGGACTCTAAATCCGAAATGTTGATGATTATGTGATCTATAATAAACATCAAGATAATAAAGTTTATCCTTATTTCAATTAGAATTCATGAGGAGGCCTTAAAAGTGAAATCTGAGTTCAAAATGGATTCTATAGGTCCTAATTATCTTGGATACCTAGTTTCATCTTAATTGGATACGTTTAAATACCCTAATTTATCTAAAGAAGTTAGTAGTTAATAATTTCAATCTCTGGTTGAGATAGAAATATTATTTTATTAGAGATATGTTTTCTTTCATGCTTTTTGCATTTTTAGTGTGTCACAAATTTTAATCACAAACTCTCCCTTTTCTCCTCGTAATATGACTATTCTACTAATTGGACTCATCTAACGGAAGCACTACATCCTCCTCACATGTCTCCCTCTCATATCTAGACTCTACAAATTGCATATGATCCTTATCCTATACTCATTTTTTCTCTCTCTCTCTCTCTACTTCATCTATTCTCTCTCTCTACTTCCTTTACATACCTCTCTATAGTCCAAAGGAAATGACCCTTAACATGCCTAGGCTTCATCAAATGTATCATCCCAACTACGATCAAGATTCCATTGTGATTGTGAGACCATCTCCATATCAAACTCCAACAAATTCAAGACACAATATATATAATGGATCATCCCTAAGAACCATAAAAAATCCAGAAACCACTCATTCTCCTTGCTTCCATCCCTTACACCCTAGAACCACAACCTTGAAGTTCACCTGCTATTATTAGCAGCCAATGTTCTTATAGCTTAATGTGATGGTTCTTTACTCTCCCAAACAATTGAGATCATTCTGGCATGTGCAGTAATGCTTCTCCTACTTCCATACTAAAAAAACTCATGGTATTCCCTTCTTACCTCTTTTTCCCTCTTCTTATTGTTGATCGACATTGTCTGTAGTGATATTTGTTGTTCAGTTGTAGTTTTATTGGGGTTTTCATTCTTTGTCTATTGTGGACATCACAAGTTCGCTATGTTTTTATTGAGTTCTAATTTCCTAGTATGCGGTTTTCTATTTGCTTCTTCTAGCCTAATGCATGTATCCAAGGAAAAGTCACCTCACGACTATTACAGTTGGCTTTCTAAAAGAGGAAGATATTGTGGAAGACTATGGAAGATGTTCCACACAATAAGATATCATTTTTCTCAATGTTTTGGTTGGGACTTTGCTAGCTAGACAAGCTAGGTCTGATGCATTGGGGGAAGAAGATGACATGGTGGTGTTTTCCCATGCTACCCTTGAATGAATTTGATTATTGTCATGAAATCATGTGCATTCTTGCTATTTCTTCCATTTGATTAATTTACATGATCCTTTGTTGAGGCAATAGACCAACAATTATGTCATGCATCAATCTTTAATGCATGATGTGAGGTGATATCAGTAATTATTCATGTGTTTTGATTAATAAATCTATAACAAAGTATAATCTTAGATAACTCATAACTAATTCTATATTGGTCAAAAAATAATTCATAAAACATGTTGGTATTATAAATACTAGACCTATTGTTTGGTAATGATCTTGCAGCTTAATTCAACTTTAAAGAAAATTTAACATTGAAGGTTTATAATATATACATATTAATTAATGGTTTATATATGTGATTCAATAATAGGTGAAGAGTCCCCTATGTATATCTAGGGTTTCCCCTTGACAATACATGTTTTGAGGTATGTTGCACTCCCTTCCAAGTCATATTGACAATTTATCTAATTTATCTCTCTTGGTTGTATGTTGGTTACTCATAATTCCATATTGAATCATTTACTTGATTTCTCTCTCTTAATGTATGTTGTTCATTCATATGATTCATATTTGGACAACAATTTGTGCATTTCTCTCTCTTGATATGATTTATGTATTTGTCCTTGAAAGTTTCATTGTTATATTAGATTTATCTTTGATTGTGAATCTTGTGTTCAATTTGATATTCATTCATCTTTGAATCATTCACGAATGCATATTGAATCCTTAATTTGATGTGTCATGCCTATCTTTATTTTATTTGTACATGACTACATTGTTTAATTCTATAAACAAAAAACCTAAACTAGTGATTTGGCTTAGACTAAACTTAAATTTCTCTCCATTTTATGAATTATTGATTCGTTACACTATTATTGACTATTTGTACATGTACATTATGGGGTTGGATCCCATTGAATAACTTTTCTTCCATATGGATGCTTGGTGCTATCACATGTGCTCTCACCTAAATTATATACCATTACCTAGAGGATTGCATGTGTTCTCACCTCCTTATTTGGCACAAAACATTGAAGTGTTTAGGTCCTACTTTCCCAAAATTGTAGTTTGTTATATGATCTGCATGAAATTGAATTGATTCCATTATTCTTCTCTATGTAGGTGAAAACCACATATAACTTTCTATCATACCATGTGAAATCTTTTTGAAATTCATCTGGATATATCTACTTACCTCTTTGTATTGGGAATCTCTATGCTTAACTTTGATGTCATTTTCTCATATATTTTCCAATCCATATTTTGTGTGCATATCGCCTTTCAACAGATAAAATTTCTATCTATTATTCTCTTATGGGGGCGTTCCCAACCCCTTAGGTAAAGAAGAACTTGGAAGGATGACCAAGATGTATAGGACATGCACACATATAGTTGATGTTCACTAGGAGATATAATTGAAATGGTTGGATTACTCTTGCATTCAAGATTAGTTGCTATGGTTTTCTCCTCATGTATTCACTTATGCAGGTGTTGGCTATGCTATTTTTTAAATTTGTAATAGTTTGTTGGAAAAATTTTAACATACTAATTGAATAAATTGTACTATTACCCTTTACAAAATTTTGATGGTGTTAAGCATTGGGTATTTTTTTTATTTTGTTCGGTTGAGTAAGGAAGTGATTCCCCTATCAGGCCCTCTCCTTACACATGCAATATTCCAATACATTTATGTTCTTCAATACTTTTAGTATCCCCAGGAAATATCTATAACAAGTTAATGTGCATATATGAACCTTTCAAAGAATAGTTAGGATTTTCTAGCCCCATGGGAACGTGGAGTATCCTACACCCCTACCAGAATAAGTCCATGTGTCACATCCATTTTATCTGAACAACCAATTTTATTTGTGTTGTACATATGTCTAAAGATAAATAAGGTTCATTGTACTCCATTTTCACATGGGAGTAGTAAATCTGAACTCTTCAAAAATAAGACATTAGTAAATATATCTACAATATCATCCACGGTTCGAGGAGATAATATCAAAGACACTATCAATTAAGTTTTTACATGTCTATAATAAATTCTATTCTCATATTCCTTGAATAAAGTTGGCTTGTTGTTTTTCCCTACAATACAGTTATATATCTCCCAACTCTTGCAAAAAATTGTATTTTTTTTATTTATGAGCATCGTAGTCAAGTGCTTAAACTCCAATATTCAATGTTTCAAATCCTTTGTCATGGCCTTGTTTACCTTTATAGTCACAAACTTGACATCTTCCTTGGTTTTTACTAAATTCACTTTCTAAATCACATCCTGCCTTGTCTTTGTTACTTTTCGAGGACTTATTCAATATTTCTTCATATCCAAAAAGATTGCATGTCAATTGTAATGACACCATTCCCCAATAACCCCCAATTAAGGAAGGCTAAGAAAGTAGATCCATTATCTAAAAAATAGGATCAAATGGTTTTGCACATAATAAAAGTAATTAATAAATTCTACGAAACTAACTAAACTTGGTACAGGATAAAAAAATCTTTTCCCAAAATTTACAAAAGTGTGGATTCTAGAATTTACCAAGAAATAAATCATCTATCTATATCCTTCGGGCCTTACTTCATTTGTTTTCTTTAATTGTCTTCTTTCCTTGAGTGCCCAATTTCTAGCAAGATTATCCTAAAAAAGTCGACAATCAAAACGTCGGTCAGTATGACATGTCATACTCATATGTGGGGGAAACAAAACTTCACAAGTAGTTGTAATAACATAATTCAAAAATTATTGTTTAATAAAATAAATTTAGTATTTTCATCATGAGTACCCAATCCAGGTCTCTCCACCCTCTATCATAACCCCTCAAGGACTCATATTTTAGTATTCACTATCTTCCCCTATTTAGGCGCATGATTTCATCATGTCTCCCCATATTCAGGTGGGTGACTTCTCATGTACCCCCTATTCATGTTGGTACCAAAATGTTCCTTCCCCTATTCATGCAGATGGCCTTTCCATATATCCAAAAGTGGCCTAGAATTGGGCTAGTCATGTCCATACATAATGTGATAACGATAGTCACTTTAAAGTTCACATTGAATGTATTGTGAAAACACTTGTTAATGCCTTATAAAATTGGATATGCGATGTCGGCGCTAGGGTTTGAGGGGGCGACCGGGGGCGATCGGGGGGCGATCTCGAGGGAGGAGGCGATGACCAAATCTTTGATCCTGGAACAGATACGAATGACCTTAATGAATCTACGAGGCATCAGGCTGGTGGCAGCGGCGGCGAGGATGCCCAACTGTGAAGGAGAAACATGGGGAAACGTAAAGGAACCTCAACCTTATCTATCCCAGAGATAGGTCTTAACTTCACGGTGGCAGGAATGCACGACCATGGACGGAGTAAGAACAGTCGGGAGGAAACCACGGGAAATGAAGCACAGAATCTCAATATCGGATCTGGGAACCAGACAACCCCGACTCAGGAGATCATTAGGGAGGATACAGGCTCATACGCTAGCGTAACGAAAGGAAATCCTGTGGGCAACGGTAGAGATGCGGTGGGAGGACAGACTGAGTCACTTTTCCTGGAAAGGCTATTTGAAGAGAACCTACAGCTGGGTGCGGTTTTGCTTGAGGAAATCGACGACACCCTGGTGTTACAGATTGACCCAGACGCAGAGGAGGATCTCATGAGTCCATGGCGGTATGATGTGGTGGTGAGGATGCTAGGTACCAAGATCGGGTATATGACACTCAGAGATAAACTTAAACTGTTGTGGAAGATCAAGGGTCGCTTTAACATGTTCGAACTCGAACACGGACACTTCATGGTGCAATTCTCCTACAACGAGGATTTTGATGTGGCTCTGGTTGGAGGCCCATGGAAAATATTTGGCTGCAACGTGCTTGTATGGGAATGGTACCCTAATTTCAAACCTACGGAGGATCTACCGAATTACATGGTTACTTGGGTAAGAATCATGAACCTACCGCTCCACTTGTACGTTCCTACCATGTTTGAATACCTTGGTGTGGCATTGGGATGTTTGGTGAAGGTGGATGCTCATACGGAGAATAGGTCAAGAAGTCGCTTTGCGAGACTGGCGGTCGAGATAGACACCTCTAAGGATCTGGCTGCTTCAATCTTAATTAATGGCAGAGAGTACGAGGTCATATACGAGGGCCTGCCATGGGCCTGTGCTAGATGTGGAAAGGAAGGGCATATATCAAAGAACTACAGGGAGCAAATCACGACGGAAGGAGCTAACAACGGGTAGTCTATGGAAAACCTACAAGGATAACCACGATCCAATGGGTTCGAGAAGGCAAACGAGTGGCAGAAATAAAGAATGAAAAGGGCAAATAGGAGAAGGATGAATATGTATGCTATGACCAATCAAGATCCATCCACAGTAGGACATACAAACCGCTTTGCGGGGCTGCAACAGGAAGAAGCACAAGAAAGAGGTGAGGAAGCGATTGAGGAGGTTCCTAGGAGGAAAAGCTCGGAGAATGTGGTGGCACCAGCAAAAATTTGGCGCAAGAAGAAATCGATGACCAATGAGGGAACATCGGCGGAAGGAAAAGGGGTCTTAAATGACATCACAAATACTCATAAGGAAGCAAGTGGTACATCCGGTAGTCCCTAGAGTGAGAAGAAGACATCCAAGGAGAAACATACGCTAGTGAATCCTGAAGTAGACCAGGTGATTGTGGTAGATGAGGAAGCTGAAGCTGAAGCAATTGAGGTTGACATGGAGGAGAATGCCACCCCACAACACAATAGGGACCCTACTGCCTCATCACGCCTGAAGAAGGTCAAGAACAAAAAAGGAATGTGAGACAAGGAGAAAACCTTGCAACCACATAAAGCTGGCTCATGCAGCGGGACTCAAAAGAAGAGGAAGGGTAAGGCCAAACCTCCTGACCCGATAACAAGGAGGAGAAGTTGTAGATTCAGTCACTAGGAGACAAGTGAAAAAGGTTCGCCAAGCCTGATTCCAAAGACCATTGATGTGGCTGGGACAAACAAAGAGATTAAATTGAGCCTAGAAGAACCCATTACAGGAGAAAGAAGCGAGGGAAGAGTAACAGAAACAGACACCTGCTAATTCCATCTTTTCTAAGCCAAACAGAGGTTATCTAATGCGTTTTCTATGTTGGAACGTTCGCGGGATCGGAAACAAAGATCGTTGTGCTATGGTGTCGAATTACATGTGAGAACATAAACCAGATATAATAGCTATTCTCGAACCCAGAATCAGCGGAAGATCAGCCATCAAGACTATCAAGAGCCCGGGGTTCAACTACTCGCATCACGTAGAAGTACGTGGTTTTGCAGGGGGCATATGGATTTGCTGGAAGGGAGGGGAGAAACAAGTCCAAATCATAAGTAGCCACTGCCAATTTGTTACCTGCAGATTCGAGAACAAGGTGGTTTCTACGTTCGTATATGTGAATCCCCATATCTTAGTGAGGAAACTCTTGTGGAAACACATTATTGCAACCAACGAAAACGTCCAGGGACCATGGGTTGTGATGCGAGATTTCAACACAACCTCATCGCCGACAGAGAAATCTGGTAGTGACAGATATGATTACATTGAGGCAAGAATATTCAAGGAAACAACCATGGAGGAAGGACTCACTGATCTAGGTTTCTCTGGTCCTCGTTTCACTTATAAGCATGGTAGACTGCATGAAAGACGCGATCGCACACTGGCCAACGAAGCTTTCATCAAAGATTTTCCAGAATGGTTTGTGGAACACTTGCCAAGGGTTTCTTCAGACCATTGCCCGCTACTCCTCAAACCACATAAACATGGGGAGAAAAAGCATCGTTTTGTTACAAAGGTTTCTTGGAATGGCAACGAAGCTTTCAGATACTTGGTTAAGGAAAAGTGGGCCAACTCCGTAGATTTCTATGCATCTCTTCAGACCACAAGGTGTGATTTGCTTAAGCTAGAAGATGATGAAAAGAAGCATCAATACAAGGAAAAGCGGAGGCTACAGCGAAACATATCCACCCTACAACATATGCTTGCGGAGCAATACGACTCCTTAACTGACCAAATGTGTGTTGATATGTAGGCTAAACTTCAACCTCTTATCAACAAAGAGGAAGACGACTGGAAATATATGGCACACATACACTGGCTCCAAAATGGTGATAACAACACCAAGTTCTACCAGGCGTGGGCGAACCAGAGGAGGAGACAAAACACGGTTACATCCCTCAAGAACGACGCCAGATGCTGGATATCCAACAAAGTGGAGGTTATGGATATGGTCGTTGCTCATTTTCAAGACATTCTTACTGAGCCACCAAGAGGAAATAGGTCGGACAGACCCAACATACCCAGAGTTTTTCATAATCCCTCGGCCAGAGACCTGAATTACACTGCCTATACACCACCGCAGGTGGAAGTGCTAACTACTCTAAAGCGAATGATGCCGTTTAAGGCGGCAGGACCCGATGGAGTCACGGTGGAATTTCTTCAAGGAAAATGGGAAGCTGTAGGACAATCAGTTACTCATATAGTACATAATTTAGTTGCAGGGAGACGCCCAAATGATGGGGTTTGTGATGCTATGATCGTTCTTATTCCCAAGACGCCCCGTCCGCAAAGATGCGAGAAGCTCAGGACAATATCTTTAAACAACGTCATTCTAAAATTAGCCTCCAAGTTAATCGTCGATCGGTTGCAAAAGTTCATACCTCACTGATTATCTTCCGAACATAGTAGCTTTGTTCCAGGAAGAAGAATCATGAATAACATTGCGTTAGTCCAGGAAGTTATCTATAATATGAGAAGTCAGAGAGGAGCCAAGAATATGGCCATCAAGGTCGATTTGTCCAAGGCGTATGATTGAATGTCATGGAGGTTTATCGAGGAAACTTTGCAGATGGTGGGTCTCCCAGTGAGCATTTGCCAGTTCATTATGTTCTCCATTACAGAAGGTAGCTCAACGGTTGTTTGGAATGGTAAACAATCCCGACCATTCTGGGCAAGCTGCGGTTTTTGCCAAGGGGATCCGATTTCACCTTACATTTTTGTCCTCTGTCTAGAGAGGCTAACCCAGATGATACAGGAGAGGGTTGCCAATGGGAGCTGGAAACCGATCAAAATGGGCACGACTGGTGTTGAGATCACCCATGTATGTTTCGCAGACGACCTTATCCTTTTTTCTGAGGCGAGCCGTCACCAGATGAGGACCATCCTGCAGTGCTTCAAGATTTTTGGAGAGGCGTCAAGTCAGATGATATCAGCTGCCAAATCTCATATCTATTTTTCCAGGAGTGTGACAAGAGCAGTGCGATAGTATATCAAAGAGCTAAGCAAATTCCATGTTACTAATAATCTAGGTAAGTATCTGGGTGTCCCAATCTTGCACTCCAAAATTAATAGACAAACCTACTCGGACATCATTGACAAGGTAGAGGGGAAAGTTCAAGCCTGGGCAGCAAAGTCACTCTCCTTGGCAGGGAGAGTGTGTTTGGAGGAGTCCACTTTAACTGCCATACCAACTTATGTGATGAAGACCTCCACTCTCCCACTGAGCCTGTGTGATAGGATTGACGGAACAATTAGAAGATTCATCTGGGGAGGAAGTCATAAGACAAAGCATGTGTCCTTGGTGGCGTGGGATAAGGTTACAAGTGCCAAATCAAATGGAGGTTTGGGCATCAAATCCATGAGGGAATGGAATGAGGCTCTACTGATGAAGAACTCTTGGGAGGTGGCGGTTGGGAGGAACTCTATCTGGTGCAAAACAATCTCCACTCGGTTCAAGAATGCAGTCTGTGGGAAGAAGGTATCGACCTCTAGGCTGGGACAGGCGGTAATTGCTGGAAAAAACTTTATCCTTGATAATTCGATGATGATTCCCGTAGGAGGGACAACGATCAACATATGGAATGACATCTGGGTCGGAGAAGGAATTATACTTAAGGAACACTACAAGAGAGAAATCCTTGAAGAACTAAATGACTTGATGGTCAGTTGCTTAGTGCTGGAGACAGGTGTATGGGACAAGGACTTCTTAAACCATTGGCTGGATAAAGAAATGGTGCGAACCATCATGGCTTTGAACGTCCCAGACATAACTAACAATGGTGATTGCAGAGCATGGCTCCATACGACAGAAGACAACCATTCCTCGAAATCAGCATACCACGTTCTAAGAGAAGGAAAGGAGAAGGTGTGTCAGCGAGATTGGGGTGCAATATGGAAACTAAAAGCTCCAGAAAGGATATGTATGTTCGCTTGGCTAGTTCTCCACAGAGCACTTCTGACAAATGAGCGTCGTCTAGCGAGGCACATGACCATGGATGGTTTGTGCCCTAGATGCAGGAAAGCAGATGAATCTATCATCCATGCACTGAGGGGTTGCGAGAAGGTCAAGTCAATCTAGAATCACTTTATTAGCCTGGGTCAACTGGTACATTTCTTTAGGCCATCCACCATCGAGCAATGGCTGCAAATAGCACATGGCGAGCTGAATATCATGAAAGAAGTATTCTGGATAATCTACTGCAACGTGTGGGGTTCTAGGAACACAGAGATTTTTGAAGGTGCAGTCTAGCGGTTGGAGCATCAACACCGATATATCGAGAAGGAAACTACACTTATCACTGAAGCTTGGGCAAGGAACAATGTAGCTCAAAGGCCAGCTAGAGAGTGCAACTGGAGGACTTCGGAGCCTGGCATGATCAAACTGAATGTTGATGTGGCAGTTCACAACAAGGAAGCAGCGGTAGCAGCAGTAGCTAGAGATTCTAATGGACATTGGATTGGGGGTTGGTCTAAGAAGATAGAAGGCACCTCGGTCACGGAAGTAGAGTTAGCATGCATTCATCTAGCTCTTGAGCAGGTTCGAGCAAAAGCATGGTGTAACTGTATAGTGGAAATAGATTCCAAGATGACAATGTAGTTGTGTTACGAGGAGACATACAAATACCCAAAATATGTGTATTGGTTGAATAGAGTGAAAAAGGAGATGCTGGAAGATGTAAAAGTAGAATATGTTGCTCGGGAGGGTAACTCAATTGCTGATAAACTGGCCAAATGCCAACTCCACTGCAGGTCACAACAATAGGCTTTCGACTTACCTCCCAGCTGTGTCATGAGCATATACAATAAAGAAGGTCCCTCCGATCATGTGGAAGCAAGCCATGGAGGGCATCGAACGTGTAGAAGGAATGTAGCTACCTATACAACCACAATTGAATAAATAAAGTAGATTTGTTTAAAAAAAGTTTGCATTGAATGAAATAAACAAACAAGTGTATATATTCAAACCATGTGAAAAAAATCTTTGAGAAACCACGTGAAACTAAATATTCTTAGGTGTAACCACATACCTATCTCAGGAGAATTTGTAGATAAATAAGAATAAGTAGAATTAACCACACAATCAACCAAGCAAGTCAACCAGAAATTCAAGGTATACATTCATGTGTCACTACATGATTCTAAAACCTATCTAAGGACTGACTTGGTTATCAAGTTAAGTTTTAATGTCCACTTTCTTATTTAATTATTGATAACACTCCATTAGTCCATTTATTTCTCTTTTTCACTTTCTTAATCCACAAACCCTACTTTAGGTTTCATACATAAGATTGTGGTATAAAAGGTATCTTTTATATAAAAGTCTCCATGTTTATTATTTTTTAAATCAAATTCGGGTTAGAGAGATAGAAAGATAGATATTTGGCACTTTTATGTTTATTGGGTAGACAAACCCTAATTTCCATCATTTCGTATACCTTTATGTATAAAGAAACCCTAATCCTTAAGATCTTCGATTATAATATCCATATGAATCCAAGGTTTTCCTTTTATTCATAACATATAAAACTTTGATTAAAAATATCAATTAAGTCTATTAGATTCATCAACATTTACAAATTAGGGTTTTAATTCATTAAAAGCATTGATGACATCATCTTTGAACATATTTTGAATTGCAAGTAGATATAGTCCAAGATCATATTTTTATCATGTATCTTGCATTTTTTTGATCAAAATTCATACATTACTTGTAATTTTTGGCCAAAGAACAATTTTTTAATCAATTATACAAGATATGACTATTTCCTTGATTTTCTAACCAGAGAGGTGAACAAAGAACCTAATTTCGAAATATGAGCATCATCGGATGGTCAGACTTTGTTGACTAGGTAGAGATTGCACGACTCACATCGAATGTGCTCACTTTCACTACTGAGACCCACGGAGAGAACTTGGACCGTCGATCGCCTCTACCAATCCACGGGTTGACCTGATCTAACGGTCGCTCACTCTCCCCCCTTTCTTGCTCTAGGATTAACAGATGTGGTAGCACCTTGGCAGTGAGGTCCCTGGAGGAAGATCGATCCAGAGAAGAAGAGAGAATTGGGGTGCTCTAGTGTGCCGTCTATGCTACGAGGATCCACGTGAGTTGGATGGGGGTCCTTTTATCGGGGTGTGAGGTATGGGTTAGGGTTTCCAAACCTTATGGAGAGGAGAAGGCCGAAGAGGGTTATAGCCCCTTCTATAGGTCAAAAATATTAGAAACCAACATGTTTATAGTTCAGTTTCGCATGACCAAGACAATCATCCAAATATTTTGCACCGAGATGGATCAGAGAGGGAGATACCACCTTCCAATCTCACATGTGTATAGGTTACTTCACCGATATATCATGAGTAGGGGATGATGTGTGAGTTGTTGGATCGTTGATCCGATGGTCCCCAATGTGCGCGTGGATTAAAATATAATCCTATTAGAAATTGAGATATTGTGACATTTAAAGATATTCTTCTGACTTTAGGGAATTGTAGAAAACTCATATCCCCCAATCTACTTGTTCTTTTAATCTCAAATTTTAAGAGAATTTTCTTGATGACTTAATCTACTCATGGAAACAATTTGAGATCAAAACTTGAAAGAAACAACCCTTTTTATCCTAGAGCAAGTCTTACATTAAAAAGGCATATATCATATATTAAACCTCATATTTTCTCTTTCTTTCTTTTCCATTCTCTTAGTTTTGACTTTTCTAGATATTACAAGCCAAGTGGAACTAAATTCACCCTATTGTGGCCACTTATGCCACCTTCTAGAGAATTCCATATTTTTCTTAAATAAAATTATTTTCTTCTTACCTTTTTAGTTATTATGGGTTTTTCTTTTGTCCTTTATCCTTTTACACTTGCATTAACTTATTAAAATAGGGAAAAGCATGAAAGTCATTATTCAAGACAATTTTGCAAAAAAATCCAAGTTGTAAAACAATGCACACAAATTGTCAAGCAAACCCCTTTTATTAAATAATTTCATAATAGTACAACCAAAATTGACGTTATAACTTCCTTCCCCACTTATAAGAATTTTTTCATCAAAATTCAACTAATCATACAAACAATCTAGGATATGATTTTTCCATGTCCATCTTCAGCTCCCATGTGGCTTCTTCTTCTCCATGGTACTTCTTAGAACCTTTACCATCTCTATCTATTTGTTTCTGAGTTCTTTCACCTTAGTATCTAGTACTTTCACATGTGACTCAGGATATGTCACACTCCCCTGGAGCTTAATAGGTTCAATGCCCAACACATGGTTTGGATCTTTCACATATCAGTTTAGATTGGATACATGGAACACATCATGAATCATTCTATATTGCATGGGTAGGGATACATGGTATGCTTTTTCACCAATCCATTCTAGAACTTCAAAGGGACCTATGAATTGGGGACTCAAGTTTCCTCTTTTCTTAGCTATAGCTCGAAGGGGTCAGATTTTCATAAATACATGGTCACCCACAGTGAAATGTAAATCAGTCTGCTTTGCATTTGCATATGACTTCTATCGATCCTAGACTTTCTTCAGCCTCTGCCTGATCAAAGTGACTTTATCAGCATAAATCTAAAGTTCCTCTGACCTCAATAAGGTCCTCTCACCAACCTCATCCCAGTGAAGTCGAACCACCACAGCCTCCCATATAGTGCTTTGTACGGCGACATCCTAATACTAGCTTGGTAACTATTATTGTAAGCAAACTTAGCTAAAGGCAAGTATTGCTCCCATGATCCACTCCAATCAAGCACACATGCTTGCAACAAGTCTTCTAAAGTTTGGATAGCTCTCTCTGACTGTCCATTAGTCTGAGGGTGGTAGGCGGTCCTAAATTTCAGCCTTGTCCCAAGTTCTTCATGAACCTTCTTCCATAACTTCGAGGTGAGCTTGGGGTCACGACCAGAAATAATCCAGCTCAAAATGCCATGCAGTCAGACTATCTTCTATATATACAACTCATCTAAGTCTGACATTTTGGTAGTAATCTTCAAGGCAAGGAAGTGTGCCAACTTTGCTAAGCGGTCCACCACAACTCATATAACATCATGACCTTTCTTGGTCCTTGGAAGAACGAACAGAAAATCCATGGTGATCTGGTCCCATTTCCATCCAGAAATCTCAATCAATTGTTGTGATCCTCCAGGTCGTTGGTGTTCAACCTTCAGCATTTGGAACGTGAGATAAGTGGCCACATATGCCTCTATGTCTTTCTTCATTCCAGGCTACCAGAAATACTGCTACAAGTCCTTAAACATCTTGGTAGTGCCAGGTTGTATGGTATACTTAGAGCCATGGGATTTCTGTGGGATATGAGTCTTCAAAGGTGAATCCTTAGGAACCCAAATATGATTCTTGTATCAGATCCCTCCATCCATACCCAAGGTCAGGTGTGTCTGAGGCTTCTTCAACAAACCTTTCATGTTTTCAAGCTCAAAGATCGCCAGCTGCACAACTACTAAGTCGGTCAGCAAGTCAGGTTTTATTTGAATGTTAGCCAAATGAATCTAGTCTACTAATGGTTTTGGGGCCCATCTAGCATACTCTTCCACTTCCCTCCACTGGGTAGATAGAACAGATGCACGTCTAAGGTGTTTCTAACTAATGGCATCTACCACCTCATTGGCCTTTCCTGGGTGGTACGCAATAGTCAAATCATATTCCTTCATATATTCCATCCATCATCTCTGTCTTAGGTTGAGGTCCTTCTGAGTCAGGAGATACTTCAAGCTCTTGTGATCAGTGAGGAGTTCAAAGGTAGCACCATACAAGTAGTGTTTCCAGATCTTCAGGGCATGTATAATCACATCCAGCTCTAGGTCATGTGTCTGATAGTTCACTTCATTTGGCTTGAACTGTCAGGATGCATAAGTGACAACATGCTTATTCTATTCTAGAACACATCCAAGCCCCAATTTGGATGTGTCCATGAAGATCATGAAACCTTCATCACCAAACGGTAGAGTCAACACAGATGTTGTGGTCAATTACTCCTTCAACTTTTGGAAGTGGGCTTCAAACAACTCAGAACATACAAACTTTTCATCTTTACAAGTGAGCTTCGTAAGGGGTAGGGCGGTCTTGGAGATGTTTTGGATGAACCGTCGGTAATACCCAACCAATCCCAGGAAGCTACAAATTTTATAAGGATTCTTTGGCGTTGGCCAATCACATACAGTGGATACCTTGGCAGGATCTACTGAGATTGTCCCTCCTGAGATGATGTCTCCAAGAAACATGACATGATCAATCTAGAACTCACATTTCGAGAACTTCTCATAAAACTTTTGCTTCCTCGGGATTTAAAGGACTCTAACTAGGTGGTCTCGATGTTTCTCTAGGTCATTTGAGTAGACTATGATGTCATCTATGAACACTATAACAAAAGAGTCATGGAAGGGTTGGAAAACAATGTTCACGAGGTTCATAAAAATGCTTGGGGCATTGGATAGTCCAAATGGCATGACCATAAACTCATAATGACCATAATGGGTATGGAAATAGGTTTTTGATATGTCTTCATTCTTAACTCGTAACTGATGGTACCCAGACATTAGGTCAATCTTAGAAAAGACTCGATCTGACTTAAGCTAGTCAAATAGGTCGTTGATTCTGGGTAGAGGATACTTGTTTTTTATGGTAGCTTAGTTTATCATGTGATAGTCAATGCACATACATAGTGATCCATCTTTCTTCTTGACAAAGAGGACTAGCGCTCCCCAGGGTGAGGTACTAGGCCTAATGAAGCCCTTGTCTATCAATTCCTATAGTTGCTTTTTCAGCTCTAACAGCTCAGTAGGGGCCACCCTATAAGGTGCCCTAGAGATAGGATTCGTTATGGGAGTTAACTCTGTGGTGAAATCCACCTCTCTCTCTAAGGACAGGCCAGGTAAGTCATCTAGAAACACATCCACATAAACCCAAACTACTTCTATCTCTCCTAAGGGTTTAACCTTAGGTTCAGGTTCTTCAAAAACTGCTATGAATGCTTGATAACCTTTGGCTATCATTTGCTCTACTTTTAAGGCCAACACATACATAGTAATGGTTGCATCCTTCCTACCTCTAATGGTTAAAAGTGGGTGACTGAGTCTGTTTATCATAATCTTTTTCTCCCTATAGTCAATATCATCCTATAGGTGTAAATCCAGTCCATGCCAATTATCACAATAAAGTCATTCATGCCCAACAAAATAAAACTGGTAGGGAATTCATGACTCACATATTTAACAGGTAAAATTGGGGTTTTCAAAAGATACATGAAAATTTAACCACTAGGGGAAACACATATCCTAAATCCTTGAAATCTAGATATAGCATAGTTGCAATATTTCTCAAAATGAAAGTATCTCTTGATCCACAATCATAAAGAGCTTTCACACTTACTCCCATAATTTCAAGTGTGCCTACATATTTTCCATGAAAGTCAAACTTCCATTACATTTCCTAAACAGGGACAAAAACTAATCAAAAGGTTATTACCCTATATCAAATGGTTGACATTAGCTTGAGATTCCTCATTTTCGATGGTGAAAATGGAGCCTGTCGATGCTATCCTACAGGTGGGACTGGTGAGGCTGCTACAACTGGTTGTGCCACTGGCGGTGCTACTGCCACTGATTGAACTGCCACTGGGGCATGACCTCTTGAGTCAAGAAGGGTACAATTATCTTGGATATGTCTCTCTTGTTGGCACTAGAAACACACATTCCTTTTGAAGTGGCACTTTCCCTGGATGGTATTTCCCGTATTTGCGACGTCTGTATGATGCCCCTTATTGTTGATGCTCAATATGGGGCTTTCCCTTTCCTCCCTTGCCATGGTGACGACCCTAGGTCTTCCTATTGTCATTTCATGGGCCAAAACTTCCTTCATTGAAGCCAAGACCTCCCTTGGGTTGGTTTTACTGTGGCACGACTATCTTCTCCATGTCCAGGGTGAAGTTGAGCGCTTCAGAGAGAGTTTTTGGCTTGATTGCCATGATATGGGGCTTAATGGCAAGGTGAAGTCGATCCACAAAATGTTCCACCCTCCTTTCTTCAGTCAGCATGTAGCCAAAATACTCTAAGAGGTGAAACTTATGAGCATAGTCAATCACAGACAAGTTTCCTTGAATTAAGAAAGTGAATTTCTTTTCTTTTTCCTTCTTTGTAGCGGGAGGTATGGGACCACAAGCAGGACTATGTCAACTGCTCAAAATAGCTTTCCAGGGTATACTGGAAACTTCTCTATAAATTCTATATGAAGACTGATATTGAACATACTTTATTTATTTATTGAAAAAGTTAATTAAGATGGTTTGTTTTAAATTTGAAAATCCATGAATCATGACTGAGATTATTTTGGTTTATCCTCTACATGGTTTAAAACTGAATCATGTTGGTATAATCAAGGAAATTACTACTTTATCATAATTCACATGGTTTTTCCTAAGTATTTCGTGGTCTATCTATGTAGGAACCATGTGTATTAAAATTTAAATGGTCATAATCATTGTATTTCATGAAATTACATGCTTCCATCTTGATCATTGTATTGTAGATATACTTCTACTGCTCTATCATAATTATGGTGCCATGATGATTATGTTTCATTAGTTTGTCTAAAATAATCTTTGATCCATATAAACAAACCATAAATGGATATTGCTTTTGATCATTATGATTCAACTCATATGAAGATGCCATTTTGCATAAACAGTAAAACTTCATGGAACAAATGTATTTTAAATTGAAAATCTGCAGAAATAATACTTCACATATAAGTGTTCAAATTGGAAATCTGCAGAAATTGCCTCTTGGTTGAAATCAAGTTTGACCAAGGGGCGCTATGGTCGTAGTCAAGGTCGACCTAAAATAAGCTTGACAAAATGCTAATTTGTACATCATTTTACTGTACTTAAGACCAGGATGTGGGAGGTCATGGGAATCTGGCTCTTCCATTGACCTATGTATGGTACCGATTCGATTTAGCAATGGTCGGTTGGAGTATGAGCGGTATACCTCATCTCCTCAGAGCTTAAGTATGTTTGAAAAATGTAATCAACCGTGTTGCGTATTTGCATAAGATTGAAATACGAGAATCACTGGTTGATTTTATTTGACTTAGTATATCCTAAATGGATAAGTGTTATAAATGTTCTTCAATTCTTTATTGAATATTAGACATGCTATTTATCAAGTTACAACTGATAAGCTTAAGTGAGAATGTTGCTCTAATCTGCATAGATATTAAATTATTTGTTGTTAAGCTTATGATTCCACTACTTAGTTTATTTCTATTAAACTGCAATAATAATGTTTTGGCAAAGAGTTATATCTCCCGCTGGGGCAATTTTTATAATTGTCTCACCCTCGTGGAATCTAATGTTTTTAGGTAAACACAGACAAAGAGGAAGAATCTCTGTAGCAGAGGAAGAGCAGTAGCAGCAACAACAAGGACAAAAGTATTATCCCAGGTGGGGATACTGGTTGTCAGGCTTTGTACATAAAGTCCTATGTGTCGTCTCTGTACTCTCAGGTCCTAGGAGTAAGTAGTTTGTGATTTTATAATCGATCTGAGGTTTTGGCCTGATGCCTCAAGGTTTTAAGCTGCCTATGTACAAATTTAATAGAGCAACTATTGTATGTAATCCTCGAGAAGAGATGGTACATGACATGTACATTTTTAACCCAGATGTAATGATTTACTTTGGTTCTGAATGAAAGAGTTTTCCTGTGAATGGATCTCTGAATAAATGGTTTTAATTTTTAGTGATTTTTAGTAATCTGTTGTTAACGACCTCTTCCACATTTATCTTAATCGATGTTTGGCAACAGACGTCACAGTTTAGTGGTATCAGAGCTCTAGGTTCGCTGAGTCTACAGAGACATAGGACTAAGGTTGTTGAGTCTGTTCTAGTGTCTTCCAGTTATCTGACTGTGTCTTCTGCTCATATAGGAGGAGAAGAGGAACTAAAGATGTCTGGATCACACGATGAACATGCTTCTGAGAGCAGCGTTGCTGCACCTGGAGGAGGTGCAAAAGACCAAGATAGGGAGGAACCAGTGCCTGAACAACCCCAGTTCAATCAAGCTGATATGGGGAACCCAGCTTTCCAAGCCATGTTTGGACAGTTTATAGCAGCTATGACCCATATGACAGATAGGATGCCATTACCTGCACCTAGGGAACCAGCCCATGATGAAAGACATGGAACTGAAAAGACTTTTGAATGGCTTAAGAGGGTATGAGCCATAGACTATGCTGGAACAACTGACACAGTAGATGCTGACCTATGGTTGACTGAACTGGATAAAGCCTTCAGAATCCTTATGATTCCTGATGATGAGAAGGTGAGGCATGTTGTATATCTCCTAAAAGGGAGTATTGGCCACTGGTGGACCATTGAGGAAGGCAAAAGACCTGGTGTTGTGATCGGATGGGATGAATTCCGGCACAAATTCGTCGCTAGATACTTTCCCAAGACGTATCTAGATGAGAAGATATCTCAATTAGAGAGGTTGAGGTAAGGACAAATGAAAATTAGCGAATATGAAGCTAGGTTCATGGAACTTTTGCAGTTTTGTCCGCATATGGCATCTACAGATGAGGAGAGAATTTGATGATTCGAGAAGGGGTTGAACGTTGAATTGACCACTCTGGTGTCTGCTCTGGAGAACTGGGAGAGGTTTGCCACTTTTGTGGAGTCTGTAAGTTGAATAGAAAGGTCTGTGATTGAGAAACGATAGACCAAGGGTAAGAAAGAGTACCCACAGTTCGAAGGACAGAGTTCTAGAAGTTTTAAGAAACCAATGTATTTTGTGTCTTCACCACCACCAAGGTTCAATACCTAGACGCAATGGACATCAAGTAAGGGTAGAGGTCGTAGTTTACAACCAAAGGAAGCTCACAGATCAGCCTCAATGTCAGTAACATGACCACCCACACCACAGAGGGGAAATGTAACATGTTATAGATGTGGGAGAGAAGGCCATGTGGTGAGGGACTATACTGAAAAAGTTAGGAATGTGACCCAACAACCAAGGCAGAGTCAGCAGTCTGGAAGTGGTGCTAGAGGACGTGGAAAAGCATCCCAATCTGGATCGTCAACATCCAATAATCGAGCACATGGTCAACAATAGGCAACAACTAGATTCTATGCTATGAATCAGCCCGAAGCAGTAGTCAACCCTCAGGTTGTGACAGGTCAGATGGAATTATTTTATTCTAATATGTCTTCATCCTTCTTAGTATTTGTGTTAATTGATCCGGGTGCTACACACTCTTTTATCACTCGAGAAGTGATTCATGACTGAAACATGATTATCAGTCATAGAGCAGATAGCCTGTTGTTAGAAACACCTTTGCTGGGATCTGCAATATTGCGGGAAGTGTGTTCTCCCTGCAATATTTCCTTTTCTGATCACCGCATTCAGGTGGATCTTATACCACTTGAAATGCATGGGTTTGATATAATTCTTGGGATGGACACCTTAGAGAAGTATAAAGTTGTCTTGAATTGTGGTTCCAAGCAGGCTGTGTTCACAAATAATGGTGAGACATGGATCTTTCAGGGAGATAGAAAGATTCTTCCAACATGTCTTGTGTCAGCTTTGGTAGCTGAGAAGTTGATGAGACAAGGATGCTTTGCATTTTTAGCCCATGTGGTTGATACCACAATGGAGAGCCCTCATCAATCTGAAGTTCCAATAGTCAGGTAATTTGAAGATGTATTTCCTGAAGAACTTCCAGGTGTTCCACCGCCCTGAGAGATTGATTTTGAAATTAATCTAATCCCGGGAATGCAACCAATAGCACAAATGCCGTATAGAATGGCACCTGTTGAAATGGTATAGCTCAAGAAACAACTATAGGAGTTGCTTGAGAAGGGTTTTATCTGACCGAGTACTTCACCATGGGGTTCTCCAGTCCTCTTTGTTAAGAAGAAGGATGGGTCCATGCGATTATGCATTGAATATAGGCAGTTAAATAAAGTAACTATAAAGAACAAGTATCCTTTACTAAGGATTGATGACTTGTTTGATCAGTTGCGTGGTGAAACTGTCTTTTCTAAGATAGATCTGAGATTAAGATACCATCAATTACGTATTATGGAGAGTGACATACCTAAGTCTGCCTTTAGGACAAGGTATGGTCACTATGAGTTCATAGTTATGTCGTTTGGACTAACTAATGCACCAACTGCATTTATGGAACTCATGAATAGAATCTTTTGACCTTTTCTTGATCTTTGTGTAGTCGTCTTTATAGATGACATCCTGATATATAGTAGAGATGCTCAACAACATGAGCATCATCTTCGTCAAGCTTTGGCTGTGCTAAGAAAGCATAAGTTGCATGCTAAGTTTAGCAAATGTGAGTTTTGGTTTCCAGAAGTTTCTTTTCTTGGACACGTAATATCTGCTTCAGGTATTCGTGTCAATCCTAAGAAAGTAGAATCTATCCTACAATGGGAACAACCTAAGACACCGATAGAGATACGTAGTTTCCTAGGACTGGCAGGCTATTACAGGAGGTTCATTAAGAACTTCAGTTCAATAGCTCTACCCCTAACCAAGTTGACCAAGAAGGAGATTCCTTTTATCTTGAATGACAAGTGTCAACAATCTTTTTAGTTACTGAAAGAAAGGTTGACAAGTGCACCTATGTGAGTGCTACCTGAGCAAGGGAAGGGGTATATAGTCTTTTGTGATGCATCTAAAAATGGCTTAGGATGTGTGTTGATGCAGGATAAACAAGTGATTTCTTTTGCTTCTCAACAACTTAAGAAACACGAGGAGAATTATCTGACACATGATCTAGAGCTAGCTGTTGTGGTCCATGCTTTGAAGATCTGGAGACATTATCTCTATGGATAAACATTCCAGATTTTCACAGACCATAAGAACTTAAAGTATATCTTCTCGCAGCATGAGCTAAACATGAGGCAACGCCGCTGGATGGAGTTAATCAAGGACTACGATTGTATAATTGATTATCATCCAGGGAAAGCCAATGTGGTTGTTGATGCACTAAGTAGAAAATCAGCAACACCAGCCTTAAACAAAGTACAGTTGAACTCCTTAGTGTGCTCTAAGAGAGATATGTTTATCTCCTTGAGGAAAAACAATGCACAGTTTAAAGTATCATTGTTAGCCGGATTGTTAGCTAAGATGTACATAAAACCTACTCTGAGACAGCAGATTAAAGAAGCACAACAAACTGATGCTATAATTCAATAGATCAGGTCAGAGTATGGTAGTGAGAAACGGCATGGTTTCCATGATTCAGATGATTAGATAGTCTGTTACCATGATAGGATGGTAGTACCTGATGTTGATAACTTAAGAAAGTTAGTCCTGGAAGAAGCCCATTCTTCGATGTATGCTATGCATCCAGGGAGCACCAAGATGTATCATAACTTAAAAGATATGTATTGGTGGCCTGGATTGAAGAAAGATGTTGCTGAGTTTGTTATGCGGTGTCCAATGTGTCAGTAGGTTAAAGCTGAACATCAGAAGATCGCAGGAACAATGCAACCTCTGCCTATACTGCAGTGGAAATGGGATCATGTGACCATGGACTTTGTGGTTGGTTTGCCTAGAACAGCCAAAAGTCATGATTCCATTTGGGTGATAGTTGATAGGTTGACTAAGACAACACATTTCTTACCTGTCAAAACAACCTACACAACTGAGAAGCATGCACAGTTATACATAGATGAGATAGTGTGTTTGCATAGGGTTCCAACTACTATTGTTTCTGATAGAGGTCCCCAGTTTAAGAGTCATTTTTGGGAACGAATGCATAAAGCTTTGGGTACACAGTTAAGGTTTAGTACAACCTTTCACCCATAGACAGATGGACAATCTGAAAGGACTATACAAACTTTAGAGGATTTGCTGAGAGCATGTGTCCTTTAGTTTGTAGGAAGTTGGGATATACACCTGAGCTTGATAGAATTTGCTTATAATAATAGCTATCAGCACAGTATTGAGATGGCACCATATGAGGCTTTATATGGTAGACGTTGTAGATCTCCCTTATGTAAGTATGAAATGGGAGAATATCAAATAAGATTGTGGTATAAAAGGTGTCTTTTATATAACTATCCATATGTCCACTTTCTTATTTAACTATCCATAACACTCCATTAGTCCATTTATTGCTCTTTTTCACTTTCTTAATCCACAAACCCTACTTTTAGGTTTCATACATAAGATTGTGGTATAAAAGGTGTCATTTATATAAAAGTCCCCATCTTTATCCTTTTTAAAATCATATTAGGGTGAGAGAGATAGAAAGATAGATATATGGCACTTTTATGTTTATTGGATTGACAAACCCTAATTTCCATCATTTAGTTCACCTTTATGCATAAAGAAACCCTTATTCTTAAAATCTTGGATTGTAATATCCATATGAGTCCAAGGTTTTTCTTTTATTCATAACATATCAAACTTTGATTAAAAATATCAAATAAGTCTACTAGATTCATCAACATTCACAAATTAGGGTTTTGATCCATCAAAAACATTAAAGGAATCATCTTTGAACATCTTTTGAATTGGAAGTAGATACCGGCCAAGATCATATTTTATCATGTAGCTTACATTTTTCTGATCAAAATACATATATTACTTGTAATTTTTGGCAAAAGAATGAATTTTTAATCGATTTTACAAAATATGACTATTTCCTTGATTCTCTGACTAGAGAGGTGATGAAAATACCTAATTGCAAAAAATGAGCATCCTTGGATGGTTGGTCTTTGTTGACAAGGAAGAGATTGTGCAGCTCACGTCGAACACGCCCACTTGCGCTGCTCTGACCCACAGAGAGAAGTTGGGTCGTCGATCGCCTCTACCGATCTGCGGGTTGACCTGATCTAATAGTCACCTTCTCTCCCCCTTTCTTGCTCTTGGATTAACAGATGTGGTAGTACCGGAGTGGTGAGGTCGCGGTAGCAAGATCAATCCAGACAAGGAGAGAGAAATGGGGTGCTTGAGCGTGTCGTCTATGCTCTAAGGATCCAAGTTAGTTGGATGGGGGTCCTTTTATAAGGGTGTGAGGTCTGGGTTAGGGTTCCTGAACCCTATGGAGAGTATAAGGATGACAAGGGTTCTAGCCCCTTCTATAGGTCACGAAAAGACTAGAAACCAACATGTTTCTAGTTTGGTTTCGCATGACAAAGACAATCGCCAAAATATTTTGTATTGAGATGGATCAGAGAGGGAGATACCACCTTCCAATCTCACATGTGTACATGTTACTTCCCCGATCTGTCATGTGTAGGGGTGGATGTGTGAGCCATTGGAACTTTGATCCGATGGCTGCCATTGTGTGCATGGATTAAAATATAGTCCTATTAGAAATCGAGATATTGTGACATTTAAAGATATTTTTCTCACTTTAAGGAATATTAGAAAATTCATATCTCCCAACCCGCTTGTCCTTTTAATCTAAAAATTTAGGAAAAAGTTCTTAATGACTTACTCTACTCATGGAAACAATTGGAGATCAAAAATCGAAAGAAATAACCCTTTTTCTTCAAGAGCAAGTCTTACATTAAAAAGGCATATATCATATATTAAAACTCATGTTTTCTCTTTCTTTCTTTTCATTTCTCTTAATTTTGACTTTTATAGATATTAGAAGGTAAGTGGAACTAAAGCCACCCTATTTTGGCCACTTATGACACTTTCTAGAGAATTCCATATTTTAATTAAGTAAATTTATTTTTGGCTTTCCTTTTCACTTGTTATGGCTTTTTCTTTTGTCCTTTATCCTTTTACATTTTCATTGGCTTATTGAAATAGAAAAAAGCATGAAAGTCATTATTCAAGACTATTTTGCAAAGAAACTCAAGTTGTAAAAAAATGCACACAAATTGTCAAACAAACCCCTTTTTATTAAATAATTGCATAATAGTACAACCAAAATTAAGGTTTTAACATCAAGTCGCCAAGGGAATGAGTAGATAGATCTTTTGACACTTCAACCTTGGAAATGAGAAATTCATACTTGTTTGCCAACCATCTTAACACGTATTTTGTCAACCCTGTCATACATAACCTCACTCATAGGTTATGTATCCAATTAAAAACAATAAAAAATTGAGAGAAAAAAATGTGAAATTATTCACCTCCTTCGATAGAGAAAATTTTAAATTCTTTACGTAATATTTGCAAATTAATTAGTATGATTCTTTTGTCATCTTGAAACCCACACTTTAAAATATTCTACAATTCAATGGACCCCACAATATTAATAACTCTCACGATGATGTTGCCGCCCCAACCTATTGTCAAATGAGAAGAAACTTTCAATTTTTTGTGTTGATCTCCTTCTAGAGAGATTTCTCCTTTGGTTGTTCGCCATCTAGATATTCAATCTTGATGAAATCCTAAAGATCTTGTAAGACAAAGAATGTTTTCATCTTTCATATTTTGGCGCTAATACGAAAATTGAGGAGCGACTCATACTGTTAATGTTCAAATATCTTCAACATTTATTCAACAATGCATAATAACTTCATATAAGAAACATGATGACTGAGCACACATATTCGGAAATAAACATATACACCCTTTAACTTAATAACTAGCACATATCTTCACATTACCAAATGTCTTCTCATACATAACTACTAAACAGCTTACCAATATAAGCACCATACTCCTTCGGGATACTACAATATTCCCAGTCCTTTATTTTGCATCAAATTTTAATAGGTTGCGTGATTGCTACAATGATCCTGGAGTTACTTTGAACTTAGACACGGTAGTTATTATAACCCATTAGCGATGGATTAACAATGGTGTACCCACCATCAACGAGCAAGTTATGCACGCTTACGTACTTGGCGTCGTCGCTGGCCAAGTATAGTGCGGCTGCTGCAACGTCCTCCGGTTTGAGGACCCGCTTCTTGAGGTTCCCACACTCCTCCATAGCCCACCCGAACTCTTCGGCTGACTGGTCAGTCCCGGCGTAACCCATGGTGAGATTGGTGGCTGTAGCGTAAGGTGACATACTGACACGCAGTTGATCCGAATCCAATGCTGC